>OX457134.1:6680000-7192500 GCA_949752895.1 Dendrolimus pini
CCTAATGCATTTATTTAAAATCATTAAGATTTTTGAAGTGAAACTTCTTTATCGGCGTAGGAAAAAAAACATTACCGTCACATTTTTCGGTTACGCATTACATTTTTCATAAAGTAAAATGAAATAATTTCTTGAATGAAGTTTCACTTCTTACGTGTGTAAAACTAGTACACGCACACATTTTTTTTTACTTTATACTACAGTAGAATCCGCTTATTATGAAATAATTAAACAAATTATTTATAACACAGTCGGATATAATAAACTCTTATTGACATGTTTTATAAATTATATCCGGTTATAGTGACAATGATAGCAATTTTAGAAAGGAATCTTGTGCTTTAAATGATTCATTAAATTGATTCTAATCAAAACAAATATATCAATTCTAGATGCAATTCTTATGGTTAATGGTGTCTGGAACAAAATGTACTAATTATATAATAATGATTTTCTTAGCACGTATATGCTTTGTGTTTTGTATGACGTCCACTTAGTGGCTTTGTCACTTCCCTTCGATGTCATTATAAAGGAATTCTACCATTGTATGGTTAGAAAAATTAAAAATTGTTAACATTTCTTAATGTTTTGAATAAATTCACAGAGTACTAACAATGGTATAGTTTTCCCTATAATAAATATATATTTTTATATAAACTAATGAAATATCATTTAAGGTTGCCGCGAGAACTTAGTTTTGGGATATGGAGACATGAATCCGAAATTGCGCCGATGTCTATTTTGTTTGAAGAGTATTCTAAAACTTGAATATTCATGAATACTTGACACTGGCTACTTGGCTAGATTTATAAATCGTGAAAAGCCATATTTGTAATTGTAGAAGATTGCGTGTTGCGATATTTATTTTCACATTTTATTTAAAGGACGGACAAAAATTACGTTTTAGGAAAAATACATTAAAATTGTGCATCATAGCAACTAGCTAAGCTTTTTTATATGTATGTATAACTCGGTTGTTGTTTATTCGTTTATTTTGGAATGTGGGTAGTTAGTAATAGATAGAGTAGTTAGTGATATAACTGGCAATAATATAATAGTTGACGTATTGACACCAATTTTTAGAATTAACATCTCGTTTAGTGAACATAAGCGTGTATAATCCGCGCAAAATTTAAATACGCCTCTAGAGAAGTTAAGTGTAACAACACAGCTACCGAAAGTACGGTACTTCAGCGACCGAATTATCGCTCTTAATATTGCACTGGGATAACAAACCCAAGGCGCCAAACAATTGGAATTACCCAGCGTGTAGTTCAGTGCAATACGCAGTAGTTTACAGTAAAAAACTTTTTTACAAACATACTATATAAACCTATTAGCTGTCCCGGCAGACGTCGTCATGCCGTCGTCGGAAAAGGTTCAATCGATATACCGACAGCAGCGCCACCTACCGGATTTAATGGTGAACCAACTCGGAAACCTCTGACTCATGCACAACAACTTTGCTAAAGATCATCACATGATCAAATGTATAGTTTACGATTCTATAAAGGACATAGAGACAAACATTCATTTTTATAAAGAAGAAAAATCTATTCCTTCAAAGTACTAATTTTATCAGTGTCGGCAATTTGAAGTGTAATTATGAACTTTTAAACAAAATTGTGAAACTAGGTTCGCCAAACGCGAATATGTCGCTAAGCTAACTTTTATTACACCTGACAGTTGGTGCGAGTCCAAAAGCGGCCGAGCGATATAGCAACAGTCCATTTGTCAGCTCCTATACGTACCACCTCGTGAACCGAATAATTATTGTTCTATGCATTGACTTGTACGAACTTCAAGGTGGCATATGAATTTTGCTCGTACTATATACGGATCACAAAGCATCGATGTCTGAAATCGTAGGATTGATTAGTAAATAAAATTATTATTGTTGTTATCTGAATAAATTTTACCTGATCTCTAGACGGTATAGACATAAAGTTTGTATAGCAAAAATTAAGTATAAAAATTATGCGATTTTCGGTTTAGACCTTTTTGCCTTTTAAAAGTTTTATGCGTTTGTGGTTGTTGGCATTATCATAAATTATCTGACATTCTACTATTCAATACGTGACGCGCGTGTCATAAGTTATTTACTAATATTTTAAAAGATTTATTATATTATACAATCGAAAAAATTATATAGCCCATAAGTGTCTGTGTACTGGGCTCGGGTCACCCAATTTTTATTTTTCACGATTTTTGTCTCCAGCGCCTTGGCTAGTTTCACCGTATAATTACTACAGCGCGGCGTAATTTGAGCTCACGTCGTCGTTAAAATGGGACGCAGTTTCCTTACCCACTAAGCTAACACGGATCGTGCAGCATTGCTTAGGCTTTACTATATATTTGCTAAGTACTAGATATAGCTGTGGTGTTTCCATCTCAGATCACTACTATCCTAATTTTATTTTTACAATAAAATTTTCTTGATTAACAGTTTTGAGGAATTATCCAGACCTAAGTGTATAAACAAGTAAGTTTGATTATAATGTTTATAACACCTGTAAATCCATAGTCCGAAAGAGGTGGCATGTGAATCGTGAAAGTGCCCAAGAGAGATAGCAATAATTCTCTCAGGTCTGTACGCACCACGCGCGATTCGTTATCTAATGCGCAATGACGTACGAACTTCAAGGACGCATTCGATTTTTACTCGTATTATAACGGCTCCTCCTTAAAGTTGCGGTATAAATAATTTTGTTTTTGTAATACTTGAATCTATAGCGTAAGACTGAGCGCAGGGTCCCCGAATGTCGCAATTTATGAAACAACAATAGCCGGTAAGGTTTCTCGCTTATAATTACTGCCTTTTAATTATTTAAGCGTATGACATTTATTTTAAATTATTGTATCACTGGAATCAGTATATTAACTAAGTCTTATTGGCTAGTTGAAACATCGCAAAATCATAAGCTGTAAACTTGGCACTATTATTATCCCCGCAAATTGCTAATGCGCTAGAACCTTGTCAAATTAACATTCACGTAACATCATCCGCAACTCGATATGTACGCGTACTCGCCGGCCAGCGATGCTAACAGTACTGAGTGTTCGGCTACGGTTACGTCACCAAAATGGCGCGGCAAATTGCCCAATGCGGTGCAATGCAATGGCAAAATGCGGCCAGGCGCAATAACAATTTGCGGGGATAATATGTGGGTAGACGACGGCGACATATTTTTTGGCGTATTTAACTATTTAATGGTGTAAGAAATAAATACACACCTATTACAACGGAATGTAAAATTAATTTTTAAGGGCACCAAATTAAGATTATAAGTCATAAACTAGTACAATGAAGAAAACTTATACTGTATTTTGTTTATAATCCCTTAAGACTATAAGTAGAAAACTGAACCTAGGTCATTGAAGTCAATGGGTAAGATTCCCAGAAGGCTGGTTACGTTACCTTGCCTTAAATATTTAGACTCATATGACATACTATTTTTAGACTGATAAAAAGTATCTGGGTTAATTTGAAATGTCAACGAATTAATTTTCAGAAAATTCCTCTAGACGCTATAGGTACCTATTGTTATTATACTGATTTCGGTATAGTTTATAGTAATAAATTAAAAATGTTATTAACCTGTACATTAATTTAAAGAGTTTAATCAGTTAGCGAACGTTCCTGAAAATGTGTAGTTTTAAGATATTTGATCAAAAAAAGTTGTGAGTGAAAATGGGGTAGATATCTCTTAAGTTATTTATATAGCGAAATGCAGCTTGTAACTAATTGGGTTTCGGTTTGTGGGTACCAATGTTTAATATCGAAAATTAAAATGCAATGCAAGAATACTGGGAATGCCTATCGTTAACTAAAATGTAGCTCTGAAAAGGCCCACAAACGGACGTTTCCAGAAGCGGTCACAATTCTTCTTTTAGGTTAGGTTATGTTATAGTAAAACTTCACTAAACTCGACCATAATTTTATTATTTAACATATTTTTAGAATATTTGTCCAAGTCAAAACTTGATAAGTGTACAATTTCACGTTTGACTGAATTTTGTTTATAAGATGTTTATTGCAAGGTCACTTTCTTATTTGTCAGTGCGGAATCGGTATGGTACCGAAAGCTTATCGAACATCTGAGCGTTTCCTGATTCGCTGGGTGTGTGCCGTTCCCGTTTCAGCACCGCGTATGCCGAACATGCCGACAATTCGGACAGCGGCCTAAAGGTAGTTACATTGTAAAGCTACAATCTGTTTCACAAGCTATTCTAAACATCCTAAGGTTGTCTGGAAGAAACTGCTTGTTGTGATAAGACCGCGTATTGTTTTCTGTACTAGTACTGTATCTTAATATAGCTCTAGTTAAAACACGAGTAGAATGTTTTGTGGCGCCCTCTGAATATGATTTACAAGCTTTTTCAGAGTTACATTTCGTAATGGAAGATTGTAATTTCTTGTATTTTTTTCATGTTACTATGTCCTCTTTAACCGATCCTTCTAAATCATTAGTTTAGTGCTCCGAATAAAATAATTTAAATATAATTTATAGATTAAATTACATTATTTTAATTTAATTTATCACGGACAGTTTTGAAACAGTTCTCGGTAATAATAAAGTACAGGCCGCGCCAAAAAACTATCCTCTAGAATTCTAGATAGCGTCCGATGGTAGCGCAATATCGTACAGGAATGCCAAGAATGACAATTGCCTAGCAAAAAATTTGCGCTGAAACTGTTCTAAATTCTGCACAATCATATGGCACCCATATTATTATTTCGCCTTTTCACACTATTATTATTATTAAGTAATAAATAAAGTTACAATAAGATTCTTTTAAATCTATAAATAATTTAACTTCTATGAGTGACGAAAGGTTTATTTAAATTAATGAATTACATACTTCTCTATCCCATGATACTTTTGTAAGTATAAAGAGAGAGAGAGCTTTGTCTGTCAATTTAATGGTCTTTCTATGATATATTTAAATATCTTTGGGTTTAGGACATTTCTTATCTATCATCATCCATCTTTACTGGGCGATTGACATTCTCTGAGAGCGGTCATAAATTTTGGCGCACACTATTTGACACCTCAAAAAAATCATTTTATTGCTCTTTAATAAAACGAAAAGACCTGTTAATAGAGTTTACGTATGTACGACCTTTATTTGCTTTTTTGTTATTAAAAGTCGCAATAGTTCTCTTTTAAATGTGAATATATCAAGCAACCATCATTACAACTTCGATATCAACGTGGATAAAATTCGTTTTAGTATAAAATCGATGCTTGATTTGAATCCTTCGAGACGTTTTCATTACATTAATAAATTATTTAATAATACTTTATTTAAACAGCTGTAATGATCCGCTCTCTATATTTCTCGACTATGGATTATTCGTATTTTAAATATAAACTATATACAAATAAACAGAAATCCGCATATTAAATCTGTTATTGCGCAGACATCTAGAGAGATTACAAAGTTGGGCGTTGGATATTGGGTAAAATAAATCAATTGTTGGCAACCCTGTCATTGTATTATTCAAGATGTTAAGAAATTATTTTATTTATATGGTATTATTGAATGGCCACAAAATAAAAAATATTAAAATTCTTTTTTATAAGGTGCCTACTATAATTTATCCAACATGCGTACAACTCCACAAATGCCTTGTTTCTAGATGTGCGTTATCAATGAAAATTTTTATTTACGTGAATCGTAATTGATTTTATTTGCCTTATTTATTAAAACTTTTGACCGAACTGGTTGAATCAAATCTATCTAGTCTTCAAAATCTTTAAATCTGGTGCAATTTTATACAGTATAATTTGTCTTTATTTCGAGATCTAAAATATCGTAACTACATCTGCTTCTTTGAATTATATGGCGTTGTAATCTGTCATTAATCTACTAACACGTTACGTATATGGAGAGTTTGTCAAATTGTAAATCCACATTAAGGCAAATGAATAGATAGTAAACCCAATATTATACGATTTACTTCTGTCACTTAATTTTTAAAACGTGTATGCTAATGTACATTACTTGATATTAAACATACAAAATAGACGTACGTGTCTTGGCCTATGGCTGAAATTTAAATGTAAGGTTTGACAATTTAAGGTGTTTACGTTTTTATTGGGCTCCTAATTACATAAACCGATAACAGCGCCATCTAGTTGCCGAAGCAGATGACCCTAGAGTCCCTTGCGAACATTATAAGTTCAATAGTTTTAAGTGAAATTACAAATCAATCGACATATGAAATAAGGTTACAATGAACACTGGCGGTCTATCTACTTAGATTTTAAACACGAAAAGGTTTTTCTAATATTGCTTATCTTTATTATTTTTATATGAGAAGTTCATTATTTAAGTTAAATGTTAATTTTAGTGTTAAGATCCAAGGCTGTATTAATAGGAAGGAGTGTTTTTTCCCCAATTATAATCCGCGCCAAAATAATTGCTCTTTGTTAGCTTAAAGATAGCCGCGACATAACTTTTAAAATGATATTAGTTGTCTTTTTCTGCAGGCTAACTTTGAGAGACCATAGTTTCACGCGGTGTATAGACACTTAGACAAGCTTTAGACTTAAAATAACAACTTTCGTAGGTTCGTATTATGAATATGACAAGTGTCAAAATTATGTGACACTGTCATGTAATTCTCCAAATGTGGTAATTTTAAGGCCTTCGGTATTACCACACGTTTTGTTTTAACCAAATTATAAATTGTGTAAAAAATACTCCTGTTGGTGATAATAGGCAAAATTCATACTAGTTTTAAGAGTGTCGCTTATTATGACCAGCTTTATAAGTTGTTATTTGGACATGTGTGTATAACTAATTATATTATAAAATAATCCTTTATTTTGGTAACAAATCGGTGTTATGAAAAATCTTGTGAATAAAATATGGTGTCACTCTGATATTGAATTGTTTTATTTAAAGCTCCCTTATTCACAGATAATTTCAGAATCATGCGTCTTTTCAATGACGATCTTCATTACTCATTGCGTACCACAATATTCTGAAACAAATGTTTCACATTAGTACCGGTTGCGTTGAAGACCGACGCCCGCTTTTCTACTTATTCACCATTTCTCGTGATCTTCGCGCATCCCTTAGGACGCTTTCCGATTTGTCGATCAAGCAGCGGTGCGGAATATGGTAGACTTATGCGAGCGTCTATTCCTATGAACGAATCGGAAATTCGTACCGACAAATCGGACAGCGGCCTTGTTGTGAGACCATTGGCTCAATGACGTCAAAACTGCATCTATTGAGACTATCGTAGACATAACAAATGGTTTCTATAACGCGGCCGTATACCAGCGTAAACGACTATCTTACACTTTTTTGCTGTATCACTTTTAGTTGCATAGCAGGAACATAAAATGAAGACTGCCTCGAACGTGAGAGTTACTTTGTAAAAAACTTGGAAAATAATAAACTGTCTCAATAAAATAAAAAAAACAAATGAGATATGTTTGGGACACCTAGTTCGAATGATGTTTTTGAGATAATCGAAGAAATTGTATAGTAATTACAAGATCTATTTTCAATACAACGTATATTAATTACACTGGACATACATGGATATTATTTTAGATCTCATTGCTTAATGTTCAAAATTGTATAAAATGTACAGTGGTCAGCATTTTTTTCTACCCCTAAGGGTCAGTTCAAGCTAATGCAGAGTCAAAACATCAAATTCATCACAATTAAAGCGACGTTGCACGTACACGCGCACATTCGCACACTTAAAATTAAGTTTAGAAGGCAGTAATCAACTTCGACGCAGGAGTCGCTTGGGTTCATACGAACGTGCGAGCATCAATCAGCGTTGGTCACTCGTAGACGCGCGTATTCTGTAGAATGTCCGTGAATAGGCGCTACTTTATTTTATCTCTGTGGAAATATGTCAATTACATTATGTAGATAAGGGTGAATTTCCTGACAACTTTTAGATTGACGCTTCGACTCTGCGCTAGCTTGAACGGACCCTTACACTTTTTTCGTCTAGCTCCCATCTGCCGAGCAACGTAATAAAAATAGATACCCTACATACCCGTACTCTGCATTTGAAGATAAAATAGAATAGTAAGACTATTATAACTGGGAAAACTATGAAAGTGACCACAAGACAGCCAGTTAACGTCTCTCCAGCTGGGCATTCGCTCAACGCAAACGCGAATGTTCCCTGAAAAAATTTAAACAAGGTAATCTATAAACTTGTTACGATGATAAAATATACGGAAAATTAGAGCAAACGACTACAAATATTTTAAGTATTTTACGATGTACAGTCAAGTTCATTAATATATATGCATTGACAAGGATTCAAAATATTGTATGCAGTAGAATGTTAAAAAATATCTTTACAATCAAACAAATCAATAATTTGTGGTCAACTTTTAGATTCATTTATATGAGACAGACTCTGTTCAATAATATGTATGCATTACGGTCATAATTATGTGTGCAGTGATGGATTCATAAATATTTTGAATACGGTTTACGTTTAAACTTGTCAAACATTAGATTTTATGAAACCTTTCAAACTCTTTAGTCAAAGTTTGCGATTGGTAACATTAGTTCTGGTCGAAAAGATACATTTGTTTTTTTCCAAGATAAAGTGTGTTTACCTAATATTTTTAAAAGATAAATTAAAATTTCATCATCTTTGTTTATTATTAAAAATGTATAGAATTGATGAACATATAACTCATAAAATAGTGTGTATGTGTGAGGAAGGTATTTGGGTAATTGGGAATATCAAGAAATACTATTTCTTTATGATGCAGAAGGTGACTGGAAGAGGGTGATATAAAAAGTCATGTGTCCTTTGGTCGACCTAGAAAAACAACTTATGAAAAATATATGCAATTTGTGGAAAAATCCCACCACAAAGCCTAGATCTTAACTCCATAGTGAATCTATGGGGGTTAATGATCCAAAATTGGGATAATAGTGAAACTCGTACACAAGAAAATTTAAAGGCTTACGTTCATTCCATCTGGGATAGTTTTAGAAATCGGTATTACTTCTACAAAATGATTAAATCAATGAGGACTCGCTTACAAAATGTCATTGACGTAAATGGAGCGTACACAAGATTTAAAATTAATACTCGCTGGCTAAGCCATATTTTAAAGCGGACAAAAAAGCGCTTAGTGCAGCCACTTGTCTTTTTCATATTTATGTGTACCTAGACTATGAAGGTATTTAACAGACATAAAATCGACGCCTTTGAATTGTAGTGCTGGAGTCGGATTGTCAGAATTCTGTGGACAGCTCACAGAACAAATGTTTCTAAACTGGAAGAGCTTGAGATCCGAGATCACCAGATGTTATCAGCAGTGTGCCGACAACGTATACTACTGAAGTACTTTGACCACATACCGCGAAGGAACCCAGACAACATACAGAGACTCGTGGTCACTGGGAAAGTTGAAAGCAAGAGACATTGTGGTAGATCTCCAAATAGGTGGCTTGACTAGATTGCTGACCAGATAAACATTTCAATAAACTTGGCCAGCCACTATGTACAGAACCGATTTCCGTGGAACAGAGTTAATGTTCTCGCTGCTATCAAAGTCATAATCCTCAGCAATGAAGGAACAACTTGAAAGAAGAAGCTATTTTTTATATATAAAAAGGTATTAAAGTTCATTGAAATGTTTTTATTTTGTTGATGTTCTTTTCAATTTTTGGTTGATAATTTTAAGAGAAGTTAGTTCTTTTTTAGTTTCGTAGTTACAGAAAAATAAATAAGTTTTCCAAAATCTTATTTTTTTTAATTCGTATACTTTATTCTACAAGTACCAAGTTAAGTAGTACAACGAGAATAAGAGCCTGTATACTACTAATTCAAATCGGTGTTTCACATAGTTTACCCCCGCGCAACCAATGTTTACTTCGATGGGACAGCGCCAATTTAAGGCGTGCGTGCGTGTGGTAAAATATTGTATATCACCGAACATACGCTACATAACATAAATAGGTGTATACGTAGCTAACGAACATTGCACGGCACCGATATCACACTATTCATGCGGCTGAGAACAAGAGGAAGCGAGACAAAACATGATAAAGTGAGAGAAGTTCACGTGGATAATAGGTATTGAAAATTCGACACGAGGTACTAAACATGTTTGGCCTAGTGGTTTTCTAATACTAAGGTAGTGAGGAGGTTGAAGACTCGATCCCGCACACAGGTGGTTTTTTTTTCTCTTTTTGTAACTAATTTTGATACGTTAAACTTTATTCTAATGATATTAGTTTTTAGATGTAAATGTTATAAAAATCATTTCATTGTATTATGGAACAACAATGAATTCATATTATCCCTATTGATATTATAAATGCGAAAGTCTGTCTGTTTGTTCCGTTTTCACGGAAAAACTACTGGACCGATTTGGCTGAAATTCATTTGATATATATTTTCGATGCTGAGAATGAACATAGGATGCTTTTATCCCGAAATATGGAATAGTTTCCGGGATAAAAATATATTTGTCTTTTTTTGTTTGTTATCCTTTTACGGAAAAACTACCGAACCGATTTAGTTAAAATTCGGTATAATTGATTTATGTAATCAATATTATGGGTTATCCCAAAAAATGGGGTAGGTTTTTTGTGATTTTCCATTTTGGTCATTGCAGCCATTTCAGTCATTTCAACCATTTGGGCCATTTCAGTCATTTAGCCATTTCGGTCATTTGAGCGATTTGGGCCATTTCAGTCATTTCGGTCATTTGGGCCATTTTGGTCATTTCGGCCATTTCAGCCATTTCGGTCATTTCAGCCATTTAGGCCATTTCAGTCATTTCAACCATTTGGGCCATTTCAGCCATTTGGGCCATTTTGGTCATTTCGGCCATTAGGGCCATTTCAGCCATTTCGGCCATTTCAGCCATTTGGGCCATTTCAGTCATTTTGGCCATTTAGGCCATTTCGGCCATTTCGGCCATTTTGGTCATTTCGGCCATTTGGGCCATTTCAGCCATTTCAGTCATTTCAGTCATTTTGGCCATTTCGGCCATTTTGGTCATTTCGGCCATTTAAGCCATTTCGGCCATTTTGGTCATTTCAGCCATTTCGGCCATTTGGGGCATTTCAGTCATTTTGGCCATTTCAGTAATTTTTCCCATTTGGGCCATTTCGGTCATTTGGGCCATTTGAACCATTTCGGCCATTTTAGCCATTTCAGTCAATTCAGGCTATATCGGCCATTTGGGCAGTTTCAACCATTTCATTCATTTCAGCCATTTCGGTCATTAGGGCCATTTCAGTCATTTCGTCCATTTCGGTCATTTGGGCCATTTTGGTCATTTGGGCCATTTGGGCCATTTCAGCCATTTCGGTCATTTCAGCCATTTGGGCCATTTCAGTCATTTTGGCCATTTAGGCCATTTCGGCCATTTGGGCCATTTCGGTCAGTTCAGCCATTTAGGCCATTTAGGCCATTTCGGTCATTTCGGCCATTTGGGCCTTTTAGGCCATTTAGGCCATTTTAGTCATTTCGGCCATTTGGGCCATTTCAGCCATTTCGGTCATTTCAGCCATTTGGGCCTTTTCAGTCATTTTGGCCATTTAGGCCATTTCGGTAATTTCGGCCATTTCAGCCATTTCAGTCATTTCAACCATTTGGGCCATTTCAGCCATTTAGGCCATTTCGGCCATTTTGGTCATTTCGGCCATTTTGGTCATTTCGGCTATTTCAGCTATTTCAGTCATTTCGCCCATTTGGGCCATTTCAGTAATTTCACCCATTTGGGCAATTTCAGTTATTGCAGTCATTTCGGCCATTTGGGCCATATCAGCCATTTCGGTCATTTGGGCCATTTTGGTCATTTCGGCCATTAGGGCCATTTGGGCCATTTCGGTCATTTCAGCCATTTGGGCCATTTCAGTCATTTTGGCCATTTAGGCCATTGCAGTAATTTTGGCCATTTAGGCCATTTCAGCCATTTCAGTCATTTCAACCATTTGGGCCATTTCAGCCATTTCGGCCATTTTGGTCATTTCGGCCATTTGGGCCATTTCAGCCACTTCGGTCATTTCAGCCATTTCAGTCATTTTGGCCATTTAGGCCATTTCGGTCATTTCGGCCATTTGGGCCTTTTAGGCCATTTCGGCCATTTTAGTCATTTCAGCCATTTCGGTCATTTCAGCCATTTCGGTCATTTCAGCCATTTGGGCCATTTCAGTCATTTTGGCCATTTAAGCCATTTCGGTAATTTCGGCCATTTCAGCCATTTCAGTCATTTCAACCATTTAGGCCATTTCAGCCATTTAGGCCATTTCGGCCATTTTGGTCATTTCGGCCATTTTGGTCATTTCGGCCATTTCAGCCATTTCAGCTATGTCAGCCATTTGGGCCATTTCCGTCATTTTGGCCATTTAGGCCATTTCGGTCATTTCGGCCATTTGGGCCTTTTAGGCCATTTCGGCCATTTTAGTCATTTCGGCCATTTCGGCCATTTCGGTCATTTGGGCCATTTAAACCATTTCGGCCATTTCAGCCATTTCAGTCATTTCAGCCATTTCGGCCATTTCAGCCATTTCAGTCGTTTCGGTCAATTCGACCATTTGTGTCATTCAGCCGTTTGATCATTTAGGCCCGTTCGGCCAAATATATTTTCATATTGGAAACTATCTCATTTTTCGGGATGAAAAGTAGTTCTTGGCCACCCTCGATATTAAAATAACATAATTATGTACCCAGTTTCATCCAAATCGGTTCAATTGTCTGTCCATAAAAGGATAACAAACAAAAAGACAAATATGCTTTTGGATTTTTTTTTCGCGGAACCCTAAAAACGTAGCCTAAGGTACTTCTTATAACATCAGCTATCTGCCATTTAAAATTACGTCAAAATCGATCCAGCTGTGTCCGAGATTATCCGGAACATCCAGACACACAGACAGACTGACAAAAATTCTATAAATAGCATTTTCGGAATCTCCTGGTCCGATTTTTTTTTAATTTATTTTGAGATTTCAAACAGGCACTTCACTTTGCGTTTTTGGAATCTCCTGGTCCAATTTTTTAGTTTTTATTTTGACATTACAAACAAACCATTTGTTTATCTGTATAGATAAGAACTTTAAAATAAATTATAATAGATAAAAGATAAAACATAAAAAAATTAGACAGAAAAATGAAATGAGCACTCGAACCATGAACTCTAATCGTACGTGTACTAGTATCAACTCACTCTACCACAATAACATTGGAGAAAGTATTGAAAGTTTTGTAATATTTATAACTCTACTTATCCACGTGTCAACGTAATTTTCTATGAAGAATCATAGATGGCGCTTTCGAATTTTAATGTTACCGGTAAGATTGATTTAAATACGTTTTATTGTCAATAGTATAAAAGTCCAGATGAAATGAAATATAAAAATTTAGAAAAGTATTTTTATTGCATTTTATAAAATTATTTAGGAAGAGAAAAAGAGCATTTTATCAACTTTCATATCAAAATAAAAAAATCTTCTAGATCAAGTGAAACTAGTAGGGTTCGAACCCACACAGCTAGTGATTTAGACCAGACCTCTACCGTATACGCCAAACAAGTATAGCGCGACCGCTTCAAAATTCTTGTTATTATTGCTCCTTCGTTTATTTAAAATTATTTTTCAATGGCGGTCGCGGAGCAGAGCAGCGCGTGCAGTTTAGACGAAAGCCTCGGGCGTTATGATAAATTCCATACATTGGGACCGGCAGGCGGGATTTTTGCAGTCATTTTTAATAAAATAATTAATTACTTCCAAATTAAGTTAAGTAACCCAATAAAAGATCTATAATTGAATTTGTTATAATATAATATGTTACTGTTATTTATTTTAGCGATGTACGATTAACAGTAATAACAATAACCAAGATTGAATAACTCGTTTAGAGGTTACTTTGCAATTATTTTCTATCGAGAAAATTTATCGTAAATGCGTTCTGAGTACAAAGTTTACGTCAGAAATATGATCAAGATTGACATATATTTTTTTCACCGCAATAAAGTGTGTATAACTACTGTAAAAATGGTTGAGAAAATGATCTAAAAACGCATTCTGACTGATATCACCTTGTTAATCAGAATCCTAAAAACGCTAGCTAGTTACGCGACGTTGCCCAATGGGCAGTTGCACGTATTGGCAACGATGCATTATTACTTGCATATAAGGTACTGCAAAATGAATTCTAGGAAAAAGACAATTTGAGTGAAATTCTCATATCTATAAGATATTTATGAATATGTGTTTAGTCAGATATTTTTGAACCCTCTACTATTGAGTTATATTTGATCATATGGCTGGTTACAAATTATTGTAGTGTCCACGCATATATTATTGAACCAATTATATGATGATATATTAATGAACTACAGACTGTAAAGATATTTTTTAACATTCTAGTGCATACAATATTTTGAATCCTTGTCAATGCATATATATTAATGATCTTGACTGTACCTACATCATGTAAGTAAACTGCCATTATAGATATATGAATTGAATTTATTTGTTGAAATCATAATCTCACAAAGAACCAACACTATGACTAATTTAGACTCCAAATGCTACCTAAATTTCAATGTTATATGCGCAATTACCATTACTATTACTAAATTCTGAGGCCCTACTCTCAAACGCCTTTCGTCGTTCGTTTTCGAGCCATCAGACCGAAAGTGTCGGTGAAATTTTAGATAGAAGAAAGAAAAACCTAAGATTTCTTTGAAACTACAATAATATAGTCTATATAAGAGAAAAGAAATGGATCGTAAATGTACAATGGAAAATCTAATTAAATATAAAAAAGGTGCTAAACCGAAAACGAACAGATGTTTGAGAGTAGGGCCTCTGCTGTTACGTATTGCTGTAAACAACTAGGACCGTATATATTAAAAGTTACCATGAGAAATCCAGGTATAAAAGCCCAACAAATTCTCATGAACACGCTTGGATATTCTCCAACAGCGTAATGGACATCTTCACAAAACGTTTTCTGCCCGTACACGTATGTGACCACAGCTGCGATTGCAGTTCCAATCACCATCCGAGGCTTTCCCACTGGCCAGTTCATTAGATAATGCAAAATGTATAGTCCGCCCTAAAATTGAAATAATACTTGAGACATATTAGCTTATATAATAATTGAAAGGGAATGATAATCACACAAAAAGTATCTTCAAAAGAACACTGTATTTTGGCGCCCTCTACAAATCTAGCATCTGTAGAGAGAGATTACACAACTGGTTATTTTTGAAGTTTACTGGTTAGGGTATCCAAATAAATTACGTCATACGCTAAGAGGGGGTCAACGAGGTGTGGCAAGGGGTGGGACGAGTCTTAAATTTCGTGACGTCATATTTCAAAATCTAATATATTAAAGTTTAAAACACTAAATTTAAAGTATTAACGAAAAATTTCAAAATATTTCCAACTCCATCTGTATGCGCACATTATTAAAAAATAATTTAAATAAAAATAAAACTAATTAGGGGCCGTCCACAAATTACGCCGCGCAAGCTAGAGTAGAAAATATCAAAGACGCTATAAACACAATTAATGGTGACTTGGGCCGCATACTTGATTGGAGTCGAACACACGGAGTAAAAGTGAATCCTAGTAAAACCCAAGCCATCATAATTGGAAGCTCACGCATGATCTCAAGGATAAACTGGTCATTAGTGCCGGACTTGTTATTTGATGGGACGCGTCTTCATATTAGTGTTAAAGTTAAAAATCTGGGCGTAATCATCGATAGGGAACTGTCTTGGTGGCCTCACATCACAGAACTCAGTCGTAGGGTCTTTGCTTCGTCTGCATCGCTTAGGAGGTTAAAATACTTTCTACCGACCGCTACCAAGGTTACACTTGCTCAATCGCTTTTACTGTCTATTCTTGACTATGCGGACGCCTGTTATCTTGACCTTACCGTAGAACAACTCAATAAACTAGAGCGATTCCAAATTTCTGCATCAGGTTTAGGTATATTTGGTTTAAAGAAATATGACCATGTCTCTGAATATCGCAAAAAGCTCAAGTGGTTGTCAATCTCACTTCGCCGGAATGCTCATCTTCTCAACCTGCTGTATAGCATATTATTTATTCCTTCTACCCCTTCCTATCTTAAGGAACGTTTTGATTTCCTCCATACATCTCACACTCTTAATTTGCGCTCTTCTCATTATCTTGCCTTAAAAACACCTGCACACATTTCTACTTTCTACACCAAATCCTTTGCTGTGCAGGCTGTTCGGCTATGGAATTCATTGTCCGAAAACGTGAGACAGGCAAAGTCACTCGCCATTTTTTAAAAACTGGTACGGAAATATTATCTCACTTTATAATAAATATGGTATTATATTACATGTATGTTTATTTATTAGTGTATTTGTATATTAATATTATGTATATTAGTAGGTATATATAATATTAATATATTATGTATTAAGACTATTATTAATATTGTATAGCTATTGCTGTTGCTATACACATATTAATGATGTATATATTAGTATATATATATAATATTAATATGTGTTATTGTTTATTCTTTTTTTTCATTTTAGGTATATGTATTGTGTGATATTAATATATCCTATTTATATGTGTATGAAATTAGCACACCACCGTCATACACTTGAAATTCCATTTAATAAAATCCAGAGCCCGGGTTGTCTGGAAGAGATCGCTCTAAAGCGATAAGGCCGCCCATTGCTCCTACTTTTGCCCTTTAATGTAAATACTGTAAATTGTTTATTTTATGTGTATGTGGTGAACAATAAAGTGTTTTCTATTCTATTATTCTATTCTGTTCTATACCACACTATGCCACACGAATTTCATGATTATTTGACTCTTCCACTGTCCTTGTCACAGCTGGACTCACACATCACATATTTTGCAATTTACATATAGAAATTACTAGCGGCCCCAGAAGACGTCCTGCTCAGAAAAAATAAAAATCTAGGACCCGATCCCAGCGCCACCTATCGGTTCTAATTGCGAATCTAAAGCATCCGAGAACCCACTCAAACACACATAAACAAAATCACTAAAATCACTCCAGGTGATTATGAGGATTCTAGAACCCGATCTCAGCGCCACCTACAAGTTCTAATTGCGAATCTAAACCAGCCGGGAACCCACTCAAACACACAAAAACAAAATCATCAAAATCGCTCCAGATGATTGGGAGGATTCTAGAACCCGATCACAGCGCCACCTACCGATTCCAACGGGATAAAAAGTATGCTGTGTGACTGTGTCCGTCTCCTGGTTCTAAGCTACATCCCCACCAATTTTCAGCCAAATCAGTACAGCCGTTCTTGAGTTCTAAATAGTGTAACTAACATGACTTTCTTTTATAGGTATAAATAGATTAAGTTAAAACAGCAACGCGTAGTGTTCCAACCAGGACGCAGTATTGCCTAAACATTCAAGTTTTTAGTATAAAATGAGTGCAAACCTGTGTGCACACTGTAATAACGCCAATAAAGCAGAACAGGCAACATATAATTATTAAGAAAGCCCAATTTATTTTTCTTATCGATCGCCCAGTGAACGTTGACATGATAGTCTGAACTATCAGAGCTGCAGTCGATAGAGCAAGCACGAACATTGTGAAAAATAAAAGAGCCGACCAAAACTGGCTTCCTGGTATTCTGGCTACGTAGTCTGACCATAGGATCATTGATGCAGACGGCCCTAGAAAACAAAAAATACATTTACAAGTGAGAGCACATTGGAACTCCTCTCGGGGTTTTTTGCAAAAGCTGTGCAATTTTATTTTTATTTAAGTAGGTGCCACTTCGGTTATATATTACCTATTTTTAAACTTGGTTATTCATAAATACATACACAAGGCGTACCTACGTAAACAGACTGTGGAAAGATACAAAAAACCATATTTATAAAAAAGAAATATAAGACAGTTATTAATAACGAATAATCACTAGCACATATATTTCTATGATATATTTAATATTAAATATATTGTAATAATACAGTGTAATCTTAGTTAAATAAAAAACTAGGACCTCATCTTATCAAATTTGAGATTAACCACCCCGAAAGTATTAAGGGTCCTATCCTAAAAGAATAATAAAAAAATTAAAAGATTGTTGCGACGTGAGACAGAAATTAAACTAACCACTCCATACACTAGTGACATTTTCATAATCCCTATGCAAAGCACCGTGAGCTGCGCCTAAAATTAAAGCGCTTGTCATTGTACAAGTCTTCGATGCTAAGAAGGCCAGGAGAGTTGTGGTGCCAAGCTTATGTTGCTTTTTCGGACAATAAGCGCCAAGCATTATTAGAGATCCTTGAGATATCGTCATTTGAATGAATGAATATTCAATAGCTCTGTGCCAGATCTGCAAAAAAAAGTTATTTAATACATTATATTCAGTAAAGCGTGAATAGTTTATACAGAAAGACAGACTCAGTTATAAAGGATCCGACAGATTGTATGTCAGTCCCACTCACAGAGAACGGCTCCAGAAATATAACCATCTTTTTATCGAAAGAAGCCACATCTCAAAGGCTTCTTACTACTCAGCAGGCTTTATTCAAACCAATACGTGTCCTTCATACTTTACTAATAGATGTCTCTATCTCACAAATAAATGTCGACGAAATATTTCTACATCATCTCATCTATGTAATTTCATAACTCAGCAAGTGCATTTCAAGAAATATTACACTCCAGCACAATTTTTTTTTTAACTACAATTTCATATTCAAACAATCGTTAGCTTTATTTCCAATAATGTAGATAATATATTTTCAGATAATAAATAATTTTAGGGATACAGTATATTCTACCTTATAGTGGTATAAGAAATATATTACATACTAAAATTAGATTGTACATTAATATTCTAAATCAGGAACGTGTCATTAGCTGGCATGTATTGATAAATAAAAAATAAAGATAATAATAATTTATCTCCAAAATAAAATTAACAAATACATGATTGTTGCGGACAGAGAGCACCCCCCTGACCCGCCCGCCGGAGCACACCTACTCTCCGCGCCCCGCATACCGCCGGCGCCCTCAGAGGGCACGATTAGCACATAGGCGTCGGGCGGGATGCGGGACTTAAGGAGCGACCCTGGCAGGCGAAATTCTCTCTGCTACTCTACACTTCACCTCTCAGCATCGCTCTTATGTATTTTGTAAATAATTACGCTCTGTACTACTTTATGTATTCTTTTAATTTAACAATAATTATACAGTCCAATAAAATCGAGTTTGATTTCCAAAATAAAGAAGCAACTACCACCAATAGTTTTTTGGTACTTCGCCGCCGGATAGAAGAATCGCAAAGAAGAAACGAGCAGTGTCTTTTGCTCCATCGAAACCTCAAGAAAGAAGAAAGACCAACTCTATACGGTCTCGTAGCGGTACCCTAAAGAAGAAAGAAGATCATTATAGAAGATCATCGTGGGCAGCCCGGACTACGTACCAGGAGACCAAGAGTTCCTGCCGGACTACGTACCAGGAGACCAAGAGTTCCTGCCGGACTACGTACCAGGAGACCAAGAGTTCCTGCCGGACCACGTGCCAGGAGACCAAGAGTTCCTGCCCCGGACGCCGAGGCTACGCGTCTGCAGGATCAAGACCGGAAGAAAGAATAACGTTACTTCGTACCGTGACCAAGTGACTGTCCACCTAACGGTGCCAAATGGTCAGTTCACAAGGTCGTAGACGGTGCGCTGTTTCCAGTTAGGTCGGTCTAAGGTCTCAGTGTTTAGTGTAGTGAATTAGGATCGGTTATACACACACACATATACACACACAGGTCAGGGTAATCGGTCATACGTGTTAGGCTAAGGCAAGGACCGAAGATGCCGAACACTAGGAGCAAGACCGCCGAAGACAGAGTGCAGAGAGCGTATCAAGAAACCCCCGCGTCGCCGTCCGTGCATATATCCGCGTCCGCGTCCGCGCCGAACGTATCGCGACCCGCGTCGCCCGGAGTACAACAGACTACGACCGCGCAAATACACGCCGCGACTCGTACAGGACGCCGATCGCGATCGCCGTCCGTCCGATCACACCGCTCGCAGCTAAGCGCCGCCACTTTGGTGAGGCAAGTGGAACTGGAAGCAGAAGAACAAATCGCCGCTATCCGACGAGAAGAGCTCCAGTTACAAGTGGCACTGATCAAGAAGAGGGTCGCTGCGAATATAGCCGCCCTCAAGGAGCAGACAGAGGGAAACAGCGTGTGCGAAGACGATGGGGTGGAAACAGATAGAAATATCACAGAGTGGTTGAAGAACACCCGCATACGGGGGGAGTCGCCGAGCGCAGGCGACGGGGCCGAGCTTGGAACGAGAGAAGCCGGACCGCGACCACCGTTAAACGTTGCGGGAAGAGCGAGGGAAGTGTATCCAATGGGGCGCGACCGGTCTGCGGAAACGAACGACCAGACCGCTCGCGTGACGTTCAGAACGCCGCGCAACGCAAGATCACCGACGCCGACCAGATCCAGGGATCGTGGAATCGACCGCCTAGCCGACGTGTTGGAACGCATGACTCGCAACAGGCCGACACCGCGACAGTGCCAGGAGCTGCCTACCTTTAGCGGGGCCCCGGGAGAGTGGCTGCCGTTTAAAGCTGCCATGCGGGAGTCGACGAGTGTACACGGATTCTCACCTGCGGAGAACTTAGGCCGTCTACGCTCTTGCCTTAAAGGCGAAGCAAGAGAGTGCGTGACAGCCCTGCTGTATACCGCCGTGGATCCTGCGATCATCATGAAGACACTGGAGCGCTGCTACGGACGTCCAGAGATCATAATCAGTCGTGCATTGGAAGATATCAAGAAGTTGCCACGATCGGGTTCGTCTGCCAGCGAACTCAACAGCCTAGCCACCAAGTTGCAGAATATAGTGACGGTTATCTCGTGCGTCGACAACAAGGGGTATCTACTTAACCCTATGTTGACACGACAGGTCGTCGAGAAGCTCAGCCCGCATCTACGAACGAAATGGTGCGACTTTGCAGATGAATTCTCGAGCCGAGACGAGCCGGAGATTATGACACTATCGAAGTTTCTAACGGGCGAAGCAGACAGAGCAATGAAGTATTCTTTCATGACGTCATCACTGCCTACGACGAGTGTAAACGTCACGAAAGAAAATAAAGTGAAGCCGCCGAGGATAAACGAGCGTCGTCGCGTGTACACTACAACGGAAGCCAAGATCGTGTGCTACTGTTGTGGAGCTGACCACCAGACAACGCAGTGCGGCAAGCTGGCTTCGATGTCGTTGCCAGCCAGATGGGAGTGGGCCAAGGAAACGAGAATATGTTTTTTGTGCCTACTAAGTAAACACAGACGGTTCCGTTGCAAGGCGAGAAAGTGCGGTGTGAACGAATGCCGCGAGCCGCATCACGCACTTCTACACCAGCGGAGGGAAACCGAAGCCGTCAGTGGACCGATCGACCGAGTGGAGTCGGTCAATCAACCGGCCGACAGAGAGGAGTCGGTCATGACGGCGTCGGCGCACAATTCTAACACCGAGAGCAGAGTGTTATTGAAAGTGTGTCCGATTACCGTCAAGGGGCTTAACGGAGAGGAAGTGAGTACATATGCGCTGCTGGATGAGGGGTCCACGATCACGCTCATCGACGAGGAGATAGCCGGGATGCTGGGGGCAGATGGCCCGAGGCGGCCACTGAACATCCACGGTATCACGTCGAGCCAGCGGGAAGCAGAGAGTAGGGTGGTGAGCGTCGCGGTGCGCGGAAGAGCGCAACCGCACTACCATCCTATCAAGGCGCGCACTGTGAAGAAACTCGCACTGGGAACTCACTCCGTTAAGTCTGAAGTGGTACGACAGTTACGTCATTTGAAGACGCTCCATGTAGACGACGTGTGTTTTACGAACGCCAAGCCACGCGTACTAATTGGAGCTGACAACTGGCATCTGATCGTCACTAGAAAACTGTTGGCAGGAAAGAAGAGCCAACCAGCCGCTTCCCTGACCCTCTTGGGGTGGACCATACACGGGAGCGCACCCCGAGGCCTAGTAACGCAGGGGAACGACACCGTATTACACGTTCGAACGTGGCAAGATAAAGAGCCGCGGGAAAAGGACGAATTGTTCGAAATAGTGAAGTCTCATTTCGATATCGACGCACTCGGCATATCAAACAGAGTGAAACCTGTAGCTGAAGAACAACGGGCGCTGAAGATATTTTCAGAAACCGTTAAGAAAATCAACGGCCGTTTCGAAGTCGGACTGCCCTGGCGAAACGATGACGTCACCATGCCACCGAGCTATGACATGGCGGTGCGTCGCCTGCGCGGGATCGAGCGCAAAATGGACAAATCGCCGCAGTTTAAACAAGCTTACACAGCCCAGGTCGACAGGCTATTAGCAAAAGGATACGCCGAGCCTTGCGAACGAAGCCACGAAGGAAACCAACGCATGTGGTACATGCCTCACTTCGCCGTTACGAACCCGAATAAGCCTGACAAAGTGAGACTGGTATTCGACGCCGCCGCCCGTTCAAACGGGGTGTGCATGAACGATGCGTTACTGGATGGGCCAGACTTGCTACGGGCCTTATACGGAATCCTGTTCAGATTCCGAGAGGGGAAGATCGCCGTGACAGCTGACATACGTGACATGTTTCTACAAGTGAAGATAAGGAAAGAAGACAGAGCGGCGCAGCACTTTTTATGGCGCGGTGACGACCGCCATAACCCGCCTCGGCGCTACGTTATGACGTCTATGATATTCGGAGCACGAAGCTCGCCATTCCTCGCACATAGCGTAAGAGACAGGAATGCGAGTGATCATAAGGAAACCCACCCACGGGCGTATCGCTCGATCACGGAAAACCACTACATGGACGACTGGGTACAAAGCTTCGAAACGGAAACGGAAGCGGCCGAGGCGATAGCGGAAGTGCGAGAAGTGCACAGGAAGGCCGGCTTCGAGCTCGCGGGATGGGATACGAATCGCGAGCGCCTTATGGAAGACATCCCGGATGAAGAGAGAGCCAGACAGCCCAAAGAGCTGGGTGCTAGCGCTCATCCCTACGGGAAGACATTGGGTGTGTTATGGATGCCGGAAGCGGATGAACTCGCGTTTAACACCGCCATGCCAAGAGTTCCAGAAAGCATAAAACAAGGCACGCAAACACCCACGAAAAGGGAGGCCCTGGGCATGGTTATGTCACTTTTCGACCCACTCGGCTTGCTCAGTCCGTACACTATAAGGGCGAAAATCGTGCTACAAAAGCTCTGGAGGCTCAAGCTGGGCTGGGATGACCCCTTGCCAACGGAAGAGGCAAGGGAATTTGAAGAATGGATCCGTGACTTGAACTCTATAAAAGAGTTAAGATTACCACGGTGCTATGGATGGGATAAAGACGTCGTAAACACACAATTACACGTCTTCACGGACGCCAGCGAGCAGGCCTACGCAGCAGCGGCTTACTGGCGCTTTGAGTGGCGTAACGGAAGCGTCGGCGTCATTTTAATCGCAGGAAAAGCGAAAGTGGCCCTATGAAAGCGCAGAGCATCCCACGAATGGAGCTACAGGCCGCGCTAATAGGAGCCAGGTTAGCGGCGGAAATAAAAAAGGAACATAGTTTCAAGCCGTATGACGTCATCTTTTGGAGCGACTCGAAGACCGTTCTCCACTGGATAAGAAACGACTCGGCGCGATATACCCCATACGTTGCGCACAGACTGAGCGAAATCGGCGAAATAACCGAGTCTGAGCAATGGCGGTGGGTGCCGACAAGTTACAACGTCGCCGACGACGCAACCAGGATTAACGTCTCGAGTATGAAAACGGACGACCGCTGGTTTAAAGGCCCGGAATTTCTTCGTGGGCCCCCGACGAAATGGCCGAAGGAAGAGCCGACGGAAACCGAAGATGACGAAGTCGTGGTGAATTACACGACAAATGAAAAGCCACTTGTTGACGTCACAAGATTTTCGTCATACGGAAAATTACTACGAGCGACCGCCTACGCACTCGCCTTTATCGACAAGTGCCGACGGAGGACTCGCACTATGGAAACGCGACACATAGAGCAAGCTGAACGTTTACTCATTCGTCAAGCGCAACAGGAAAGCTTCCCGAAGGATTACGAGCGCTTGAAGAAAGGAGAACGCGTGTCACGTGACAGCCGGCTTTATAAGCTCGACCCCGAATACGGGGGGGACGGGGTAATAAGGTTAAACGGCAGGATCAATGCGGCCACCCTGCGCGAGCTTACTGGAAACCCACCGATCTTAGACGGGTCGCATCACCTCACCCGGCTGATCATCAGGGGCGAACATGAACAGCATCATCATATAGGAAGAGAACACGTCGTAAACAACGTGCGGCAAAAGTACTGGGTGTTACGAGTGCGGCCTACTGTGCGAAACATCTTGCGGCAGTGTACAATCTGTCGGTTGAAGAAAACCGCGCCGATCGTACCGGTGAAAGGAAACCTGCCAAAGGATCGCCTAGCTGCCTACGCACGGCCCTTTACAAATTGCGGAATCGACTGTTTTGGCCCGATGTGGGTGACCATTGGACGCCGGAGAGAAAAACGATGGGGAATGCTGTTTACATGTATGGTGACTCGTGCCATCCATATGGAACTTATAGCGAGCCTTAGCACAGACTCGGCTATCATGGCCCTAAGAAGGATGGGAGCACGACGCGGCTGGCCACAAGTGATATGGTCTGATAATGCAACGAATTTCCATGGAGCGGATGCAGAATTACTAACGGCGTACGCAAAGTGGAGGAAAGAGATGCCAGATCACGTGAGAGGGAGACAACTAGCGTGGCGTTTCATCGATCCCGGCGCACCAAACCAGGGGGGAGCTTGGGAGCGGTTAATTCGGTCGGTGAAGACGGCACTCCACGCAACGTTGGCGGAACAAGCTCCCCGGGAAAAAACACTTACGACTGTCATCACGGAGATAGAACACACAGTAAACTCGCGCCCGCTGACTCACGTGTCGGTGAGCCCTGAAGACGACGACGCGCTTACCCCGAACCACTTCCTAATCGGGTCAGCGGTAGGCTTGCCAATCACGGGAACGAACGAGCTAGCAAACAAGAAGACATGGATCGCAACCCAAGCTTTAGCGGACATGTTCTGGACTCGTTGGCTACGCGAGTATTTACCGACATTGACACCGAGGGACGACGTACGACGATGTGATGAAGAAAACATACGCGTTGGAGACGTCGTTATCATCGCGGACGGTCTGTTGCCACGTAACGTATGGCCCCGGGGTCAAATCGAGCGCACTTATCGCGGACAGGACAACGTAATACGGAGCGCGGACGTGCGAACGCGGGGAGGCATCTTCAGGAGACCAGTAAGGAGGCTCATCGTCCTGACGAGAAGAGATGGCTCCGAGGATCTGCGCCGGGGGGAGGATGTTGCGGACAGAGAGCACCCCCCTGACCCGCCCGCCGGAGCACACCTACTCTCCGCGCCCCGCATACCGCCGGCGCCCTCAGAGGGCACGATTAGCACATAGGCGTCGGGCGGGATGCGGGACTTAAGGAGCGACCCTGGCAGGCGAAATTCTCTCTGCTACTCTACACTTCACCTCTCAGCATCGCTCTTATGTATCTTGTAAATAATTACGCTCTGTACTACTTTATGTATTCTTTTAATTTAACAATAATTATACAGTCCAATAAAATCGAGTTTGATTTCCAAAATAAAGAAGCAACTACCACCAATAATGATTATGCTTTTCCATATATGTTCCGTATAAGGCTTATTGGGAGCGATATCTTATTTTGATACAGTTTTCACATATTTTGGCTAGCGCAATACATCAGCCGATACCTAGTAAGTCAATAAATGCATAAGCATTCATTTAAAAAACAATATCTGGTCCCACTAATGTTGAAAGTATCGCTAAGATAAACTGTCGGTTCTATCTATCGGTTTTCTACACAAGAAATATTTTGAATTACGTGAAATTGAGCTTATAATGTTATTAATCGCTACCTCAAGCTCTTGCAGAAGTACGCTCCAGTCGCATTCCTTGAACATTCTATCAGCGCCATTGAGCCGTGTTGCACCGATTGCACAGCAAACTAGCACGAAATATGTCAATACATCTTTGAAGAGCACCAGCTGAAATGAGTTATGTCAAAATTATAGATATAAAAGGGGCTACAGTTGCCTATGAACATCAGTAATACCAAAAGCGCTACCAAAACAGAGTACAATTCTATTTAATGATGTAGAATACCGATCTACATTTTATTTTAAATTAATAGGTCGCACTATCAAAAATAACGATAGGAGATCTAATTTCAGACATTACCGAGATCATACAAATATCGTATAGTTCTCAGTTCTAGAGTTTACCTTAGAATAGCTGTAAATTCTCTTGACGGCAATTAAATAAATTAATGTCCAACAGAATATGTAGTAGATAGCTAGTTCCCAGACTATGTTCCCAAGACCACCATCCAAACCATCTCGCTTCAAGGTCAAAACGAAATTACTGAAAGCAATCGAACTTTATGATAAAGGCATAGACTTCGCTTTCTAAAGTTGAATTCACTTAAAATTGCAAGAAAATTAAAATATCACGAGCATGTGAAACTCATGTGATAAAAATAGTGTTAAACTGAAATACTAATAGATAAATAATTATATCCACGCAGGAAGGGAGAAAGAATACAATTTCCTGCGGCCTATCGTAAGAGGCGATTTGCTCGACTGGATGGCTATCACCCCTGGTCTAAAGTATGTCGCCATAACAACCTTGAGTTGTGTTTCGGCATTAGTGACTAAGTTCCAGTCTTCCTTAAGAGAGCAGCAGTGCATTTGTAGTACCTTCGGTGTGACAAATGTCCATTGGCGATGCTAACCGCTTTCTATCAGGTGGGCCGTCTGCCTGTCTGCTGAACTCCTGCAATAAAAACAAAATAAAAAAGAGCGGCAGCACAGTAGTAGCATCTACCTTCGGTGTGAGAAATGTCCATTGGCGATGCTAACCGCTTTCTATCAGGTGGGCCGTCTGCCTGTCTGCTGAACTCCTGCAATAAAAACAAAATAAAAAAGAGCGGCAGCACAGTAGTAGCATCTACCTTCGGTGTGAGAAATGTCCATTGGCGATGCTAACCGCTTTCTATCAGGTGGGCCGTCTGCCTGTCTGCTGAACTCCTGCAATAAAAACAAAATAAAAAAGAGCGGCAGCACAGTAGTAGCATCTACCTTCGGTGTGAGAAATGTCCATTGGCGATGCTAACCGCTTTCTATCAGGTGGGCCGTCTGCCTGTCTGCTGAACTCCTGCAATAAAAACAAAATAAAAAAGAGCGGCAGCACAGTAGTAGCATCTACCTTCGGTGTGAGAAATGTCCATTGGCGATGCTAACCGCTTTCTATCAGGTGGGCCGTCTGCCTGTCTGCTGAACTCCTGCAATAAAAACAAAATAAAAAAGAGCGGCAGCACAGTAGTAGCATCTACCTTCGGTGTGAGAAATGTCCATTGGCGATGCTAACCGCTTTCTATCAGGTGGGCCGTCTGCCTGTCTGCTGAACTCCTGCCATAAAAACAAAATAAAAAAGAGCGGCAGCACAGTAGTAGCATCTACCTTCGGTGTGAGAAATGTCCATTGGCGATGCTAACCGCTTTCTATCAGGTGGGCCGTCTGCCCGTCTGCTGAACTCATGTAATAAAAAAAGATATATCGGTAAAGATAGACTACGTTATGTGTGTGAAAGATAAAATGATGATCTTTGGTGTTAAATAAGACGTATGCCATAATAGAGGAGTATGGAAGGCCGAGAAATACTGTGCCAACGCCAAATGACTAAGAAAAGGTGAGACGAAAGAGAAAGATTACCTATAACCTGACTAAACCACTGGCATCGAAGTGTATCTAGCAACCGCTTAAGTGAGATTCAAATTAAGCATATGGATGGTACTAACAAGAAGAAGGAATGCGCAGGAGTCTCGGTGCCTATAGGGAGTGGTCGATGCCTTGCTGCACAAGCAGGTTGGGCACTTGCAGCACAGTGTAGCCACGGCAAGAACGAGTGGAAGCTATGGACAAAGAATGCTAAACACCAAGCTCCTACGGCTCCAATAGCAAGTGCACTGAACACGCATATCGCTAGCATAGCAAAGCCTACACCTGGAATATGTAAATATAGTTCATAATTACGCAAAAATATATCTAATATGCATTAAGTCTAAACCTTTGTTTACTTTATGCTCACTCCTACGGCTGCGGGCAGGAAAGTGGCTGTGTATATAAGCAGAACACACTTAAATAACTTGGTACAAAAAGCACTCGTCCTGCCAATGCTTTTTCGCTGTCGCTGCCCTACACACTCGTCGTTGTCTGTTTTTGTGCAGAAGTTACAGGACCAGTACAAGTATGATTACGTGTTTACATACTGCTCCCTGCTCACTTCCGCAGAACACTCGAAAATGAAACAGCTAAGTACTTTCAGTGTTTTATTACAATGTCATCCACTATCTTCTATAGCGATTTTTTTTTTTTTAAAGTAAATATTGAAAATATCAAGCCTTTCCGCCATTTTATTGACATTTGGGCCTAAGTATATTTTTGTTGGAAAATGTATTTTAAACTATTATTTTGTTTTAAGATTTTCAGTTTTAGTTAGATTATACCTTATTGTATCAAACACAGAAGGTAAAAAAAAATAGTTTAAAATACGTTTTGCAACAAAAAATATACTTAGGTCGAAAAGGCCCCTTACGATAAAATGGCGGGAAAGGCTCGATATACCTATAATTAGATAGTAAAGTGCCAAAACTTTTTGACTGTGGGAGCGGCTGAATATAAAGAAAGACAAGTAAGAATGGTATAACAGAATCGCGAAGCGTTAATAAAGTTAAGTATACTTTGAAATGACATTTAATAATAATAACAAGTCTTTTTGTCAGGCAATAAAATAGCCATATAAAATTAAAATCAAAAATTAAAACTAATTTAATTTATTTACCTCTGGCTATAGGTGCCATATCCCAGCAATTCAATACTCCCTTCTTAGTCACCACACCCAACGCTAGTTCCAAATAAAACAAAGGATACCCAATAAAAATGCTAAAGACATTAAATAGGAAGAGAAAGGGTAATAATTTTTTAAAGTCGTGCAAGTAAGGATGCCACCATACTTGAAAGATTCCGACACATGACGATATAACCAGTTGACGGTATGTTATGTTGTTTGTCCATCTATCTGCAATCTGAAAATGTTAACAGATTTATGCAAAAATAAGAATGAATATTAAATTAAAAGTACTTTATTTGTGATATTGTAGAAAATAAGTATAATTGTAATAAACATACCTACTTTCAAATATGTGTGAGAGGGGAGATACGGTGGGCTGGCAAGTAAAACAACAATTAACGAGTTTCCGTTCTAGCGATATGCGTGTGCGTTTATTTTGTATTATTTTAATAGCAACGTACAATATTTTATAATATAGCTTAGAGCGTCTTGCGTAGCGTACGTCGTCCATTCGAATCTACTACTCTCTTTCACACTATAGGTTCGTTCAGTAATATCATCTTACGTTCATCACAGATACATCATTCCCACATATGTTTAAAGGAACAGGACCACAGGTTTTTATATATATTTGTTTATTATTAGTTGTTCTTACTGGGAAATGTAAAACTCGATAAGCTTGGATGATCGATGTTTACACAGAATTTACATAAACAAAAATATCAAATGAAATGAAGCATTCTTGTTACAAACTTCTTGGCGTAAACTTGTGTAGCCCGTCTGCGTACTCGTAAGGCACTACAGCGCGACCGGCATCCTAATTCAAATTCAAATTCAAATTCAAAAGTTTTTATTCAAAATAAGTTCCACTGGAGAACACTTTTTGAAGGTCATACATATAGGTTAAAATTTAATTTTACATCCTAGTCTATGTACACCGCTTCGCAACGTGTTATTGCTGTTAAGAAGAAGAAGCGGCAAGAAACTCCCCAGCAACACGTCTAGCTAAAAAAAATTTTTCTTTATATTTCTTGTTCTATTTTTTATATTTAAGTACTTTTTTTAAAAAAGATTTTATACAGAATTATGTTACAGAATAACTTTTGAAGAATTAATGGAGTTGTAGCAAACAGTGCATATTCAATAAGACAAAAACGCAATAAAAGGATAGAAAATAATTATAGTTATTATAAATATAAAGACGTAACGTATTATTTTTTTTTGCAACATATCTCCATATATTCCTTACAAGTACGGCAAGATAAAAACGTTATACTCGTACAAAACACAGTATAAGAGGTTGGAGCGAGCTGTTATGTAAATGAAGTTTTGTCATTTAAATATTCTTCAATAGTGTAGTATCCCTTTTTAAGCAAGATACTTTTTATTTTAAATTTGAATTTAGTGAAGGGCAGATCTAACATTTCACTCGGAATCTTATTGAAGAAGCGTATACCAACCCCCAAGAAAGAAGACAATACTTTTTGTAATCTAAAAGATGGCAATATCAGTTTATTACAATGCCTGGTGTTGAAATCGTGAACATCCTTATACCGCTTGTAGGCACTCAAATTATTACGAATATAAATTATATTATTGAAAATATATTGGCAGGCGACCGTCATAATACCGATTTCCTTAAAGCGTTCCCTAAGAGACACCCGAGGGCCGAGGTTGTAAATTGACCTTACGGCTCTTTTTTGTAAAACAAATATAGTCTCCAAGTCAGCAGCGTTGCCCCAAAGTAAAATACCATAGGACATGACACTATGAAAATAACTAAAATAAACTAGTCTAGCAGTCTCTTCGTCAGTGAACTGCCTAACTCTTCTGACCGCATATGCAGCAGAACTAAGCTTTCCTGAGAGACTAGATATATGAGCGCCCCACTGGAGTTTCTGATCTAGGTTAATGCCTAAGAATACAGTTGAATCTACTAGGTTAAGTCTAGTGTCGTTAAGGGAAATATTAACATCGTATTCTTTTACATTGGGCATAACAAACTTAACACATTTAGTTTTATTCGGATTGAGTGATAAGTTATTTACGGTAAACCACTTAGATATTTGGGTTAAGGCGTTGTTTACGTCGTCAAAGTTCTGTTTATTTCTGTCTACTTTAAATATAAGTGACGTGTCATCAGCAAACAACACTACCTCACACATATCATTAATAAAATATGGCAAATCATTAATATATATCAAAAACAAGAAGGGACCTAGAATAGAGCCCTGGGGCACACCCATAGATATGCCAGTCTCACGAGATTTGATATTGTTAATTTCAACGCTTTGGGATCTATTGTTTAAGTAAGACGACAGAAGATTGAGAGAATCGCCATAAATACCGTAATAATTGAGCTTTTTCAGGAGGGTCACGTGTTCAACGCAATCGAATGCCTTGGACAGGTCACAGAATACACCAATGGCATTCTGTGACCCTTCCCAAGCACCATAAATGTGTTTTAGAAGCTCAACACCTGCATCGGTAGTGGAACGACCTTTGGTGAAGCCGAACTGTTTAGTATGAATTAATTTATTAATATTAAAATGTGAGAGCAGTTGATTTAAAATTATTTTTTCGAAAACCTTGCTTAAGGTTGGTAAAATAGAAATTGGCCTAAAGTTGGAGGGGTCGTTTTTGTTTCCACTTTTAAATATAGGAATAACTTTGCTAACTTTCATTAAGTCAGGAAATACTCCTTTATCTACACATCGATTAAATATTTGTACTAGTGGTAGCGCAATAGTGCATATTAAGTCACTTAATACTTTTAAGGATATACCCCAAAAGTCAGCTGTGTTTTTAATATTTAACGATTTAAACGTTTTTACAATATCATCTGTATCTATATGATTAAATTTGAATGTGATATTACATCGATCAACGCACTGTGTCATCAGCAGCTCAGCTTCCAGTGGTGATGATGACAAAGAGCTAGTTATTAAAGTTGGTATATCCCTAAAGTATTCATTAAATGTTTGTGCAATTTCAAAGTTATTACTAATGGTGTTATTGTTGATTACAAGTTTAATTGCATCATCTCGACGTGAACTCTTGCCGGAAGCATCATTTATAACACTCCAAGTTGTCTTAATGATATTTGATGATTTTTTAATTCTGTTACTATAATATAGAGATTTGGCAGCGATGCACACTCTTTTAAAGGTCTTAGAGTACTTTTTAATATATTGAAGGAAGTCTGGATTTTGATTAAATTGTTTTTCACTGTATAATTCATACAGTTTCATTCGACTTTTATATATACCTTTCGTAGCCCAATCACTAAACTTAAGTTTATTACTTTTGTTGATTATTTTGGTTTTAAATGTGTTTTCAAATTCAGCTTGTATAATGTCGAAGAAATTACTATACAAGTTGTTTGGATCTTCGCTGCTGAGATCCAAAGTAGGAATTGTTTTGGATAAATTATCTTTAAAGGTTCTTAAGCGATAATTATTTACTGGCCTACAGGTTAATTTGGAATTGATTTTAATACTATCAAAAGGTATTGATATAAACTGGCCACAGTGATCCGACCGTAGTACATCTAAGACTGATTTGTCGATTATTATATCCTATACCAAAATCGGCATTCTTTAGCCTAACTCACTTTCAGAGTCCGAGACCCCGTCTTTCTATTATTAGTCTAAGGCCATAGGATTATTAATTACCAGAGGATTGTCCGTAGATTCCGAATCAACAGTATCACTCAGTGTTTTCGTGTTTGTCGTCTGTAAATTAAATTACTGATAATATAACTATACAAGAAAAGCGGATAGGTACCTACATCTTTAACCTATAAAGACATACCTCACTCCTACTCATGTTTTAACATTGACTGAATATTATATTTTTTATAGTTTTGAAAAATTAATCTTAAAGCTTCGATAAATTCTCTTCTATTCTTGCTATTGTCTAAACACGTTTCTCCATATATTCAATATACTCTATGTTTACCAAATATATTATAATAGACTATGTCTTTCCTTTGACATTTTCAGACATTGTGCCAATATTCAATGTAGGTACTCTTTGCATTGTGCGATGACAATGATTTTTTTTGTAACAAAAAACAGTTTTATTCTTATTTATGATGTGGCCTCACCTAGGATAATGTTACTGTGTATTGCACCGCCGCAGATAATTTGGTCCCTTGAATATTTCTTATCTTATATTGTGGAACATAAAATGAAATACCGAAGAATGAAATAATTTGCCGGAGTCTAATTACAATCTAGAAGTCTTCAAGTCACGAGTGAATAGGTATCTCTAGGTAAATGTGCTCCATTCTAGATTGCGTCTTCACTTAACATGATGCAAAGAGGTGGTCTTACGCAAATCTATACTAACCTAAACAAAATATTTATAAAAAAACGTAGAATAAACTTTACTACCAAAAATTACTTAAACTTAAAAAAATGTTCGAGTTATAGACAGAGTAACTTTTTTATTTATTTTACGAAAATCCCAAACAGACAAGAAATCTAAAAAAAAATCCATCGTGTTCTCTAGTCTATTCCAGTTGTTTTTTTTCTAATAGTTTCAATATACAGATATGGCATGTATAGAATTTTATAATATTGTTACGAGCTACAGAGGACTCGAATTAAAAATGTCGTTGGAACTACTATAGAATTTATTAGAACTGTACAAACAGGTACAAATATAACTCGGCACAGCCAGTACAAAACTGCACGATTCAATAACACGCACAAAGTCCGTCACTATATCGCTTGTCGAATGTACATCGTACTCGTATCGTAATCCTCGCTCGACTGCCCCACCCCTCCGTCCGGGCATTATTTTATAGTAAACTGTACAATACACAATCGATTTCGTGGGCTAGGTTCTTCCAAGAAAATGTAATTTGCACACCTGCGAACGGCCAACAATGTCGAAAACAATAACAATAAGGATTAGTTCCGACACTAATTACGGCCATAAAACAAGTAGAAAAACAATAGCATGTTTTTCTTAATTACAAATTCTAAACATAAAATAAACAAAAGAAGTCCTAAATCCGGGAAGGCAATAAACTGATTTACGACAGGCAGCCGTGCGTTTGTCTTTGACGGCGTGTAACAATATTATAGATTGCACGATACGATTCTGTCAATGGCAACAGAGTAAAATGACTGCCATAATATACAGACCGACAAAAGGAAATTACTTGAGGTCGCATAAAAATTATAACGTTAATTTTCGTCGGAAAAGAAAACAATGATTGTTAATATAACAAAATTTACTTGAAACTTCAATACGTCTTTTAACTATGACATATATTTAAATTATAGGTACATCTGTTCCAACCCGAGTCAAAAACAATACAAATAACTGATCAGCACACCCATTGATAGTTTGCTGACGGTTTGATGTCGTGTTGGAACAGACTAACTTACTATACACTATACTCGTAGCAAGACATAGTTAAAATACTTGCACGCACCAAATTATGTAATATTTGGTTTGTAATCATATTTACTATAACATCTAATTGAAATAGGATAAACTAGATTGTCTCACAAAATAAGTCCCACAAACGCGGTGCTACGGTACGGAATGTTAGAAAGACAAAATCATTTTAGAAAGATTCCGATTTGACAGTATTAGTAAATAGAATATATTATGTAATAATTATATTACATAATATTACATAATATTACATTTAATATAATTATTACATAATATTATGTAATAATTATATTAAAACACTTCATAAAAACGACATAACAACGTGGTTAGGCTGATCTGCGAGTAATTCCATTTTTGCCGCAGGACTTCCTCCGTGAGACGCACTCCATACTATGTGCAGTAAATCCACACTGTGACATTACATTGATAGCTCTCATTTGTTGATTTTCCTAATTTGAACTCATATTTTGTAAATATCTTATACTGTTTCCGAATGACGTCGAAATTCATTATTCAAAAAAGTAAGGTGGTTGTGCTGGCGTAGACTTACATACGTTTTTAGGTATAAAATATAAGTAAGGCAAAAACAGTTTTAGGATTCAAAAAATGTCCATGAGTCCCCGGCCAAAAGGGACACAGGTCCGAAAAGATACTGAGAACTAGGGGATCCTAACATTTATCATTGATACATACATGACAAGTATAGTAAGTAACATGGTTATAATTTACACTTTTAATATAAAAAATGGTCAACTTGGGTGCTTCTTAAAACCGCAATTACAATATCCGAAACAGAAGCCCTACTCTCAATGGCCATTCGTTGTTCGTTCTCGTCCGAGCAGCACGAACAAGTCAATGAAAGTTTAGAACGAAGAAAGAAAGAACATATTTAAAACTATAGTAATGGGAAATGCACTGAAATATTTAAAAATACAAACAAAATAGTTCTAAAACGAAGACGAACTACGAATGACTTTTGAGAGTAAGCCCCCTGATACATTTACGAAGTACTTACGATCATTGTAATAACGTTTAAAATTAATAATTTGCTTAACCACTATTTCACGTGGATACTATGGAAGTAGAATCTACGGAGTTACAATCGCGCATTAAAAAAGTATCTCGTGATTCAGAGTGGCACCACCATTCCGTTTTTATTTTATTAAAAAAAAATCTCAATCAATTTGTTATTATCAAACACATTATTTTTTAAATGAATCTTAAATTGGAAGTTCTGTGGTCATGCCAAACACTAGCGACCCCTGGGGCAATATAATGTGGGAACAGGATAGCGCCTACGTCTCTCTGTCACACTTACAGGCCTCATGAGAGGCGTAGTGACGCACCAGTGTAGTGTCGATATTGATACTATGAAAAGGTATGTTAATCGATAAGTGACGCACCGCACGTCTCTCCCTAGCTTAAATATATTAGGTTTTGAAATGTGACGTGACGTTGTCACACAATATCGCACTTCGTCAACCTTTTACACCCCCCCCCCCCCTCCCCTTTAACGTGTGGCGCCAACGCCAACTATAATTGAAGACGTGAGTGGATGAAGGTGATATGTCGCATATTCGGTTTTTTGTTTTTTTTTGCGTAGATGAATGTTATAAGTCGATACCAAATGACTACAGACCTTAGACCATAGATATGAGGCATATTTAAAAAATAAAAAGTTGCTAAAGGTGTCAAGTTCAGTTCAGTTTCAAATAAAAGTAAAACTTTTATCTCGATTTACTCAGAATTGGAATTATGCGACTTATCACCTTCATCCACTCATGTCTTCAATTGCATTGTGTGTTGCGTGTGACTTTTAATTGGCGATTGTCATTGCATCAGTTCTAGTTCATTCATTGGTAAAAAATCGTTACTAGCGTTAAAATGCCCATTATGTGCAAAACATATGCTTAGTTATACTTTTTCTATATTATTGTATATTATATTATGGTATTAGGATCCGATACCCAAAGGTAATATGTTTTAATTTGTCTTATTAACTGATAAGGCCAACTGTGACTTGTTTCTATGCACATGATTTAACTTATTTATATTCTAAAGTCTTGTTTAAATGAACTATTTATCATCAACCATTAATTTAACATACTAATGGAGAAAAGGCATTTGTATGTATGAATAGATAACATGCTAATCTGGTTATTTCAGATTATAAATTGGAAGGGTGGCAATGTGAATGGGACGCAGTCACCTTTTTTCGCAAGTCCTAAATCAATATTTGGAATGACAATAGGGTACATGGCAGTAAAATCAATTGATGTCAAAAACGTCGTGGCCTCATAGACTTTGTAAACGTGCCCAAGGTTATGACGTCATAACTTATGTTTATTTTTATTGTTCAAGCACTAGTGTTTTAGAATTTGTTGTAAAATATTTCACCGACCATAATATACGAGTCAAATAATAAGCTGCTGAGCAATATGTATTTTAAATTTTAAAAAAATCGCTTTTTAGGGAACGTACCCATACTACGTGATCCACTTGTTTTTATAATTTTTACCCACTCGTAGGTGACCACCCGTAAGTATATTCCACAACACCCCCCTCCCCTCTACTTTACTTTATTTTAACGAAGTAATTCGTAAATATGGTTACAAAGCCTATTTTGGAAACAGAAAAAAAAATTCAATATAACTCGAATAAGCGAGATTTTCTAGGAGAATATTGACTACGTGACGAAAAGCTACGCCCCCTGCCCTGAACCAAGCGTGGTATTTTGAAGACCACCCCCAGACAGGGTCACGTAATATGGGTGCGTTCCCTTCAACGTAAATTTGGTCTCAGACACTGAATAAGTCCCCGGCGGAGGGCAAAGGAGCCAGACCTCCGGTGACGTCCGGCAGACGGGAGACGTCAGGTAAATTTTCTATGTGAGACTTGACTTCCGCTTTAACCGCGTATATCTTTTGTAGTTTTATGTTGTATTCCTAAAACAGGAGAAAAAGACCGTTCAATTAAGATTACTCGTGGAGTTAGGTTGCCTGAAAGTGATTACTCTAGGAGCACTCTAAAATTTGCCACAAAGCAACGTATCAATTCTATAGTAATCGCACTTCTGACACCATTTCTTACGAGTGCAGGACTCGAATTAAAATGCCGTTTGGAATTACTATAGAATTTATTAGAACTATACAAACACGTATAATACAGGTACAAATATAACTGGAACTGCACGATTCAATAACACGCGCAAACTCCGTCACTATATCGCTTAACAATGTACACGTCTTGCTCGTATCGTAATCCTCGCTTGACTGCCGATCTCTCCATTGGGCCATTGCTGCACCGATACAATATGGCTGCCAGCCGATATGGATCGGATTTCTTAGAATCAGTTCGACACACCTGCCTAAAGACTGCCATAATAGATGACAATACACAATGGACTGTTTTTCTAATTACGAATTTTACAAACACAAAGTAAACAATAGAAGTCCAAATTGCGGGAAGGTAATGAACTGCGCTTTATGGCAGGCAGGTGTGCATTCACTTTTTGTCGGCATGTAACAGTATTCTTATATACCTACACAAGTAAATATCGCGACAAACTTTTATATCATATAAAATCTGTAATGTTATAAATTGATGGGTTTGATTTCATTTGAAGTTTATTTTGTTCTTTTTAGAATTTTAAATAAAACCTTGTTTTAAAATATTTTGTTTATATATTTATGTATTTTACTAAGGAACGCAGATGCAGCATTGCGGCATATTTGAAACCGCCCTAAGACCTAAGCGATAAGGCCGCGTATTATTTTGTCTAAAACATTGTAACTAAGATATTTGTTATTTTGGTGAGCAAATAAATGGTATATATATACCTCTAGCCTCGCCTCGGCTTGCCTGGCAAGGTCACGCTGCGCCTGCGCAAAGTCCCTCAACATGGCCGCCACCTTCCTCCTCTTCTCCAACTCCTCAGAAAGCCTGAGGTTGTACTCCGCCAGCAGATCAACGGCCGAATTCACTATCGCACTTAGACTCAATGCCGATTCTTTATCTGTGAATTTAATTAAAAATATATAAACTGCAATCAAAGTGCAAGGTGATTTATTCGAATGAAAAAATAAATACTTCATAAAAATGAAGACTAAAATATATATTCTGTATTATTCTTCTATTTTAATTATATTACAAAACCCATATGTTTCGTTAATTTTTCTAATCTCATCCTAAGGTTGTCTGGGTGAAATTGCTTTTAGTGATAAGACGGCCTATTGTTTTCTGTAGTTATATTTCTAGAACTTCTAGGACTGTATCTTATGTTATTCAATAAAGCACATTCTATTATATTCTAAGAATCAATGTATTATATGTAGACTAGCAGTATTCGCGACGTTGTTCGCACGAGATTGATTCTTATTGTTAAACATTGGCCAATTTAAACATTAACTTTCAAATTATAACCTGTCTTATTCTGTATATACATACATAGGTGTATTTTTCAAGCGGGTCTTCAGGGCCAAATCCTGAACTGTGCTAAATAGTGAAAAACATTCAAAGGAGTCTCGGGGCTGATTTTGACAAAAGCAGGTAGGCAATAGATTATTATATTATAGATTATCTAATATACTACTTTCGTTTCAAACATGGCCTCGAAATTCTCTCTTTCTCCTCAAAATCCGAAATTCCTCTTTTGTGTTTTCGCTATCATAGGGAAGGATTTGGCCTTGAAGGCCCCCTTGAAAAATTTACCGTGTATATATATATATATATATATATATATATATATATAATATATTGTGAAGCTAGCCAACAGGCAAACCTAAAGAAAAGTGGTCACCATCGCCTATAGACGTTTGCAACATCAGGGACAGAATAAGGCGGTGCCAGCCTTTAGGACAGTATCAGGACATAGGATAAGAGGATCGGATAGAGGTTAGACACGAGGGATAGGATGAAGAGATCACACAGGAGGAATGGGACACGGGAATGAAAGAATAATACTTAGTGCTCTGACTACATCACCCTAATAAGCGAGAAATTGGTACCACCCTCTGGTTAACAATAGAAATTAGTATTTTATTACTAGTATATGCCCGTAAATTCATCCACGCTTGACTTGAAATGTAAGCTATCGTTTTAGTGAAAACTTTGTCGGAATAAGGAAATTTTTGTGCACCAGAACAGCTTACGAAAAACTTCTCGCGAGATTCCCGACATAAAAATCACACTTTTTATTACATAAAATTTGCTATTGATCGGTGAAAAAATCACGTTGGAATTTGTTTTTATTTATCTGGCCTTTATAAATCATTCCCAGAAAAATTCCCGCCAGATTCCGTGGATAAAACGTAGCGTAGATTTTAAATCTAAAAAAATTCTGTCGATCAGTGAAAACCGCATCGAAATCGGGCCAGTAGTTTTTACGTAAATACCGAAGAACCAGATGAACCGACAAACAGATAAAAATCTAAAAAAAATTGCATCGCGTTCTCCGTCGCTTATTTAGTGTTTTCCAGTTGTTTTTTTTAACTAACTAATGTACAAAACGGCATGTTTACTTTTTTTTTAATATTATAGTATTCCAAGATTTATTAATTTTTATTGTTGTCTAAGCCCTTTCCCAGTCTGGCCCTCTAGAACTCCGTGGTCCTAGGTTCGATTGCTGGCGTGAATTTAGTAAGTAAAGTCTGTTATTTATTACGGTCTTTTCAAAAGTTTTGAGTTATTTAATACCTATTATACAAGTGAAACTTGGTTAGCTTGGAGATAAATAATGTGTTTGTCAGGTGATTAAATATTTAAAAAATCATTTCTAATGTATTTGTCTTTGGTATATGGTATGAAATAAATGAAACAAATACTCAATGGTGACCACATTAGATTTATTGTGTTTCGGTTCAATGTATAATTTCATAAAATTCACTACAAGTATTAATAAATTGATGCGAAAATAGGGTGTTTTACCTTCTAACTTAGACAATAATTGAACTTCAGAAACCTCGGTGGGTAGAGACGCGATGCGCTGTCTTACTGCTTCGTCGCTCGATGCGCTCGATTCCAGTTCAAGAAGAGCCTGAGGATTAAACATGTGTTATAGATTTTTTCCAACATATAGAAGTTTAAAATGGGCGTCATTAATTCTCTTTGAGGCTGGCAATGTGTTGACAACACCCCTGGTGTTGCAAAGGTTCACAAGCGACAGTAACCACATTTCATCAGGCAACTTGCTTGAGGCAATAAAAATAAATATATATTAGACCAATGGATATAACTGATAGGGTAACAATGATTTAACTTTTAATAAAATTCGAAAATATGTATCTACAACACAACTCTCTTGATCATTCTTGATTCTCTTAGTAATATTTTTAAGCTTTATAATATTAATTATTTCTTAAAATTTCCAACTTCTAGTTGAAAAGTCAGATCTATGTGTATCTTACACACTTTTTACTACTTACTGCAAATATTTCATTATATTAATAAATATTTATTAATATTTTTGAAGACCTGTATTAATATTTTCTTTGTTCACTTACATGTATGAGGGCTGTGTCTAATTATTAGTTTTTTCGTGATTTCGCTAAAACGTTATGTAGTAGCATATAATATTCACCCCCCTTACATATGTTATCCGCACAGACGCAACAGTTTATGGCGAAAATTATTACTACGATATATACATGCATATTAATTGGACTTGATGAATTTGTAAGGATATCATTTATTCATTTTACATTGTATTACGTGTGGTACAAAGTAGGTAGCCTTATGAATTATATCTGTCTCTACACACTTAAGTCTTGGTTGAGGCATACAAAATATAGTTCTTGACATATTCACCATACTGGCTACTAAGCCCTAAAATTCATCATAAATATGGCAAATCTGAATTGCATCCTAAGCTTCTCCCTTTCAGTGTGATCCTTTCTATTACTTCTCCACCTCATGCAACTTCAGAACTCCTCATATTATGACTTCATTAGCACACCTACAGTATGTGTTTAGTATCAATCAATCAAGCATGTATTTATATGGTATACCCTTTTTTACCATGTCGTGACCAGACAGACAACTGCGTTTGTTGGAGATATATTTATTTTTCATGTGACTTGTAGGTTTCCACAAGATATGACCAAGAGACAGAAAGAGTGATTCAACTGTATCTTACTAAAATTCCTCTTACTGATTTTCAGAAACTTAAAAAAAGTTTAAAACACTTTCTGGAGTATATAGATACAATCCTCACAATGAAACTTCACATTTATGAGTAACATCAAAGAGTTAATAAAATAAATTAACTACACTTTGTCTTATACAGGAAATAAAATTGAGGCTAGGGTATTTATTATGGCTTCACTGGCTGCTTAAAATTATGTTATCTAATATACTATACTAACCTTTCCTACTTTTTTTTTTTTTTTTTTATTGCAGGAGTACAGCAGACAGGCAGACGGCCCACTTGATGGAAAGCGGTTACCATCGCCTATGGACATTTGCAACACCAAAGGTACTACAAATGCGCTGCTGCTCTCTTAAGGGAGACTGGAACCTGGTCACTAATGCCGGAACACAACCCAAGGTTGTTATGGCGACATACTTTAGACCAGGGGTGGTAGCCATCCAGTCGGGAAAACGCCTTACCACCTGGCTGTGGGTTGTTTTGTCGCCTCTTACGACAGGCCGCCTGGCCGCAGGAAATTGTATTCTTTCTCCGTTCCTGCACGGATAAAATTTACCTGGACCTAAATTTAATGGACCTTTTTAATTGAATATGGAGCATAATAACAAACATTTTCGAATACGATAACTATTTATTCCACAGTACAGAACAAACATATAAAAGTGCAAGCAAACTCCTAACAAACTCAAAAGTTAGGGCAGAATACTAGAACATCCCTCAAATATTTGACAGCTTCTTAAATATTTAATCAGGTCCTGAATTCCTGATTCATATTCTCTAGAGACCATTTTAAGTGTCTGTTATAATAAGAGCTGCTCAAATTAAGTGGCCTTCAAATGCAACTAGATTGAAAATATTGTATACTGCAAGCCACTCAACTCTATTTAGCTGTCAGATGAACTGTCAAATCGATTTGAGTAGTCCCTAAATTCGAGAGTGGTCTTCTAAATCTATTGTAAGTTAATATTCAAGTGCTAGAAAGTGTATTTATCATATTTATCTTCTCTTTCGGATCATGAAAACTTAATGTGAGTCACTGAAATGTATAAAAGCTCAAGGCTTTTGAAATCACACAAAATCTCAAACTTCGTGTAGTCTTAAAATTATGTTGAAGTTTGTTTTGTATTTTCAATAATATTCTAATATCTGAAAACATTTATCACATATGAAATATACAATACATACCTTTTTTTTAATCACAGAATCAATTTTAAAAGAGCCTTTATGTTCAAAGTGTGTGTGTTGTATTTTATTGTTTCTTTTTTTACTTTAAACATTTAAAATCAAATCTGATCACATGCTCTAATAACTTGAGTGCCGTGTTTATATACCATTTAGATTTGGGAGATGCCTAAATTTAGATGGCTTGAGAGATGTTTCAGTATTTGCCCATTAGACTTACTATAATACTAATTATTAAAATCTATAAACAACAAAGGGTTTGTTAAGACTAATCAACCAATTAATAAAAAAAGTTTAAGTTCAAATAAATAATTTGAAAGCTTTGTTTGAATTACACCACCTCTAAAGCTGCCTGATCTTTATGATATTTATAAAAGTATTTCTAATTTGGGTTATCAATCTACTCACCTTGATCAGCTCTTCTGGCTCAGGGGGGTCTCCTGGTGGGGTTTTTGGGCTGAGGGTAATATGAGTCTCAATTTGGCCATCAACTTCAACTTTTGTCTCACTACGGCGCCTCTCATGCTTTATCTTCTTCTCCTCTATTTTTTGTTTCTTTTCTGGCTCTTTCGGTTCTGTGTCAGTAGACTTGCGCTTCGCCACTTTACTAGGAATAGCATCATTAGGATCGACTGAAATGTAACATTTATATTATATAAGATTTTGTTTAATAAGTTCCATCTATTACATGTGCTAATTGAAAAATTAGAATAACAATTTAAGAATATTGTCTAAATTTTTACTATACTAGTATTTTAAATGCATCAGCGGGCAAAAAGACAGACTTTTAATAAAATTACACATGGCACAAGCCTCAAGTGCAGGATCAATAGACTCTGCAAACCCTTTATTTGTCATTTACATGATAGAAAACTAAATTTTTAGTGTTGTTACTAAAGTTTGCCATTGAAATTGCCTAATTTGTAACTAGTGATATGAATATTATTAACTTCCTGCTAAAACAACAGGGCATTTTTAAAATATTTGAAATCTTGAATTATTTTTAATTTTTAACATATTCACATACTATGCGAGATAACTTAAATTAGCTGAATACAAATGTTGTACATTTCTTGTTATCTTTTTTTAGGATTATGTAACACTCCAAATCCACAGGCCCAGCTTAGTGGGTGCATAACATGGCACCCTATTGTTCAGTCACTGTGTGGTAGAACTAAAAATATACCATAGTTAATAGCAACCTTACCAGCCTCTTTAAACTCTTGAACTTTTTGTGCATCAAACACTCCTCTCTCTTGCCATATATTCAAAATCCTATGCAGGGACTTTTTAGTCTTATCATTAATACCAGACTTAGCCATATGTCTGAATGAATCTGCAAGCACTTCTCCAAACTCCTTGCCATATTCAGGGCCTTTTTTCTTGCTATTTTGGATAACATCATTTGCAAGATAAAAAAATGTCAGTTGTTTGCTGTCTTTAGCTGCATTATAAGAAAAATATTTGATATTAGTTGCTTGTATACCTTTAGTAACTTTCTATGAGTGATAAAATAGTTGGTATATATTCTCATGTAAACTTATATTTACTCAGGGGCTAATTAATAAGTTGAATCTCTAAACATTGAGTAAAATACCGGCCCTAAAGAACATAAACAAAATCTCCACTTTTATAATTTGTTTGGCATTACCTACTAGATCTTTCCATACAAATAATGCCATGAAATTACAAAACTCGTCGTTTAAATTGTTTGCCTTTGTAATGTCTGTTTTCACGTTGTGAAGTTCGTGACGAGAAAAACATTTATTAATTGTTTTTGGAATATAAAAGGTTACCTTTTAACAATTCTTTGAACCAAGTTTTTACAACGGCGGCGTGGTGTTTTCTATGGTGTATCAACCACAGAGATAGTGTCTCAATACTTTGTTGGCTAGAGTTTAAGTCTTGAAGTTTACGTACGAGCGCATTTTCAGTAAATCCTGTCATATTTTGTAATATAAGGAAAATTATTTACGCAATTATTTATTGCAGCACCGTCTCAAATCTAAATTCAATTGACAGTTTTCTTTTGACATTGACAGTAATTAGTTGTTGTTAAATTCGTCGCGTTGGCATATAAAGGAACTAAATGTATATAGCCTTGTTAAGCAGTAGTGATAGTGGCAGCTCGAAGAGGTAATTTCCGTAGACAGAGAATCCTAATTTCACTAAGCATTTGAGGATTTTCTTTCAACATAATTCTGACTTAATAACATCCAAGATCTCACATCTAATATTATTGCTATTTTTTTTTAAATCATGGAATTGGAGTTTATGGCTTGGCAACTAAGCTTTTAAGCCAAACTCATTCTTTTAAATATAACTGTAAACTTAGACCATTTAATTGTCTAAGACTGTAAAGCAACACTCTTCAAGATCCTGCCAAAACACTTGGTAACATTTTGCTCATGGATAAAATACACTGTATATACATTTTGCTGGTGACAAACCAAACTGCGTTATAGAGTTTATAAATGCGTATTTCGCACTGCTATGATTATCTTAGATAATTTACCTACCCTCCTAGCGCCAACGGTCCTTAAAAAAGTACTTCAATCAAATAATGATTATAGCCCAGCAGCAAATCCAATTTTGTCACATGAACGCCCAGGGTACTACTCTAAGTACCCCAACTTTAGCCATTGCTACTTATTTCAAGTTACCACCTTTTTATAATGTAATGTCTCCGAGCATAAATGTTCGAGGTTTTTGCTTGTGTATGACCAAGCAACAGTTCCAACTAAAACAAAAGAAATTTGTCTTTCTTGACTTAACACGGAACAAGATTGTCGAGTGTGAAAATTAATCTTAATTTATTTATGAAAACTCTACGATTTGTCAAAAATAATTGAAATTGTTGAAATAGTGATAGTTGAAATATTTTTAATTTCGTGTTTTATTATAAACATTTTCTTGCAATGTCTAAAACTGTTCTTATTCTTAAGTCTAAGTATAAGAACAGGTAACCTGCTTAAGGTAGTACTAGTACTGCTAGCAAGTGCTATTGCTATCTAAGTCCTGAGTCCTCGGTGTTCCTTACTTCGCCCTTAATGCCAGGGCCAAGCGGACTTGGCCTTACCACTCCGCGAGTCCTGGCATTTCGTGGGCACTCCCACAGAATACATCGTGTATATGCCCATGGATGTACTAATAATACGTCCATGTGTATGCCTCTCCAGATTCATATTATAATTAGTGGCTTAATTTTTTTTATTTAAGTAATTTTAAGTAATGAATGAATGAAAGGAATGCTCCGGTGGTTCGGGCATGTGGAAAGAATGTATGATGAAAGAATGACTAAACAGATATAGAATGCAAAAGTGGATGGATGCAGAAGTCGCGGAAGGCCACGACACACCTTCCATGATCAAATTGATCGTGTATTAGCAGAAGGTGATGTCAGGAGCCTTAAGAACAGACGAGCGTGCATGACAAGAGCTATGAATGTCAAAGAAGCAAGTGAGGTGTGTAAGAATAAGCCTGTATGGCGCTCTGTTGTTCGTGCCTACCCCGCAAGGGACCTGGCGTGAAGTTATGTATGTATGTATGTAATTTTAAGTAATGTTAAAACGCGTTTCTGGTAAAAAAATCCCATTTGACTATTACGTCATCTTCAATGTAATAATATTGTAAACAAGAAAATGCATACATTAACGCATAATATGTAAATGCCGTGAACACTGTTTGCATCCAATTTGCATAGAACTGGTTATAGTAAAATCTATAATACATTTTGGTCAGTGATCACGTTTTTATTCTTATATTTGTACGGTTTAGAATTTAGATCATTGAACCATTGCAGTAAAGTAGTCCTAGAGTAGTTTTTAAATAATTTAAGTACCACCATGAACGGTGGCGGATTTGCAGTCTTGGCCGCCCTAGGCCATATAGTACCAGCCACCCCTTTCTCAGCACCCATCATATTGAGTACATAATGAATTTACTTGAACGAATTAATTACTTCACATTACATTATCTATATTTTATTTATAAAAAGTGATTTAGGAAGATTATTTTTATACGATGCGGTACAGTGCGGCCCACCATAATGTGCACGAGCCTTTAAAATATTTACGTACTTTGAATTATTTCTTTATACATATCACATCAGTGAATTTTTTATCACGATGGGCCGCCCTAGGCCCGGGCCTCCTGGGCCTTAGCGCAAATCCGCCACTGACCATGAAGTTTAAAATAAATCTAGTATCATAGATTTAAAAATAGAGAATAATAATATTATTATTTAATATTATAATTATATGGCCCATAAACGCCCCACTGTTAGGGGGGCACTCTTCCTCATTTTTAGTATATATATATAACACCTGATTTTACGGTGGATTGGTGTGCTGGACACATTGGTCATATCAATATCGATGTGTAGGTCTCATCACGATGTTTACTTTTACCATCAGCACGTGATATTTGTAATAATATGAGTATGTTAGATCAGAATACTGCCTGGTGGTGCACTCTTCTCGGCCGAGAATCCAACCGCCATTTAAAGCGAAGGTGCGTAATCACTGAACTACCACGGCTTGAACAAAAGTGCCACTACTGTAAAACCTAATTAAACTGTTACAGAAAATAATATATTTTGTTATTATGATTAGGTAAATATTAATAAGTGAAATGGTGATAATGAAACAGAAAGTTTTAATCTAAATAAAACAATTAAGTTGTCACATTTAAATAACCTGTATTTAAAACAAAAGACTTGCTGAATTAATGAAATTGGAACTAAAACGCAGTTTTGTCTGTCTGTATCTATATCTATACCTGGCGTGAAGTTATAGAATAGAATAGAATATTTATAAATCTAATAAGCAGTAAGCTTTCGTTACAACACTAATGCTATTGAGCATTTTGCCTAGAATAGACAGGATCGAGCCGGTCCTAAGAACTATAATCAAGATAATGATTCACGCACGTCTCTACCGTGTAAAAAACATGATAATACTTCAAGATATTTCTTAGTGAACAATTAGAGAGCAATATATTTGTTTTCTCATTATGATGGAATATAACTATAATAATGTTAAGACAAATTCCAAACTTTCGATTGATTGCTCGGACCCACTAATATATTAGGAATCAGAGGGCTTACTAGCGGAATGTCTCTAGAAAATAGTTCAATCAAGTGCAACTGTTCCACTGGGCTTCAATTAGAATGAAACAACATTTTTACTGATTTATGGAAGCGTTGTGAATCTACCAAAATATCGCAACGACAGCTAAGGAAAATATTTCATGTCCAATATCGAGGTTACTAGAACAGTACCTAATCGAATCACAGACGTCGTGAATAGCAATCGATTTCAAAGTAGTTGAGCTACCTACAGATTCCACAAATTATCGACAAAACAAGGTTGTTTTACTCTTTAATCCATTATACGCACTTATTAGATATAACGTTCAACAAGTCTTAGTCATGACCTATAAGTGATACTTAATACCTACCATATTATTATGACTGACCTTAGACCATGACGTATAACAATGTTATGCATAAATAATTTCTGATTTCTTTACTTATATTCTTTCGCATCCACGGCAGCCTTCATGTTCGTGACACAGCAGAGAAATTGCAAAAAAAGTCGCCTACGCTGGCACGGCACGTTTTATGTAAACCGCAAATTATGTGGGCAACAAATGCCATCTCCGCTAGATCCTGGTAGAAGGAGCATGCCTAAAAAATGTTGGCTTGACATCCGGGGTATGAAATGCATGACCACGTCTTCACAACAACGTATGCCGAAGACAAAACGAAGGGGAAGTACAATAGTAAGATAACGGACCTCAAGCCCAAATGCGGAAAATGAAGATAATGCATTTCATGATAATAGGGCAATTTCAAAGGTAGAAAGAAGAAATAACCAAACATTCAACAAAGGTATTTTTAGATATTTATATAGAGGCATGCTTATTATGACGTGCAAAGTGAATTCTAGCACTACCCCACAACCTGTATAGTGTAAAGTTTGTGGTACACTTTACGAAAAAACTATTAGACATCTAGGTTAGGAATTTCACAAATTCACATATAAATTCAACTAAATGTTTACGTGTGTCACCTATCATTAAAATATCGTTATATAAACAAATATTTTAAAAAATATACAGCAATGTGTAATATTTAATTAATCAACTATTATGACCCTTTGTTAGAAATAGAGTAAATATCGATGTGAATATAAAGCATGTCGTGTCGATACATTAAAGCTATTTTAAAAAAAAGACAATATTAGAATAGACTATATAAACGTTGGAGAACACGATACAACTTTTTAGATTTCTTGTCTGTTTGTTCGGGATTCACGTAAAAACTAACTGGCCGATTTCGATGCGGTTTTGGATGATCCACAGTAAATTCTTAGACTTAAAATTTGCGCTACATTTTATCTTGGGAATCCAGCGGGTTTTTTTCTGGGAATGATTTAAAATGACCAGAGACCAGATTAAACAAAATATCGAATTCCAATGTGATTTCTTAACTAGTCGATAGTAAATTTTATTTTATTTATATTTTGTCCCGGTAATCTCGCGGAGATGTTTCCAGGAGCGGTTTATAGTTGTTCGGGTGCATAAAAATAAGTTTATTCCAACACAGTTTTCTCTAAAACGATAGTTTACATTCTTTTTTAAATGCTACGGTACTTTGTGTCCCGAGAATCCTGTGGGAATTTCAAGTCAAGCGTGGACGAAGTCGCGAGCACATCCTAGTATTCTAAAAAAATTGAATCGCACGTGACTACTAAGTAGTAAGGTCGCGGTAGTAACCGTGATGTCTATGTAAAGCAATGCTAACGACCGGTCCGACCATACGATGATGGGGCATTCTTCTTTCTCTATACACCTGCGCAAAGGCTTCATCACAGTTTAGTTAGCAAAGTCGTGAAACGCGCAGGCGTTCCCGCCATCGCAGACGCAAAACACGCGCGAAAATGAAATCGATATTTTAAATAAGGAAATAAATAGTTTTCTTAAAAATCAGTTTCATACCAGTGATTTAATTACTCAAAAATGTTTTTCCTAAATAACGTATCTAGTGTTTTACTTATATCTTTAGTGCTGCTAGCCAATGCCCAAAGAACATCACATAACCTCAGAGATCTCGGTAAGTAGATTATATATTTTTTATTTTATTTTAATAATATTTTTTTATTCAGTCTTGAGAACGAATGTAAACAAGTTTTTTTTATCATAATAAAAATTGCATTACATTACATTTTGCAAGCAAGTACAATTAACATATTAAATTATTTTTGTAAAAATAAACATACTTGTTTTAAAGGCATAAATCCTCCGACATAATTATTTATTATAAAGGTAATAGAAAAAACAAGCCATTTAATTTGTTCCTTTAGGAGTTTTTGGCGGGAACTGAGAGGGGATGTTGTGCTGTGCAATTTTTTTTTTTATGTGTAATGTTACTCTAAACTGAACAATAATTGTAGGATATTGATAGTTTTTGAGTAGTAATTATGTATTTTGTAAGAAATGTGAACTGTATAGTTAAATGTGGCCTTTCGAGTTTTCACAAGAATAAGTTCAATGGCGTCAGTTGTAGCCTAATATAATTGAAACGCGCTACTATACGAAGATATATACTTACATCAGAATTGGCTGTGTGGACTAAGATTCCCTTGCCTGCCTTTGTGGCGAATTCTACTACTACCTACTTTCTGTTACTTATTTTATTAATTTTTTTGCAAATAGAATTACTTAGATGATTCATTATTATTCATAATCTTACGGTCTTATTTATATTGAGTTAGAGACAGTTTGTAAGGCTTCTTTAAGAACCTTGAAGAAGCTATAAACTTACTCTAACCCAATATCAATAAGTCCGTTAGGGTTTATTAGGTACTATAGGCAACCAATTTTTTTGTATAGAAGTTTTCTCCTTTTTATTAAATTATATTACTATAATTGATTTGAAAAAAAATGAGAACTATTTATTCATATTATTTCTTTTCTCCAAGTTTTTTAATATTAGAGAAGCTGTTCTAAAATCACTTACAGATTTTAATTATTAATGCCTACAAAAATCCACTAAAAAGTAAAATATTAGGTCAAGACCGCGACAAGGCGGGAACGTTACCAAAAGACTCACCGCATGGCCTTTGAAAACTGAATAATAACTCTAAATTGTTGGTTATATTTAAGCGTGAATTGATGAACTATATCTAAAGAATTCATAATATACTCATCATTGCTATTTATGAGCACATTAATTCACATAATTACTTATACGTGTTTAGCTTATATAACTACTAACGAGCACATAAAACTATACTCACCCAAAATTGAAACTAGAACTAATTAATATTATACAATTTCAACCTAAATAGTTTAGATAAAAATACGACGTAGATAACACGAGCATTTTTTTGAAGAATATTTTAGGCGAAATCATCTTAAGCGGACGATGTCATCCAACCGTAGGTACCTACGACTAAATGTAAACAAATTCTATTTTTCCCGCCAAAATTCGTAACTGAAAGAGACAATATTTCAAATAACTTTACATTGGAAAAACTTCGTTTAAAAAAAACTGTTTTATTTGTTACTTTTTAGTGTCTAGCTATGTATGGGTAGATCTACGAAAGGTGTCGCGCTCCTTAAAAAATATAGGTCCCAAGAAACGGGAAGAAAAAAATGATCGTAAAATGAAAGCTACTGGGCCAAACTATGTTAAATTTTTAGGGGACCAAATGGCAGCTATTCCGCGTCGAACAAAAAAGAATCACGTAAATCGGATCATAAATCTCGGAGTAATCGGTGAACATACATAAAAAAACAAAACAAAAAGGTCCCGACGAATTGAGAACCTGCTCCTTTTTTTGAAGTCTGTTAAAAAGAGGACTTTGCACATCACTTTGTAAGCGTAAATTTTGGACACGTATCCTGCAAACATTTGCGTTTTCTAGACTAAAAAAAATATATTCATCGCCCTTATCGAAACTATATGTATAAGCAAAGATACGTACATTTTGTGATAATGAGTTCATAAACATACGCTGTCTTTGGAACTGTATTCCGTAAAATCTATCCCACTTTCCGACATTAAAATATGTCATAAGCATATTCTACGTTTGTATGTTATCCCCGCTATTTAAAGTTTATATTAATTAGTTTCACGGAAATCGATTCACAGCCAGAGCTACGAAGAAAGAGCAAACAAACATACAGAAATCATAAGAAACTGACTTTCAGATTTATGCATATTTATTAGCATAATAATGATAATTCTGCATATACAGAAATATGCAGTTAGGTAATTTCTGTTTTGTCCAAGATAATAATAATTAATTAAAACATCAATGGATATTTGTACAGGATAAATACAAAAAGGTATTTTTGTTAGATGCCTTCTGCTCGAGAAAAATATGAAAACATTGAATTAATTGTTTGAACACTACTATCAGCAGGCGAAGGAATTTCAGCTGTACAACCTTAACCTTAAAATCTAATCTATTTTAATAAAACGTATCAGCCAAACACCCAATCGCTGTTATATCTTACGTAATGAACGTCTCCGAGTGTACATAAGAATGCATAAATAAAAGCATTTCGGTGTGACAGTGGTGCCGTCGGTACACTTTTACTTTTCATGACACAACTGTGGGTGTGATTTCTCTCCGTTCCAGCCAGTTATTGATGTACCAGTATCAGTATTATGTACGCTTCAATATTAAACCATTACTTGGTATTTAGTCATTCATTTTATGGTCCAGTAACAAAGGCCTTCAAGGCTCCTGTTGCCGCAGGTGAAATGTGGGGTGCAAACAATACAACTTTTCGTTGATATTTACTGCTCAAAAAACTACCAAAAAAACCTTATAAATATTTACGATATGAGAGGTTTAGTGGTATTTTCGTAATTTTTCTATTGGTATTATAACTTAAGAAAAATACCACCAAATAACTTTCGAATTATTGATTTCAACCTAATTTACTTCTTCAATTTCTAACAAAACAAGATAAAAATTAACTGCATCTTCATAAGAGATAGGTAATATTTTTTTAATACTACTTTATTTACTTTAAGAAAAGATAGGTATTTTTTTTTGAAATTTACATTTTGCTACTTACACACTACAGTTATACATATGCTATTGCGGGTAAATATCTATATTTATATTATATATACACATATATATATTTAATTATTTTACCTATCTAGTTAGTAAGTAGTAGTTCTTTTAGTCTAGTTCTCTTAGTCTTAATCTTTTACTATTTCTATCTACTATTAATACCTAGCTTAGGCCAAATCTTAGGTCTTTGATTGACGTTAATTAATGTGGCGCGGACTGAGCTTTGGAGGCAACTCCAAAAATTATATTTTACTCTTTTTTCACGTTTTCTACACACACATTTAATTCCTGCGTTAAATCAATATTTTATAAAATAAGTATAACTTTTGTAACATTGCTAAGCAGATTTATACCTACATTTTTTCGAAAATAAAATTGCGCAGCGAAATTTCAGTCGTTTCCGACAAAAGCTCATAACTGTTTTAGTTTTATAATTATGTATACCTTACTTTTTTGTACGACATAATTGTTTCAATACTTTTGTTACATCAATGTGTTTAGACTGTTAATTTTAATCATTCTCCACTAACTTTAAGTTTAGACGTACCTACGTTAAGTTATTTGATTTAAAAGACATTAAATAACGTAATTGATTGCAAACATCATGTATCAAAATTAACTTCTAAGTAAAAACCATGGTTATATAATAAATTGTGATAAAGTTCCTTAGATATAAATGCTATTGGCCAATAGAGTCAAATAAGACGGAAAAGGTACATAATATTTTTTTTTTCTTATATGTAGTCTAAACTAACGTTTCGAGCCACTTTAATTATATAACATAGTATCATCTCTGTTTGTGGCACTATAGGCCAGCGTGTAAATTAAGTTTGATAAAATTCAATTTTGTTTATGCAAATTATGATAGCAAGGCTAGAAGCAAACTTGCAAAAATTAATGATTTTCGCAAATGAATATGTTGAGTAAAAATGTGTAATGCTGGTTAAATGATGAAAGACTAAAAAGCATATTTAAATTTAATACAATGAAGACAAAAATTAGAAGAATGCAATCATAAAGTAGGTATATTTATTATTACTGTTATGATACATTATAACTGTATAATGTAGGTATTTAATATTGATACATTTTATAGCATCACAAAAGTTTTTGCGTGATTTTATTGAGGATACAAAATGAAAAACAGATACCTTAAAACAACTTAGATGCATAAAAATGCTAATGAATATTGATTTATGCATATAAAATATAAGGCTTTGACGCGTCTCAACTTCGGATCAATTCCTTGGAACTATAATAATACTATAATAAAAGTTATACTATTTTAATCAAAATTTATGTAATTACAAATATGTATTTTTATAAGTATATATCTATAGATTTATGTATATGTTTCAGTCCTTAAACAAATTGGTAATTCATGACGAAAAGCTGCTAATTGTTTTTTTTTGTTGATCTCTACATAAGATATCCAACTATTAGCAATTGCAAAATGTCAAGGACATTTGTAAGGACCAACGGGATTTTCAGAATCTTAATATCTAAAGAGAATATAATATAATTCATTTTTTTCTTCCTCCTGTAAACTGTGTATATGTTACAGTCATAGTGATTAAATAGCTATTATACATAATTACTGGTCATTATATATATTAGCAAAATTGACTAGACAATGTGATAAATTAATTACTTTATCCGGAAATTATTCATAATAGCGGGTCAAAGTTAGCTAAATAGCAAAAAGCTATTAAATTAAATATTTTTTAATTGTAGTCTTTAAAGAGTGATACCAAATACTAGTATTGATCTGTGTTTTTTAAAAATTATGTTTTAGGGCTAGTGAGCTTTATATTTACTTTATAAGTTAAAGTTAAATAACTTTATAACAATGTTAATTAACGTAGAATTATTATCTATGACGATGTTATTTTAATTCTTAGGCAAATTGAAATATAATTTTATAATATTTACCTATACCTACTTGTTTTATTACATTATCCAAGTCTTTGAAGATATTGTATAAAATTTCTAGTTAATGTGATTAATTCTGTATCAATTATCACTATCTAAATTGAGTACATACATACATACATAACTTCACGCCAGGTCCCTTGCGGGGTAGGCACGAACAACAGAGCGCCATACAGGCTTATTTTTACACACCTCACTTGCTTCTTCTAAATTGAGTAGACATTATAAATAATGGCTAGATAATACATATAATATTCGGATTTATTACTTTGGCGGTAACATATAAATGGACTTAGAAGGTTAACATACTGCTAATAATTTCTGCTATTTGCTATTTAATTCATAATTTAATTTATATAATATAGTATATATATAATTATTCAGTTCTATCTCAGTCTTTGCACCACCAATATCACCAGCCCTGTTAGACAAGTGCTCAAGTGGCGTGAAACGAAGACAATGAATGTAGTAGGTATGGAATGACAAGGTATGGAATCTTCATCTTTTCAAGGGGGCAGGTCAGTTAAAAGATCCCGTAAGTTACATTGACTAGAAGAGATCGTAAGCGATAAGAAAGACCGCTTATTGATTTGCCAACAAAAAAAAAATATGTGTTTGGTAATTATCTTCCTCATTCCCAAGGACATGAATTAGTTACTTATAAAAATATTTAAACATGCTAAACGTCAATATAAAGGGTAACAAAAAACTCGCTCTCGAAATAAGTCAGTATGAATACGTTATTAATCGAATTTATTACACCGCAATACCGCAATGATTATCTTTAAACGACCAAATCGTGGGCAGTATATCGAGATTATAGTCCCTAAAAGTAATAGAGGTTGTTGCAAATTGCGAATCTTCTGCATCTGCCATTAAGGTCTTATTCAAAAATAGACCTTAAAATAATAATATCAGATAATTATTATTCTTTTATATCCAAAGTCCACAATATTTTTATTTACGCTTAAATTACATTATAGTAAACAATTAGTAATTTGTAAATAAGTCCTTCCCATCGTTTGGACTGAAATTTTCCAGTTACGTAAATAATCAATTGTCGAGTAAGTCGATGATAAGGACTTATTTAACAATTAAATAATTACTGAACTAAAAGCAAATGTACATTTTATTTCTGATTTTATTTTTTGCTTTTTAGTCTTCTTCATTAATTTTAGTATTCTTGAAGTAGTTTTCTTTTTTTTACAAAATGTTTATTACTAAGAGAAACTTTTGTGATTTTTCTTACCATTATGTTAGAATCATTGATTACTTACTAAATGATAAATACATACTTGATGTCACAATTTTTTGAAGTGCGTTTATTTTATTTGAGTGACACCTATGTTTTATTTTAAACTCTATGGACACAGAACGACTCACCGTAAGACCGACCAATCAACGCGCGAGGTACGTTTCATCGCATGCCGTTTCACAATTTGAAGATTTTACGTCGATAGATTATCTACCGAAAATAATGCGTTAATTTATAGCAGTATGTCACGATTTACAATATGCCGACACTTTACAAACTAGCGAAATAGATTATAATCTAACGGTATTCAACAATTGATGGTGACATATATAAACTAGTCGTTTCTAATTATTTTGATATACTCTGTGGTTCTGAGAAAAATAATAAATAGATAGTCGTGTTGTCCTCAGATTATCAGAAAACGTTCTTCACCGTTCAAAGTTGTAATTAAAAGGATTAAAATAATTTCTGATCACCTTACATCTGTCATATTTTAATAGTTACTTCGACATTGGCAATATTAACGCACATCACGCGGAGTGAGGCAGTACCTTAATGTAATAGTTCAATTTTTGCCAAAATGGCTACAAACCCCTAAATATTCAATGTACATGAAATGTGGTTAGTATTTGATTATTAAATAATAAGTTCTCTTGACACCGTATCGTGTAGCTCACACATCAAACAAAGGTCTCTGTCACGAACTCAGTTGCGCGTACGCCGATATCCCGACACGTTCCAATGAACATTGAACTTTCGAACGTCATTCGCACTGCAGTATTATTATTTTACGTTACGATGAGAGAAACAGTGAATGGGGGCTTTTATCTATTATCTTTTCAAGTTTACTGTTTTGGAATTCCGTAGGCATTATGGCAAAATCGGGATCTTTATTAAATCTTTACGTCCGTTTGTCTGTTTGTGTATTTACTGACTATATAGATGAAGTTTGTAAGGAAAACGTATCTTAGACTGATATTAGATGGATCCACCAAATTGAAACAATTTGATTGATGGAACAGACCTGAAAGAACACGACTATATTTTTTATTGCATGAGTTCAGCAGACAGGGAGACGGCCCATCTGATGGAAAGCGGTTACCGTTGCCTATAGACATTTACAACACCAAACGCGCTGCTGCTCTCTTAAGGGAGACTGAAACCTGACCATTAATGCCGAAACACAACTCTAGGTTGTTATGGCAGTATACTTTAAACCAGGGGTGGTAGCCATCCAGATGGCTAAATACTTTACCACTATTTATTATTTACTCACCGCTTACAACAGGCCGCCCGGCCGCAAGAAATTGTATTCTTATTCCGTTCCTGCGCAGATATTCAAATATTCAACTTTATTCGATTTGGTTGATTCACCCAAATCGAAAGACATTAAGGAATCGTCTAATGCTGGCTCTATGTGCTACTATACAATAATATATTCAAATCGCAAAATATAAAAACACTTTTGAACTAAAATTGGTTCGAAGCTAGCTCAAAATTTTCAAACAAATAAGATATATGAGGTAATAATTTTTAAAGTCCCATAACTAAATTACCAAAATATTCACGACGATTTACCTCTATAGAATTCACAGTAGACTCACACGCATTTGCCGAATTTTTTTAACACTGGCTAAATGCAATAAACGGGCGTAACGAAATCATCACTTGTTTGAATTTTCTTGTTACTATAAATATTAGTTTCGCTAATAAAAATGTACTTATTAGAATCTATCAGCGGTTTTTGCAAAAAATAAACAATCATTGAGACATTTAGCTTAAACAACCGCCTAGGGCCTAGGGCAGAGGGCTTTAAGAATAATTAAAGATAAAATATGACTTCAGATCTTGCCGATAATTATATGGTGATGATATCAAGGATGCCATTTTATCACCATTATATAAGACAGATTTTGAATTAAAATCAATTGTGTATTTGTACATAATATAAGAAGCCGCCTGGGAGGCCGGAGAATGCATACATGCACTCTCACTGCCATTCACCATTATATTTTCTGTTACTAGTCTATGTAGTTTTAAATTAAATGTAAATATCAAAATAATAAGAATAGAATAGAATATACTTTATTGCTTAACATTAGGATACAATTTAAGAAGTTTAAGTACAAAAGACAAGAGGCGGTCTTATCACTAAAAAGCAATTTCTTCCAGACAACCTTAGGATGGATTAGAGAAAATTGTGTAACATGTGGGTTTTGCAATATAAATAGAATGAAAAGTATATATATATATATATATATATATATATATATATATATATATAAGATTTTGAGATGGTAAGTATAAATAGGCATGGAAATAAGACAAAAATAAGTTATATAGTCAGTTTATTTGGACCGATGAGAGAGAGTTCCAATGGCGGACTTCCCCCTCCCGCTATTCCATCTTCTTCCCCTCCATTATATTTCTCTATCCCGCCCTAAAGGCTGGCAACACGTTGGCTGCGCCCCTGGGGTCCAATTCTGTTATTACCCTGTCGTCAAAAACACTATCGTCTCAATTGTAGGTTTGCCCGATTTCGGGGATTTTGTTAATTCCAACGGTGTGCACGTGGTACTCCACTCTGTCTTTATAAATATCTATAAGAAAACTCGCGAAATATAAATATTTGAAATTTTGGTAACTTTTCAATACTCATCTACTATGTAGCCATTTCTGCTAATAGTAATACCAATTTTTTTTCCTACTATTATTTCGCCGGACAATGTTGAGAGTATTGTGGATTTAGTAGAATACGAATCTTCACAACTAAGTATCGCAATGGAATGGTACTTTGAGTGTCTTCGTAAGGCAATATATTGAAATAGCAGAATCGGGCCCCTGGTGTTGCAAACATCAACAGGCGACGATACTAATTTCCATTAGCATTCCATTCGAAATAACACAACAATTTAATAACAACAATTTAATAACAGAAAATAAATACAGGTCTTATGACAACTGTCATTTTAACAACAGCCTACGAAAAGTGCTAAATAAATTTGATGTAAGGCAATGTCAAGTATTCACCTTGCATTTTTACCTCTAAACTAGATAAAATTGTAGTTCCATGACATTAAATTTTATTATTAACAGAAACCGACCATATCTTTGTCAATTAAGTTTTGAGTCATTACTTGGACTTATGTAATAAAAGTGTAATTTTGTCGATAGTGGAATTCTCTGACGTGTTCACACACTATTATAACGCTAGGAACACATTCTAATACACAATACACGCAATCTTTTATTTTTCTACATTCTACTCCGACTTATTAATTTGCAGTAGACCATTGTAATACCTACTTGCAACAACTCAGAAGGTTATATGGTAATAAAAGAACAGCAGCTGGTCACTATATTTATAATCTGAGAACCTTACGGTTTTTAACATATTTTATACACTGACTCTACAAAAACATTTTTAGAACAGCTCGCCATCCCTCCAACAGTTTTTACAGTATCAGAAATTTTGCAAATTGACACAATCGATAGCGGATTAAGTCTGATAAACTATTTTAATTAAAAGGGTTATGTATTGTTTAGAAGTTTTAGATAATATTTTATGTTATAAGATATTATAGTTAAAGTTTTACATGTAATAAAATAATTCGAACACAGTAAAAATCTGTCGCGTCTGCTAATATGAAATTAAAATGTAGTGGATACCGTCTATATACAATTGAGCGATTTTGAATTATAATGTACGCAATTACCACATCATATTAGAGATATATATTGTTACATAAAATTATGGAGTATGGAGTAGCCATATAAAACAGGCGCTAATCACAGAATAAATAAAAATATAACATTAATATTCAATTAAGGAAACGGCCGATTGTATCGTTCCGAAATAAGAGGATACATAACAAAATTAATTAGTAACCTTTAAAAGAACACAAATGTGCAACTAAATAAATATAACACAATTTTACATTACAAACGAATTACTAAGCCTCATTCGTAAAAAAACAGCCAAAAATTGTAGTACACATTAGTTTAATGTAAATTATTGTATGTTGCAACGTAATATGCGGGCTATAATTTTCCTTGCTGTATTAAAAGAACGCTGCGATCCATGTAATTTTTGCTTAAAATAATTGTTTGCACAGAATATTTATCTTTGATGGACTAGCTAGAACATTGTTGCGTGTTTACTTACCCGTTGTAAAAAAAAACAATTCAAGAGATATAAAATTTGACTCCGCGTATTGCAAAACTTCATTATGCTACGAAATGCATGCCTTCACAATCATGCAATAATTAACCTAACACATTTAAACATTCTCTAATAATATCTGTCCATAAATGTCTAACTAAACATAACCAAACATTAACTATAACATAACAGTTTTTTGTCATATTTGAACCATAGGCTCAGAAAATTTCAGATTTAAGATCAATTCCCGCTTAAGAGGAACATGGGTGCCTGATTTAGATAATGGATTTAACTGGCGATTTACCGAAGCAAGGCTGCTGACCTTTTATATAAGTACATAGAAGAAGTGACTAAGGTTTAGTGTTTTATTTACAGTCATGAGAGAGAAAATAAGTGATATACAAAATTTATTATATTAAGTATAATACGTTACAAAATTATACACACAAGCTAGGTGTCTTCAAGTCTCGCGTGAATAGGTATCTTCTAGGTAAGCGTGTTCCTCCTATTCTGCATTACTAGTCAAACGCGAACCTATTCAACATAAACAAAACAAGTTCAAAAGCTATCTAAAAAATGTGTGCTGGGACACATATTAGAAGTGAAACTTCCGTTGAAGTTGTTTCATTTTGTCCCTTGTCAGTTGAAGTTTTTCCACTTGTACATTGCGATTCGTTTTTCCACTTCTCCTTACTCTAAAATTATACACATACAACGGAACATTAACAAATGCGCATCTTTCGTCATCAATTTCATTCGGACAAAAAAATATTTAAAAAAAAACAATAAAATTTCGTTTGCTTATGTTTTGATGAAGAGGCTCCGAAACTACTCAACCGATTTGAACAATTCTTTCACTGTTGGCAAGCCACACTATCCCCGGTGGCATAGGTTATATTATATTTACAAAAAAAAATAGGGATCCTTACTAAAACTCCAATAATGTAAACCAAGGTGTAAAAAAATCCTAAAATCGCGTGCGCTGCGAAAACTATTGATGATAGAATAAAATAATGTACTACGACTTTGTTGAACACATCATCATTTACAAAAAGTGTCGCGACAGCATACGTCTAACTATTATAGTTATGCCACAATAAGTCTTCTTTTATTTTAAAAATTTAATTAAAATGCCGCCGCTACAAAAGGCTCCTTATTTGTATATTGGTATTAATCCTTATCAAAATAAATTACTTCATATTCAAGACTGCTTCAATACCTTTAACTTATAACTGTTTGAATTATTCAATTCGGACATCCCATTCGAAAGATATCCCGAGTTTAAAAATGTATGTTTTAGAATACGCGGCCGTGACGCTTTTTCGTGAGCGAGAAATCGTAAGACCCCGTCTATATAGAAGTTTCACTTCAATAAAATATTTTATTCGGTTGCTTATGAAGTAGCGATGGTCGATTGTTACTAAAAACAATCGAATTATTCGATTGTTCCGGTTATTCGATTGCAATCGAGAAACATTTTGTGTTTTTCGATTGTTATTGATGTGTTACTATTTTGTGTTCATGGCTCACTTGTCAATTGGCCTGCGCTCGATGGTTTATGATTACTAATCCGCACAACATTCGAAGATTGCACATGACAATTGGTAAAATATGTTTTACCACTATTGCGGTGCGCCTGCACTATAACTTTACTATCGCGCCGTGCGCGCGCAAATGTTTCCATTTTTTATTTACATTCGATTGTTATTTAGCTATTACGAATGAATCGATAATTGAATACGCGCTTGCACAATTGTAGATTCATTCGATTTTTTTAAAGTAAAATTCGTACATCGCTATTATGAAGTCAGTGTATTACCCGCCTAAACGGTGTTTTGTAGAGATGTGTGTCGTATCGTAGTAAACACGGTATCATACTTGTATTCCGGTGTTTACTTTTCTCATAATCAATAGACGGAAACACGCAAAAAAATAGAAATCTCCATTGCGAATACCGCTTTCTTTGTGCTTGGTGACAAAGCGATGTTGTAACTAAACAATCGACTATTTTGGCTATGGTACGCCATCTATACATAAATGTAACTTATTGAGGTTTTGTGTAGTTTTATGTACCTTAGGGATTTGGAATGAGCTGCTGGCTGAGTTTTTACTGAGCACTACAAAATGGGGTATTTTAAACAAAGTCGTTAGTATTTGTAGTTGTATGTTGGTAAGACATCTAGTGTTGCAATGTCCATGGGCGATATAACCACTTTCCATCACGTGGGTGGGTCGTTATAATAAATAACGATCGCCGGTCTGCTTTGTTCAAACAATAAACACTCAAAATAACACAAATAATACAATAAAAAATGTCTAGTGTAATGTCTTTTAGTCTTGGCCATCGGCTCTTTTGGAAGATATCGCTATTAGCGATAAGGCCGCCCATTGTTCTAATGCAAATGTATCCATATTAATTGTCTAAGGCTCTAGGGTAAAGTTTATGGTGAACAATAAAAAAACATCATTGATTCATTTTCCTTCCGAACTATACCATTTATTTAGATAATCTCGTTTATGTATTAGTAATTAGCTAAGGTAATTAGTATTTATAGATTAGTAAAAATATTTTTTTTCATGAGTTTAGCAGACAGGCAGACGGCTCACTTGATGAAAAGCGGTTACCATCGCCTATGAACATTTGCAACACCAAAGATGTTACAAATGCGCTACGTCTTTCTTAAGGGAGACTGGAACCTGGTCACTAATCAAAGGTCACTAACACAAATCAAAGTTGTTATGGCGGCATACTTCGACCTTTAGACCAGGGGTGATAGGCATCCAGTCGGGTAAATACCTGCACCTACTACCTGGATGTGGGTTATTTTGTCGCCTCTTACGACAGGCCTGCCGGCAGCAGGAAATTATATTATTTCTCCGTTCCTGCACGGAGAAAATTAGTAACTGTACATATATAGTAACTGAACATCGGTTTACGCCTGTAAGAGATCGCTTCTAGCGATAAAACCGCCTGTTAGTTTGCCATAACTATTGTAACTATGCATTTTGTATTTATGATTGTTTATTTTGGTAAGCAATAAAATGTTATCTAATCTAATCTTATATATGCCATGACACATTTACCATCATGGAAATGAGTTCATTTGCTAGTACCTATTCTATGAAAATCAACTTTTTAAATGCGTTCATCATCCAAAACAAAATAAGACAAAAAATGTACGTTTGCTAAGTAATTAATTAATTGTCGAGACCCTTGGACCGTGGGGTCCTGAGGCCATGAGCCTCTACCAAAATTTATCAAAACGACTCATCGACTCTTCAGGTGATCAGAGGGCTGGTGCCTACCTCGGCCAACGGATCAGTATGGCGATCCAGCGAGGAAACGTAGCCAGCCTTCTGGGCACCTTACCCATAGAAGACGGTGATCTGGGCTCAGTATTCTACTTATAGTCTTGAGGGACTATGGGTAGAATACAATACAAATAAGTTAAGTTTTCTTACATTGTATTCAATAGTATGTAATTTATATTATAGTTATTACAGATCATTAATTAATTCATAAAAATTTACCTTGTATTTCGTAAGGGCATATAAATTCATATCACAATATTGCAACTCCTTATAAAATGAAACAATATCTTTATGTTGTTTCTTACAATGCATGTATTTAATACCACATGTGTTACATTTTACGGACCGAGGTCTATTGTGCAAACCGTTTGCATCACATCTCGGTTCCTCGCTCACCAATTATAAAACGCTTAACGCGTGTAAATATTTGTGAGACCACTTGTTTTTTCGACCATAGAATATGCGTCATGTCCAATGCAATATCTGATAAGAGGTTTCGTTTTATTTTTGCTTCCTGAACACTAGTAGTCAGTCAGTGAGACATAAGTTTTTTATTTTTTCATTAAATTCTTACAAAATATCTACTTAGAACGTCATGGTCAAAATTAATGATACTGTTAATAGGGTATTGCATGCAGCAAAGCACATATGATAGAACTTGGAGAATTTTAATTTGACCTCCGAACAAAGAATACCTACCGATCTCAAGTAAAATTCTGTACGTAATGTCAAAATAACGGCTTTTTGCTAAATGCGTATGAAAGTATATACTTATATCAAAAAATCAATTTAAATTTTTTTGTCTGTCTGACTGCACGAATGCTCCAGCTATCTCTGAAATAGCTGGTCCCATTTTGACGGGACTCTTACTGGCAGGTAGCTGATGTTGTAAAAAGTAACTTAAGCTAATTTTTTTTAGGATTTCGCGAAAAAATACCACGCGGACGAAATTGCGGGCAAAGCTAGTCTTAATATATATAAATTACGTGTCACGTTGTTTGTCCGCGATGGACACCTAAACTACTTAACCGATTTTAATGAAATTTGCACACCGTATGCAGTTTGATCCAACTTGAAAGATAGGATACTTTTTATAGCGTTGGAACCGGTAGGTGGCGCTGAGATCGGGTTCTAGAATCCTCCTAACCACCGGGAGCGATTTTGGTGATTTTGTTTTTCTGTGTGTTGAGTGGGTCCCCGGATGATTAAAATTCATAATTAAAACCGGTAGGTGGCGCTAGGATAGGGTCCTAGATATTATTTTTTCAGAGCAGGACAACGTCTGCCGGGGCCGCTAGTTAATTATATGTTACGATTTTTGCACAATTATAAAGAAGCGTACTCATCTGCGATTCGTAACCGTCGCAGTTACTGTAACTAAAAATCATAGTGTGAAGGCTCGCGAGCTCGAAGCGAACGGCACGCACGCTGCGAAAGCGAAGATGTCAGCGTCCACATGCATCCGCTCGATTACAGTTACGGCTTGCAGATGAGTATGCGGCTCTCGCTAGACACAAACTTAGAATGATCGTGCGACGCTACACCCGCTTGCTTTTATATCCAAGCGTAGACGAAATGAACCGAAGTGTAATCACAACTACCCTCAAATATTACAATAATATAATAGAGCATCTAATTCTATTTTTTTTATAACATTGAAATACATGTAAGTAGAGGTAATAACTTGTTTTATTTAATAATTTTTCATTTTACATAAAAGAGATGTTATTTCAAACGTTTTCAGTAATATTTGAAGGATCCAATATATCTTATTTAAGACAGTATCATATTGCGAGTGATTTAAATTGCAATGAGCGTAATATTTTATCAATTACGTAAAAGTTTGCTTTTAAAGTGTAAGAAACATGAACTAGATGTACCCAGATAGTTGCAAAACACCGTAAAACTAGTTTCTTTCTGTTGGATGTTATGGACTAGATAACATTTTTTAATAGGACTAAGTTGTCACACAGGTTATTTTATATTGATTAGATATACATATATATTCACAGGCTTTTTAAAACGAAATGTCAATACTACATACAGACTAAATTTTGTTTAATATATGTTTCGTTTATAAAAATGATTAAATAAATGTATCCCACCTTATCTCAATACGTTGTAGAGAATTAGGTAAGTGAAGATAACTATAGAAACAAACAACACATAAAGAATAAATTTTAAATTACGGCCCGGCCCTTATGAGTTATAGGGTTCCGTTCCATCAGAGAGATGTGCTATGCAGTTATGCTGCTAAAATGCAAAAGCTAAGCTAGGAAACTATGTGACCATTTCCACCGATGCTAAGTTATGTAGCGGAGCGAGTAAAATTTGCTATGAAAATACGCGCCGCAAGGTACCTGTGCGAAGAAAATGCGCAGCTCGAGTTATGCGACGTATCGACAAAAGGGAAGGCATTCATCTACAGCACACATCCATAGCACGCATATATAACACGCATCTTTCCATATAAAAAACGTAGCTTAGTTGAATTAGTTTCCACCAGTGCTATGCTATGTGTACTAATGAATAATATGATTGGTGAATATCAAACGCATCCATAGCAACGTTACATTGCACATATCTGGTGGAAATTCACCTCACCTGAATATAATAACGCTCTGTTTGTGGGTGATATCATTTATAAATAATTAAAACATATTACAGTTGGAAATTACTATTTAAAATTGATTTTACAAGGATGTTTTTAGTTATTTTTGTGTGTTCATAAAACAAAGAAAATAAAAAGAAAAGCAAATGAAATATAGCAAAGCAGGACGCAGAATAAAGCCTATTTATGTATACCTAGCTTAATAAACAAGATATAAGATACAGTGTTTTTTTCTTCACTAAAAAACACATGGTATTTCTAATAAGTACACATAGTTATCTACTGATCTCATGATTTTTTTTATTGCCTGAAGTGCCTGAAGTGGTTACCATCATCTATAGATGTTTGCAATACCAGGGGCGTTGCAGCTCTCTAAGAAATTTTATAGCGTCCTTTTTAAACGACCCCATGTCACAGAGCAGAGGGAAACCTCAGCGGGAAGTTCCCTCCAGATCATTACTGTACGTGAAATAAACGTTCTAGAGAAAGACTCCCTAGTTGAGAGTGGAAACTCCAGGAAATGGGGGTGAACATCCCGTCGATGGCGAGCGGTGCGGTTGTTAAAATGAAGCATGCATTTAGTAACAATTTAAGATTTTGTAATACAAGATTATTTTGGAATGTACCAGGACAGCGATAGTTCTATATCACCGCTATAAATACAACTTAAATTTAGAATCTAGATTTACTTGAGTTCTAGAATATTGTGCTAAAACTGTTATAGTTGACCCAAATCAAATATTTATGGTTGAAGCCATATGAATCTGGTCAAACATGTCGTTCTTATTTATATTTTTGCCGGAATAATTCGGTTACACTACTTATCTGTCCTAATATGATGAATAATTATTGCAAAATGTAACATTTATTTTATCGACCTAGTGCAGTAGATATTTTAAATATTTTATAGCTAGGGGTTTTTGAGCAACTTTCCTTACGTAGAATTTGCAACCATGTTCTACTTGAAATTTTGCATTAGGTTTATTTACTTACCAGTGAAGAAAAATGAAGCGTTTATTCCTTATTTCAGAAGAAACACTTAAGTGTGAATAGCTATTTTATTGGAAATTTTCAACATGCAATGGTGATTATTAAAAGTTTAATTGTACTGCCTAATCGATGCCCTGTCAAGGTTTATTATTGTATAGTTGTCAAGTCATACGAAAATACGATGTCCCATAGTGATAAATAAATGTGAAAGTTAGTTTATTTATATTCTCAACTCATTAGAAAACCAAAAAGAAAAAAGTGCTATGTGCTAAGTAACTCGATACTACCTTTTATTTCGTAATCAAAACCAACATTGCTGCCTAATTATAACAGCTAACAAAAAAAGTGTATAACTAGTACACGGAGGCGATATAAACGTTTTTTTGTCTTCCCCTAAACTTTCGGAATATCAAATGCTAGGGCGGATCAACCAAATTGATTCAATTTGGTTGAAAGACACAGAACTGAAACAACAAGATATTCATCACTTTAATAATAAGGTAGACAAACAGGCAAACACACACATTTTATATCTCCAAGCTAAGCAAGTTTCGCTTGTGTTATGGGTCATATACAACGGACCATTTTAAGGTCGTTCCCAGACACCCACACCGTAGTAAATAACATAAAGTTCGTTTCCGAAATTCACCATGCCAGGAATCAAACCCGGCGCCTCTGCGTTTCAGCGAGTTCGGCTGGCTAATACATAGCCTACTCAACCACAGAGGCCGTCGGCTATGGTTGATAAATTGAAATTTAAAGACAAAAATTAATCGTGTAATGTGAGTTTAATTATTATATAATAAACTAACAATATTTCCGCTTTTCCATAGCAAGCAAAGTTCAGCAACCCTCTCTTTTTGATTTTGTTTTCTCGGAACACTTCATTTTTTTAAGTACTCTAAGTTACGCCTTATAAGATTAGCTATCTGCCAGTGAAAATCCCGTCAAATTCGGTCCAGCAGTTTCAGAGATTAGCCGGAACATTCAGACAGACAGACAGACAATAATTTAAAAAAATACTCTATATACTTTCATACTCATTTAGTAAAAAGCTGTTTTTTCTAATTACAAACATACACTTCAATTTTATTTATCTAATAATGTTAAGATTTATTGCACATCTGTCATCTAGCCAAGTAATAAATAAAACAAATGCGTTTTTATATAATGACTTGATAGTAATAAAGATGATGTAGGTATTTACGTATTCTGATTCAAACCAAAAAGAACTATAATTGGACCTATTTATGCAAAATGGAACCAACCCACATACTGTGAGTTTTGAGAAAAAGCCATTTTTAGTAAAATTTTGCATGCAAATAATGTGTCTACTATATTTTGGAAAAGAATATTTAGGATATTGTAGTACATTAGAATATACAATATTCTAAATTTTTTTTTGGGAAATTTTAATAAAAACGGCGTTATCTCAAAACTGTCAGTATGTGGGTTGGTTCCATTTTGCATAAGTAGGTCCAATTGTGCATTAATATCATAAAGAAGCATTTTTTTTACCTTATATGTTTTAAAAACGTCAAATAGGTAAATTAGCATTAATTTTAAGTAAAGGTTATATCTATCTATACTATAATCAATGTGTTGGGTGTCTCGAGATTGTATTGTGATTTTAGCACACTTTGGAGAGTATGCTTTGGAACTTCACGACTTGGTCCCCCCCCCCCCTTTTTTTTTTGAGGCGAGGGAAAATGCTACCGATTTGCGCACAGAGTGGGTCGCTGCCAGGAAAGCGACACACGTCGGTCGGGGGCGATAACACTGCAGCAATAGTATGCTCTTGGAAGTGCTCCGTCCGCGATCGACTCAGCCAGTGTGGAGACTCCGAGCGTTGCTACACGAGCGAGCAACCCCAACACCCACTAAAAACCCCCTCCTCCCTGTCGACCCTGCGCTCTAATTTTGTGGAGGAAAGGCTTAGATTTAGAACATAGTTACGCCCAGCCCCTTTTCCATCTTCAGACAACCAGACGCACAGGTTTGCGCCATTGTTACATGGTGGACATACCATTGGTTAGAACTAAACGTTTTGCCTTCATCTTTCTTTTGCGCACCACTGTCGAGTGGAACGATTTACCGGAGCCCGTGTTCCCTGTTTCATATAGACCAGTTCAAGTCACAAATGAGTAGGTATCTACTAGGTGAGCATATCACATCCTAGATCGCATCTTTCCTTTATATCAGGTGATACAGCTGTCAAACGCGAACCTACACCGTGATAAAAAAATGTGTGATTGTGCAGTTCACACGCATATAGAAGTGCAACTTCAGAGAATATCGCACCCTTAAAATTATAGAGACCTAAATTAAAACTCTGAGTCATTAACTTTAAATACCTATTTCATAAAAATAAGGTACAAAATTGAAGAACTTGGTATTTTAATAAGGTCTCTAAGGGTGCGATATACACACATAATCTTTAATTAACTTTTATTAATATAAATATAATTCCTTTAACCTACATCCGTCAACATATTATAATTCAAAATAAACTTCTTAATTATTACTCTTGCTTGCTTATATTTTGTGACATATTTTTCTCTCCATCCCAAGGTTGTCTGGAAGAGATCGCTGTCAACGTCAAGACCGCCATTTGTATCTAATTCTAAGCTTTTTTGTGTATTATTTCATTAATTTTATTGTACAATAAAGTATATTCTATTCTATTTCAATTTTTCACTCTTTTCGTTTAAAATATTATTATCAGTTTTATTTGGGTCCAAATTGGACCTATGTTTAATCATCGATCTTATTCACTCTAGTCTATGCTGCACAATCGTCGTATCTCATTCTGCTTACCTATATTTAATGTCGCTTTTTCGTTTCATCAAGTTTCAAATAACAACGATACTAAAGAGAGAAGAAATTAAAAATGTATGAAACAAATAAGAAGATTCAAGACAAAATTACAGTCGGAGGCAATAAAAACACCATTAGAGTAAAAAGGAAACTAAAATCAGGGAAGTGTAGTTCATAATTCGTAGTATTCTACGAATTATGAAGGGTTTCATAGAGGTTATAAAGTTTGGCGCCTCCTCTTATCATTATTTGTACCAGTTTCTAAATAGAATGTGAAAAGAAGCTTAAAATTGCACTTTTATTCCAATATAGTTTTGATAAGATGTAAGTAACATTCGAAAAAACCTAACACGATATTTATGTCGTAGATTTTGAACGACAGAAATAAAGTGTCAAAGCTAGTAGTTTTACAGTACCAATTCCAATGTACGTACCTCGGAAGAGATAGGAACACTAGTGTTGCAAAACAAGCCCTAACTAGAGCAAGCAATTGCTGACTAATATTATATTCTAGCTATAAATCCAGGTTAGAATACAATTTGAATTAGGTAATGCCTAAAATAGTACGTTTGAAATTCACACGCTATCTCACTTTACAAATTGCAGGCTTTTTTGAACTTGCATGGAACTATATTTTAGTGGTATAATGTCTCCAAATATTAGGTGTTTCAGATCCATTATCGATGGACAAGGTTCACAAGGCTGGTAGATAATTTATCAGGAAAGTAGAGATCCAGAATGTCTTTCTAGGAGTTAGGGCATTTGCCCGTCTAGATACCACCCCTGGTTTATAATGTGATGCCTCCTTAATATTCTTTACTCTTGTTCTAGCATTAGTGGCACAAATTCCAAGTCGATCAACGGGCGTCACGGGACCTGTATTTGGTGTTTTTTTTATGGATAGAATAGTAATAGAAATAGAAATGAAGATATCCGTAAGAGAACCAAGATGTAACTCGCAAAATTATCAAGTTGAAGTGGCAATTCGCTGATCATGTCTGTCGCAGGACTGATTGGTAGATAGAGCAAATGAGTCCTGGGGTAGAGAACCCCGTCTCGGTAAACATGGTATCGGACGTCCTGCAGCCTGGTGGGCAGACTACCTGCGTAAGGTCGCCGGTAAGCGCTGAACGAAGAAGGCGGAGGATCGCGATGTGTGGCGCCGACTTGGAGAGGCCTAAGTCCAGCAGTGGACTGCGATTGGCTGACGACGATTACTGGCTATTATAGGTTTCCCATTGAAATTATATATTCATATAGGCAGGCAGCATATTGGTGGTATCTTTGGTGTTGCAAATGTACATAGGCAATGGTAACTCTTGCAGACAGACCAGTATAGCCTGTCTGAAAACCTAAGCTTACATATGTCATTGGATTTAGATTATTTAACGATGACTCCGACTGGAAATAACAAATATAGCCACTGGTATTTTTTCATTACTAGAGCCAACAGGCAGGCTTACGGCACACTCGATATGAAATAGTTATCGTCGCCTATGGACATTTGCAACAGAAGTAAACCTATATGTTGTCGGCGGAGAATTGAAAAAAAAAACTCATATAATATTGGTAAGTGAAAACCGATAAAAGCGTATTGCAAAACTCTAAGGTGCGTAAGAGAAACATTCTTAAGAACCGTTGCGTAATACCGTGGATTACTACGAGAGTAAATAACTCAAGGAAGCGAGGATGAAAGAAGACTAATGAAACATTTTGAGCAGTTTCTCCGAACGCTGCTTGTGCTACAAACAAGACAGATATATCATCGTATTTAAATACGATTGTAAATTTATCAGCCCAATAAATATTCATGGAAAATTAATATATTTAAAATATTTAACTCAATGCCGAAACGCGTTTAGGTCAATCATACGGGTGTAACATTTTGGTATGTTACTTATGAAATTATTTGAATTGAATCGGTTGATTAGTATTTCTTCACACTGACTGTCCAATTTCGGCGAGTAGGTTTCTGATAATGTCACGTTTTTTAGACAACTCACTTTTCAATAGTAATTTGTTATTTTGATGATTTAAAATTTTCAACTTAAGGTAAAGGTGTGCATAGACATTTTACAGACGGTTAAAATAAAATAATCGCTGTTTTAGCGATCATCATATCATCATCAGCGATATCATTATAATTTAACTATCGGTTAAATGTCTATGTACACCAGCATAACTGTGACTATTACTACGCTTGGCAGGACTTGGATTTTATATTCACATCTACAGAACTGTTCAAGATATCGAAATAAAGCATACCACGAAGACTTAAATTAAAATAACTAATTTAATCTTTAATATTTGCATGGAAGTATAATGAAATCGGACAAATGTGTGTTTGTTAGTCCACGAACCACTAAGAGTACTATGGATATGCAATCGTTCACCGTTATTGTCTTGTGCATACCGAACGCTACAAAAGGCATTTAAACTAAAATACTTCATATCCCATATCCTATAGTAGAATTATTTTCTCCGTACAGTTTGGGTCATACATCAAACTCGGCCTCAGCCCGGCTAGGGCGGTGAGCATGTTGCGCGGGCGCAACGCCATTATCGATAAAAACTCGTTCTTATCAAAGAAAGATTATCATTTTCATAAAAATCATTATTATCTTTTTTGCTGTTAATTTTAAACTTAGAAGTATTTATATTTATTTTTAATATAACTTGTTACATTCTAAACTTTAGTACTTATAGTTTTTTTAATACATAGATACCTAATTAATAATTTATTTTAAATCATTATTATTCTTATTTTAATAAATACGTTGTTTTATCTATTTTTTTCTTTCATTTATATCACTAACCCACAAAATGACAAAACTAAATACACTATTAATAACGCTTATCGACAACAATAATTCGTATCACTATGACTGCCCATAAGGCTCGTGAGTGGAAGAGAGAGCGAAATACTCCGATTATTTATTTTTGGGTCATAACCCAAACTGCACGGAGAAAATAATTCTACTATAGTCATCGGATATTGCTTCAACAATATAATTTTCTTTGACAGTATTTCACATTCTTGGTTCAGAAGTTAATGGTAGAGCGCGTTTTGTATGACTTTGGAAATATTATATCCCCACCAGATTGTTGACATTACAAAATCATTCTTACATTTTTAAGATCCGTCTAACGATAGGTACCTCAAACAACCTAAATACATAATAATTATATTGGAGGAAAATTAAGACTTCAGTTACATGTATAGTATTCATCCCTAATTTATGGATTTTTCTCAATTTCATTACACCTTTTTCCTTAGTTTAGGTGATTGCCTGGAAGAGATCGCTTTAAGCGATAAGGCCGCCCTTTGTTCAACATGTACTTTACTTAGTTTTAAGAATGTAGTTTTAATTTTTTGTGAACAAAAAGTGTTTCATTCATTCATTCATTCATTGTGTAAAATTATGCGTGTAAATAAATTAGATTTCTTATAACACCATCGCAGAAAATTTAAATAGGTGTGTCATCAATTAGCTGCTTAAATATCATGGCTATTTGTGAAGGCCATTAATAGGGTTGACAACCATAGTTATGTATTTTAAAACGATTATAATAATTAGAATATTATAAAATAATAAATACAAAAATGGCAACTTAAGTATCCTAGGCCTAGGTCATAAACAGGTGCAACCATTTAATTATTTACAATATTATGTTTATTTTATAATAATATATTATTTAACCTAGATGTAGGCGCGAATCTGTTACGCACGTGATTTGACCTTTATATTATTGATATGTTCTGAACCATGCGAAACAGTGAAATGAAAATTTATAAGAAACTTTAAGATACAGTTCTTACTCATAGAGATAAAGTCTAATACTTAATAGATCACTTTTGTATTTAGTCATGTTATAATTTAGTTTTAAATTTAAAGGCCCTATAGACAAGTGGTATTAGCACTAAAGGAATAGAATATGTATGAGTATGGAAGAAGAATGTGACATATCGTTAAGTATTATGTCATTCTCATAAATTTTGATTATATTCGTTTAGTGCTGATCACACTGTCTACAAGGCCAGATCAGAATAATGATCGGCTGAAATCGAATGAGTTACACACTGCGCATTTGACATTAAAGAAATTGCCAACCCTAGCTTTACATCAAATTTGGCAAAAACTCGTTCTAATGGTTTCCGATTCCGATGAGCTATTTAAAACATAATTAGACTTATCTGGTTGAACAAAAACAATCTATGCGCAAACTTTGTACACATAATATACAGGCGATTTATAATATTGTTACGAGGTTAGCGGGACTCGTATTAAAATTCCGTTGGAATTATTATAGTGTTTATTAAAACTATACAAACACGTATAACATAGGTACAAATATAACCGAACACAACAAATACAAACGTAATGGTCGTAATTCAATAACACGCGCAAAGTCCGCAACTAATAGATTTACTGAATGTACACACGTCTCGCCTTGATCGTGATCATCACTTGACTGCCCCCTCTCTCCATCGGCCCCTGGTTTTATACCTCACAAATACAAATGTGCCTGTATTGTAGTCGACCTAATGCGTAACACCAGGCTGATGATTCGACCGCAACGGCCATAAACGAGTACAATAAAACAATGGACTGTTTTCTAGAATGTTTACTAAACGCATACCAATAAATAAGTAAACAAAAGAAGACGATGTTAAAAGAATTATAATTAGTTTAGGAGTATTTTCGAAAATACTCCGTACCTCAAAAAAACTTTTTGTTAAATCCGTTTGTCTTTTTACTTACAATCAAACATAAAAAGCACATATTAACGTTTATTTTCAATAAGTAAATTTAATGTATATTTAGGTATGAGAACCTATTTACGAGTACTTGCACATATAAACTTGAATGTACACAACCCTGCCCTTTGTTTTCTCACTCTCGCTAGACCCATAGGTTTGCTGGAAGGAAACTCTTTTTAGGGTTAAGCTCGCCTCTGTACATCACGACTTTTTTAGTTTTAGTTTCATTTGTAACTATTTTGTGTACAATAAATAATTAACACTTGCGAATCGTTTTTTTTAAATTATCAAATAAAATATAGGTTTTCAATACATGGCAGAGCGTTACCATTTGACTTTACCTAAGCGGATAATAAAAATGGAATATTCTTATCATTTTGCATTGTACACAATGTTATAAAATAAATTAATAGATACAATCCGTATGATAAGTACAATGGGTGGTCTTATCGCTAGGAGCGATTTCTGTCAAACAACCTTTGGATGGACAGAACTCTCACAATATTTCAAATAGAAGTTAAGCCATTTTTTCAAGCATAAAAATACACAGAATATTAATATTCATATTTCGGTCGTCAGTAAACATTATGGGCTCGAATTTGCATAATGAAATATAACTCGGATTTAAGTAATTAAACTGTGTGATATATTAGCAGGATTTCGTTTTATTTGCGAGGTGTAAAATTAGCTCAGATTAGTCGTCCTTTTTGGTCAATGGCAATCCACTGTTCAGCCGAGGATCCTCAAGTTTGCGCTGCAATCCCCGATCCTCTGTTTAAGTACAAATAACTAAACCATATTCCTAAGGTTATGGGTGTATTTCCTTTCCATCAATCTATACGACTCAAGTGTAAAACAATCCATTTATTTATCTAGCATTTACCTCTTACTTATCATACATACGAACAATATATACTTAAGAGCTGCAAAAATCATAACTATTTAAGTTTATGTAAGAGACTAAAAACAATGAAAATTACCATAATTAGTTAAAATTATTCCATACCAAGAAGTCCATTGTTTAGACGTAAACAGTAACAAAGAGTGAAATTAACAAAACTTTTTATTACTACTGTCTTTTTAAGTACAAAATCTCCTTTTCAGTTTCATGGTAGGAGCATGCTAATATGCTATTGTGCTACTGCATGATAATTGTGTACGGCCATTTTAGCTTATAGCAATGTACGTACGTAGTCCATATGAGACTATATTTCTCAAGAATTTAATTATTAAAGAAGTCTAAACTTTCTCTTAATATTACATTTAAACTGTACTATACAGAAAGGATTTAAAGAAAAAAATAACATTTTAGATCGCTAGTATAATGGAATCAATTTAGTAACATGAGTAATTGAGTGAGCTGGTTTTAGCAAGTTTATGCTATAATCATGGAGGATACTAGCCTTGACATACATAGATATTCGTATGAAGGAAATATGGACAAGTAAGCAGATGAGCCATTAAACAGCTCCAGCGGATATCGTCGCCTATGACATTTTAGAAGCAATCAAAGTACAAAAGTAACCATAAGTCGATCAAATATAATCTGAAAAGATTCTATATTGATTTCCAAAGCGGACAATCAGGCTCACATGTGCAATCACACACATCAATCAATCAATCACATGTGTGATCTGGGACACCAACAGAACAAGCAGAACCATACACTAGATCATTCTATTTACCATCATTCTGGTTATCATCATTGATAACCCCGCTATTATTATTGAATCAGAACTAAACACTAGAATACACCCATGAGGTTTCTGTGACACAGTCAAATATGTTTCTAAAAAAAAAAGATTTTCGAGAAAGATTAAATGTGTTGCCCATTTTGAAACTTTTTTTTTAAATCGGCAGCTAAACACACAATGATATATACACATATTGATAAGCTAAGTAATTCATGCTTCACTTATAGGTACAACGGGGCATTATGAGGCCGAATCGCAGGCACCTAGACCAGAAAGTTATTTTACAAAATTTGCTATGCCAGAAATTGAACCCGGAGCCATTACCTAGCAGTGAGCTAGGTCGTCAAAGGCTTACAACTACAGATGCCGTTAATTAGTGACAATCCAAATGATTTCATTACCTATACTGCCCTTCTTCCCGGAACACAGTGAAACTGTTTAACGGAAGGAATGGGCAGGACTGTGGTACCTACGTAGACTGGCTGTTCATATGGGCCATCATTTCTCAACCTGGGCTTCGCGTTTGCCACCAAGAGGCGTCTCAGTTTGTTAAAAAATAAGACCAATATATTAAGTAAACATATATAAAAACTAATCGTTAAAATATTATTATAATTGTACAGTGAAGGGGTCCCAAGACTTTTTAGTTAACTGCGTGATTTCTTCATTGATCGCGACATATAAAAATCATTGAGAAACAATTATATAGGATTTTACCACAAGTTTTTATTAGCATTTGTTTAGTTTTTACCGTCTTTCTTCGTTATCCTAATATACTTCAGATAATTATTTTAGGCTTACTTTTAGGCCGGTAATCTAGAGGTATCATCAACTTAATGACCTCGATTGAATGTTAATTCAATATTTGCGTTAGACGAGCATTGACCGCGAATAGGACACAAATTCCGAAAATCACAGACTGTTTGATTATTACCATTACGCAATCTGATTATAATAATTACTAAGCCTCTACTCAGATTTTAATTAGTATTTGTCAATTAAAATAGCTAATATTGATCAAATTCCAACATCCTCTTACTTAAACTTATTTTAATTATTTAAGTTAATGTAGTTTTAGAAGGTTTTCTGGTTGGGGGAGCTGCGAAAATCACATTTTATTTTGCAATTTTGTTTTTAAATAATGTATTTTATTAACATTATCTTAATTAATTATAGAAGGAAAGCTATTTAGCATTAATTATAGCATAGCTATCCTGAAAATAAAATAAATAATAACTTAAAAATAAACTATATATTATAATTCAGCATTAGCCAAACTAATTATTATTGCTGATAACTCATACAAATATGAATCATTTTTTTTTGCCATGCTATCAAGTGTATCAGATACAATATCTGACCTTAATTCAATATGTCAATGGATATTGTCAATAAAATCAATCTGCGTGTCGGATCAATGTGTGTTTACTACGGTTGTAATGATACGCATCCGTTTTTTATATCAATAATACCTGTCCCGGCAGACGTCGTTCTGCCCGGAAAAGCTTCAATCGATATGCCGACAGCAGCGCCACCTACCGCGTCCAATTGTGAACCAACTCAGAAACCTTCTTTGAATCATGCACAACAACTTTGCTAAAGATCATCGCATGATCAAATGTATAGCTTACGATTCTATAAAGGACATACAGACAAACATTCATATTTATATATAGCTAAGTGTCCAGGCAGACGTCGTCCTGCCAGGAAAAGCTTAAATCGATATGCCGACAGCAGCGCCACCTAGCTCGTCCAATTGTGAACCAACTCAGAAACCTTCTTTGAATCATGCACAACAACTTTGCTAAAGATCATCACATGATCAAATGTATAGCTTACGATTCTATAAAGGACATACAGACAAACATTCATTTTTATTTAAAAGAAGAAGATTCTAAAACACTGTTAGTTATTCCTTATTATTATTGTTATTCCTTAATATTTGAAATAATTTTGTTGTAATACGTCCTAGAAGATTTCGCCTATATTCTGCAGCAAAAAGAAAGTCTAAATCATATAACTCATAAAAAAACCGACTTCAAAAACTAAAAAACTAAAATGTATAAAATAACTTATTTCTAAAGCTATTATTATTAATATATATTATCTAAAACATCTTAAAGTCGGTGCTTAGTAATTTTCAAAATATAGTAATTTTTATGTTTTGCTTTGCACCGACTTCAAGATGTGTTAGATAATATATATTAATAATAATAGCTTTAGAAATAAGTTATTTTATACATTTTAGTTTTTTAGTTTTTGAAGTCGGTTTTTTTAAACGAAGTTTTTAAATTTTATTTGTTACTTTTTAGTGTCTAGCTATGTATGGGTGGACCTACAAATGGTGCCGCGCTTCTTAAAAAATATAGGTCCCAAGAACCCGGAACAAAATTTTTTTCGTAAAATGAAAACTACTGGGCCAAACTATGTCAAATTTTTAGGGGACCACATGGCAGCTATTCCGCGTCGAACAAAAAAAGAATCACTTAAATCGAATCATAAATCTCAGAGTAATTGGTGTACATATGGAACGGAGTGAAAATTATTTTCATGAAAAATGTTCATAAAATGAAAACTACTAGGCCAAACTATGTCAAATTTTTAGGGGATCACATGGCAGCTATTCTGCGTCGAACAAAAAAAGAATCACGTAAATCGGATCATAAATGACGGAGTAATCGGCGAACATACATAAAAAAAAAGCAACAAAAAAAAAAAAAAAAAGATTCCGACGAATTGAGAACCTCCTCCTTTTTTCGAAGTCGGTTAAAAATGATTAGATATGAAATCCAACCTTGATTTAACATTGTATCTTGACCTCCGAAACAAGAGCACGCTACTTCTGTGATACATGTGAAATCTAATGCCAATTGTAGGCGTACGGTCTGGTTTATACAGAGTTAGAGTAAGTTTGAATGATCTTTCATGGTTCTTAATGAAGCATTTAAACTAATTCTAACTCTATATGGATAAGGCCACTGGAAGCGGACGTTGTGCTGTACAGTTTTATTGTCAAAAAATGTGTATAATCACTCTTAAATGTTAAAATAATAGTTGTAGGATATTGATAGTTTTTGAGTAATAATTATGTGTTTTTGTGAGAAATTTGACTATAGTCAAATGTGGCATTTCAATTTTTATCAAGAACTCCGCTGAATGGCGTCAGTTGTAGCTCACAATTCAACTGGGCTACCTATACGAAGACTTGTACATCAGAATTGGCTGTATGAACTAAGATTCCGTTGCCCGCCTTAGTGCCGAATTCTGCTACTACTACTCTCTATGAATAAGACCGTTAAAGGTCGCCTAAGTTTCGTTCGACGATCAACTGATCGCCTTTGTATGCTTTGTTTATATTTAATCCGCTGCGCAGAAGGTGATACTATAATAGAACTTGCATACAATAAGAAGGTTGCTGGAGGGTCTAAAAGTTTTTAAGCCTCGTATTCATGGTAAACATTTGTTTAGCAACATGGTTGCATAAACATGTTGCCGAGTTGCTGTCAACATATTGCGGGCAACACTTGTATTGCGGAGTTGATCACGGCATGTTTACAGAGTTGACGCCCGGCGAGCGAAAACACCAGTTTATCAACAAATGTTGACGTGTGTCGACGTGTTTGCTACAGTTTATAAACATGGCGGTAGTGAGGAGCAACGATAAAACTATGCAATTAATAGAATTATTTCAATCAAAAGCGTTACTATGGGCGTATTAAGCGTTATACATCAGATACAGAGAACAGAACAACACTACTTCCTCGGGCAACATTTTAACGCAGACTGGGGTGTGTGGACAACCCATATTGATACAAACAAAGTTTCCAGCAGCATTCTCGCTCTTCATCAACAACGTTGATCAACTGTTGCTAAACAAATGTTTACCATGGATACATTAGCCAATTCCGAAATAGAATATCTCGTTGGGTTACCACAATGGCTGCCTTAATCAGGTATAACTTGAGATATTAATTCGTCTAGATTGAAATAAAGGTATATTCGAATGCATGAGAAGTTACAGAGACACGAGACATTTGCATTTTACCGATTACAAATTATTATTATTGTAAATGTTGCTTCGGTTTGGGCATGAGTACATTTTTGGAATATCAGCATCGGGTCTTTAAGTGTCATTTCGACATATTGATAATATTGGAAACCTGTCATAAATTTGTTGACTACACAACGATGTTCTTGTAAGTGTAGAATTACATAAAGAGCTAAAACCAAGGGCATCAAGGACAACGAAAGTCAAATGCAGTCTGTTGCACATTTTGACCTGGATTTTATCAAAAATTGCTTTTAAGGGGACTGGTAAAGTGTTCACGAATGCAATAACGGTTTAAAATGTTTACTTTAGCCTTGAACTGGATATAGCTTTCGAAAGAAATGGACTACGATACGGTTTCGCCAAAATAATCTGCAGGTAATATTACGAAGAATACAGCTCCGGAAAAAAATTATATTTGTGGAATTGAATATCTTCCGCTTCGGACCTTAAGCCACTCACTCATATAAGCCCGTACCACACAGCAGAGAAGTCTCCACTCCCGCCGGGCAGTAGGGGTGTGAAAGACGCGCGACGGTTTTTTAACTCTGAGGTCCGCACGGAGTCAATTTACATAGGTTCACAGAAGCATAGAGAATTAGAGATACATTAATGACTTTGTAATTAACTGATAAGGATATAATAAGCACATAATAACTGTATTAAATATGCCAAAGAATCTAGATGAAAACATTTAGGTTCTGTTGCACATCTCTATATATAAAATGTTACAGTTATTTATTTGTCACCGAGCTCGTAAGCTCCTGGACCGATCTTAATGAAATTTTTTGTGTATGTTTAAATTGTTTAAATACAAAATTGGATCTAGTAGATGGCGCTGGAATCGGCTTCTAGATTTTATTTTTTTCAGAGCAGGACAACGTCTGCCGGGCCCGTTAGTACTTCTTATAAGTAGATATATAATATTACCTAAATAATTCATAGTAAAAACTTGTACAGCATATTGAGTAACTTAATCAAATATTTTAGACCGGTTTGTGAATAACGTAAGCATATTTTCAAATTAGTATAGTTTTTGTATCCAGTAAAGCTATTAATCATATCTTCTATATAATATGGCAAACTTCTTTTTATTTAAATTCTAATGGGTCATGGTTTTTTTTTAACATACTATATCAGTTATAATGTTAATCGATACGTCATGACTTGAATAAATATTTCTGAATTCAGAAGCCTAGTTTCACTACTTTGTTAATTAAAAACGTCAGGAATAAATATTATGTTGATTTTTCTAAATCTGACGAACAATACAACAGACGCCTATGTGTGAAGTGTACATACAAACATACACACACAATGTTTTCTATATTCACATTAAATATTCTTTGCACCTCTCAGTTATTTGAATAAAAGTTACCATTATTTTTTATGGACAGTTCTGAAGCTAGATTTTCTCCTTTAATTGCCTTTATTAACCTTTATTGGCATATAAAATATTTTAATTTACGCGACTAATTTTATTACTTTACATTATAATATGTAAAGACGTACACTAGGCAACTTATCATAAATTTGGCTATGTTATGCATGAGTGGGGAACGTGCAGCAATCATGCCTTGAGATATTTTAAAGCCGCTTTCTCTGCAGAAATAAAACCGGATTTAGAAATTATTAGGACCAATATTCATTATGTAACAGCAAGTTGTAACTTAGCAAAAACATATTTTGGTGTTGCCTGTTAATGTATTTCGACACAATCTCTCTCGTGGTTTTATTCACTTACATTTTAAATTCACATTCCAGGGAAATGATTCTGTTTTTGGTATAAAAAATATTTTATTTTCATTCTCGTGAGCGAAAATAGATATCTACCAAAATAATAATAAATAAATTTAAAAAATTCTTTTTTTTTTAAATAAAATTACCACAATTATTAATAAATACTTAAAGCATATTTCACAATACATGAGTATCTTTCTGACCAAAATACTGATATACGAGTCTGATTTTGTGAAAACAGAAATCCTAATTATTGTAATCATTATTATTATAAATTGTATATTAATTTGTATTTGAGACCAGATGCAATGTCGTTGATGCCATGGAAGATGGGACGCCCCTTAGTATGGGACGCAACTTGTGTTGATACTTTGGCGGCTTCCCATCTCCCAGTTACAGCAGTGACAGCCGGGGCTGCTACGGCTAACCAGGAGGCCCTGAAACACAGCAAATGTGTGTCCATTGGTAATGGGTACATATTTGTGGCTTTCGGGGTTGAAACCCTGGGGCCGTGGGGGCCTGGAGCTCATCGCCTCTAGGCTGGCTTGCACCTAGGGCAACGCATTGTCGTTGCCATCCAACGTGAAAATGCGACCAGCATTTTGGGCACTCTTCCCACCAGAAGCAACCTGGAGTCTATTTTTTACTTATAGATTGGTTTTTTGTAAGTATATTTATATTATAGTTTAATTTTAGTTGATATTAATTTATAATTAGTTTTATTTGTATTTAGACATTAGTAGTTTTAAATTCAAGTTTTTTGTAAAATATGTTGCAGGATACAGTGATACCTAAATTGTTATAATTATGGACATCATATTCAAACCTGCATACACATAATAAATTACTTTGACTTTGGTCCATAATGAACATGTCATACAATAATATTTCAAAATGTCAGTTTTTTTTTATTTGTATTTTTTTTGAATATTCTATTTTTAGACCCCCGTCCGGGTAAAGGCTACCAAATGTCATTACAAAGAGTTTATTTTTAAGTCCGCTAATGGCTGGCTTCTGTATTTTGCCTACCATTTATTTGTCTAGCTATCGGTTTAAATTTGATATAAATTAATGTCAAAATTCAACCGATGGTAGGGCAAAGGAATGAATTTACTTAACTGATACACTATGATAAAAGTCTATAACCAGACACTCAGGCGTTCCATTTAGACACACCACATACATATACATAAACATACATATACACAAACATACATATACACACACATACATTACAAATGTTAACACGAAGTAATTTCCAAATTTATAAACTTTAAGATAATTTTCTTTTTACAACATATAACAATCGAGTTGCCAGGAAGTAAGCGCTAACAACTGCAACATAGTATTATACTATAGCAATTGTTTGCGATACCATATCGTTTTCTGTATACTTAAAACGTCTTTTGGATATAGGCACGGGCCATAAGACGGAATAAACAACTATAATAGTAATCTCTGCGGTTCTGTTTGGTCCCATGCAAAAATGTAGAAGTCTCAGTTTTGATTCTTGGCATGCAATTTTGCAAACAAACTCTACTGTTTACTATGATCTGGTTATCTGGGATTGGCTCCCATAGTTGACCATATTTTGTCTATTTTGTTATTTGTACACTATTCATAATACATGCCTAAGCTGCTAGTTTGGGGATATACAATGTTTTCGTATCTGTCAACTAACATTATTACTTTGATAGATAGATAACACTTTATTGTAAACCATTACAGAAAACACAGAAGAACTGATAGCCTAAAAATATTCTAAATGTGAAATTGGTACTTAACTTGTCTACAAAATAAATATTTTTTACAATCATATAATACTAAGTATAAAAGTAAATGTCTGAAGAATTATTAAAATATACATAACTACATTTAATAATACTGAAAAATTATTTAAAAGTATAGTGGCAAAATAAAAAGATATATCTTGTAAAGAATATTGGTTTCCTGATAATAAACAAAGGCTTGTCGCTTTAAAAATGTACACAGATATTTCACATCATATGTAAGGACTACTTGTGTACTTAAATCATGTAATGCAAATTAATGTTTTGTATTCTTGAAATTACAGGGAAGCATCAAAATTCCTTGAAAATGACTTAATCTCATACTTTATTGGTATCTATATAATTATATCTCTATATAACTACGCATATACGTTGTAATACACTATGTTGAATAGATACCTACCGATTTTTGTTTTGTGTTTTGACACAAATATTCTAATTTTGATAACTGATGTACGCTATAGTATTGATATAACAAGTAATTCGAACAAAAATGCAGAGAAAAATCTATAAAGCAGTCAGGCATCTTAGATGCTATTACTATTAGATTTAAAAATATAATATACTAGCTATCCCGGCAGACGTCGTTCTGCCTAAAAAAGCTTCAATCGATATGCCGGCAGCAGCGTCACCTACCGGGTCCAATTGTGAACCAATTCAGAAACCTTCTCTGGCTCATGCACAACAACTTTGCTAAAGATCATCACATGATCAAATGTATAGTTTGCGATTCTATAAAGGACATACAGACAAACATTCATTTTTATATATAAGAAGAAGAAAGCTAATTCAAATTGTTCATTAAAACCATCTAATTAGTTGTTATATTGTTTTTCTTTTGTTGAATATTATTCCTTTTGATTTTTTTGTAGTAAATAATTTCCTAGAAACCTTATATAATTATTGTATTAAATTTTATAATCACCCCGATTACTTTTCTGCAGCCATGGTTGGAAATGTCGATACTATATATTGATGTAAATGTTGTGTTTTTTCATAATTTGGTTAATTACTAAACGTCTCCTAGACTATGATGTAAGTCTAGTCGTGTCTAGTGCTTATTTTACTGTAAACTTTTATCGTCAAAGTATGTGTAAATTTAAATATAATTGCATTGTCATCAACTTATATTACAAAATGAGAAAGTTACCGTTACAACATTTCAATTCGAGAGAAAAGATGATTTAAGATTTCGAATTTAATAAGGCGTAATGAATACCCAAACAGTTGTGTAATTTCTTACGTTTATATGACAAAGAAACGAATGTTACAACTACTATTATACCTAAGAAAGGTAATGTAAAAACGTAATATTTATTTTTAACTGAAAAGTTAAACAACTGTTTTAAATAAATTATTCTGTAGAAGTTATGCATTAACACTAATTATTCGTTTATGCAATCGTGGTATTAAAATTTTAATATTTATAACATTAATAAACATGTATATAGTACAGTGATCTCATAAATCATATTAAATTAAAACAATACTATTTGAGCAGCTTAAGAATTATTACATGCTCACTACTTTTATATCTTAGTTATCTCCAATCTAATGACGTTACATCACAGTATAATAATTTGAGTGATGTATTGTTTAATAATATTATTAAAATACATTCACAAAATAAAAACATATTTAAAGAGTTAATTATACCGTAAGTAGACGTCTTCTCGTCTCCGCTTTGCTTTCACTTGACTTGACGTCAGTCATTCTGTCAATATCTTTAGATACAATCTGATCCTAATTGCGATGTGTGAACTAGGCTTTAGTCTAAACATATTAAAAGCCAATTAGTCAACAATACGTAATGATACAAAACTTGATCTAAAAGCATCGTGATGAAGAAGGTAAGGTCGATTGAGTTAATTTTTTTCTACGAGATTATGATTGACGTGTTCTATAAAGACCAGATAAACGTGGCATTATTTTATTACAAATTTTGGAACAATATTAAAAAAATAGTTAATAAATAAAATCAACAGAAGACTAAATATTGTCGCCGTTCATAGTATAGGCTTTGACCTTTTCTTGATACATTCTATGTTTTTCCTCTAGCGTTCTTAGCGCAGAAGATGGTCGCAGGCCACCAATATTTACTAAGAAACTTATGTGAACTGGAGCCTCTGTTTTGATCTGCTGGATTTTGGTATTGTTAGCTTTACTATTTGCACTCAATTTCGATCTCCTATTGTCTCCTTCGTCATAGATTAGAGTTTTATTCTCCTTATTCATTCCAAAAATTCTATTTGTGCTCGTTTTTCTTTCGTTGCTTCGGTCTGCTTGTTGATTCGATGATGATTTCAATCTCTGATCTCTGTTAGCATTTCTTTCTCTAGTATTTTGTGTATCTGCAGATTTTACTTTAGAAGAATAAATTTGACTTATTTCGTTTGTTGAGGCAACATTTGAGGTAGCTTTATTAACTAAATAAGAGGAAACATTTTGTTTTTCTTCGTCTTTCATCAGATTTTTTGAATCACCTGCTCGTCTTTTCGAAACTCTTAATCTAGCTGACTGTTCTCTTTCACTTTTCCTATTGATTTCATCTTCAATTGTTTTCTTGTAGATCCGAACACGATTCTCCATTCTGACTCTCTCTGAATATCTCTGAAGACTTCTAGCTCTCTCTAGGCTAGGCTTAATTTTCTCCATATCTGGACCTAAGCCACCGAGATTTACATTTTGTATTGGTTGTACTGTGAGTCTTCTTGCTCGACGACGACGCTGTGATACTTCAGAAATACTTTGAAAATTATTTTCATTAATTCCATCCCCCCTGACTGTTTCCATCTTATTGGCTATATCTTGAGGTAAATGAAGGCCCTCGTCAATTGAATAGTCAAGGTACTGCTCAAAATCTTTATTGAGTAACTGTTCATAATAAATTTCGTTGTAACATTCCGTATTGAAAAATTCGTTAGATGGGTTCGTATTATCTTCACTAAAGTTATCTCTTACACTGTCTCCAACTTCAGGTGACAGTGATCTTATTTCATTGTCATCTTTTTTATTGCTTGCACATGGAACTAGTTGCTTTCGAAATATCTCTAAGTATGAAATGCGTTTGAACTTTTGTTTACCTTTATTTACGAGGTAGTTAGTCATTTCTTCCCCGCCTTTATTTTGTTTCCTGTTTGCTTTATCTTGTTTGTGATTTTCTCTTTGTTTTCGTTTAGCATCTTTTGGTACTTTAATGAGAACATCTTTTTCATAAAATGGGACTAGGATAGTATCAACATTTTCATTAAAATTATCATGTGTTAAAATATTTTTCCTCTTGAACTCCTGCTCTAAGCTGTCTATCGAAATATTACTATCAGAACTAAAATGTTTTGCCATTGTGAGTTTATTGAGGCACCCTGCACCGTATTTATTTGCTCATAAACAAGTACGACGACGACATATTACATTGTCACACTGATGTTATTTAAAATCATACGTATTTTTATTACAGCCAGTATTATGCAGATAACGTCACACGTAGATTCACAACATATTATCTTATAACACGGAATCAGAAAAATGTGGAATACACTAAAATGGGACATGGCACCTACATCGTTGAAAGCACTTTTGTTCGTTTTGCAACCCTAAAATTGCAGCATAAATCAGAAACCGCCAAAAGGTAGGACATGAAGTCTTATTGGCGAGGTGCCAAGTAATGATTTACGTGCAAATAGTTTTGTGCCACATGAAGAATTAAATTCCATATGCATGGAGGATACCTAAAATGCTGACATTCACTTAAATTTATACCACAGTAAAGGCGTCTGTCTATAATTCAATTTCGAGTCGCACGTGTCGGGTATTAATGCAGAAATATTAAAATCCACAAACTAGTATATTTTAAAAGGAACAAAATGGCAGTGACATTTAAAGTTATGGGTGATGATAAATTTAAAGAAGCGAGGCACAAAGGATTGTGACTAAGAAAATCAGAGTAATTATTACTTTTTACCGGGAACTTTCTACATTAAATTGGTAATTAGTAGAGCGGAATAATTTGAAGGGGTTTTCTGTCGTTTTTGCAAAAATAATTTCGAGTCGTTATAAGTAAATTAAAAAAAAGTGAACAATTTTTAAATATATATTGTTTATCTTTACAGGTAAAGCATAGTACAAAATTAAATTTTGTAAGGCATAATATTTATGTTGCCTAGATTTTGGAATGAGGATCTTTATCTTTTTCGTCCTTTCGAAACTAATTCCTCATCTTTTCTTGTATCTGCTTCTATTTCTTCTGTTGTTAGTGCCTACCCCGCAAGGGACCTGGCGTGAAGTTATGTATGTATGTACTTCTATTTCCAAAAGTGTATAATATGTTTGTGGTTACACACTTTTCCATAGACAATGATGATTACAAACCATCACTTGGACCATTCGTTATTTTACTTTTACCAATAAAGAATAAGATTTTATTAATTTTCCTTAATACATAGCTTTCTTTTAGTTTAGGTATATAGAGGCTTGATATGTAGAGACAAATTCTGAAATAGTGCCAACAAATAAAGATTTCATTTGTGGAAATAGAGTATTTTTATATCCAGTAGTCGTAACTTTTATTGTATGAATACTTATTTACATAAGACATTACATTGTTTCCTATATCAATCCTGTATATATCTATACAAATCTAGATTTATTTTGGCATAAAACAATAAAACCCTCACTGTTATTTACTGTAATAAAGTTTGGCGTATTAAGGTTTGACATTAGTATACAGTCAAACCAACTGAATACTTTTTAACGATGACCAAGAGCAAAATTGTTTGCTAAATGTAATACTTGTACCCCAAATAGGCCAAATCTTTCACACGATTGTCCCGTGTGATACCATACTTGCATAAAATTTGTATGTAACTCAAATTACTAGCGTTATACTTATCTTGTTTCATGTAGTGACTGTAAAGGGGTCCTTTTTATCTCTCCCGTCCTTTTCTATTTTAGTTCTTGATTATTTGTTATATCTCCTGTATCTTTTCATAGACGACTGTAACTAGAAACCACCGAGTGGGTCATCCAAGATATACTATATGGTGCTTATAGCCAAATATAATAACATCCCTTAGAGGCTTACAAATATTATATAGGGATCAATAATATTTAAACCCTTAGAATTGCAGATGTCTATGGACATTACGACTTACCGCCAGTTTGCCTACAAGCAAATCTAAAAAAATTGTTCCTTGAATGTTTACTGTATTCCAGTGATAAAAAAATACCTTATACAATACATACCTACTATAAAATATAGTAGGAAATTCATACATCATCACATAAACTGTCCCGAAAGGAAATTGGATATGACCACACGACTTGTGCAGGGATGCGTATAAGCAGATTCCTGGTTGGCCGCTGGCCAACATCCGTCCGTGATAACGGATTGGGGACAGCGAGCTGGATTCGCCCATTACAATCAAAGTGTCAATTCTGGTAAATTGTTGATAATATGTGTTTTCTCTTCAGATTCTTGATTGTATACAGATTTTCAAAATGTTACAGAACGGTAATTAATCGCTTGTTTTATGTGTGCTAATTGCTAAATGTGTACTTTTTAAGTTCTAAGTGATTTATCTTCAATGTTTATGACCCAAATATTTTTTTGAAGTATACGACGGGATGAGTGGCGCCGTCTTGGGGAGGCCTACGTCCAGCAGTGGACTATGAATGGCTGACGAGGACGACGACGACGATACCACGGAGTTCCTTGTTGTTACATATCTTTGAACATTATAATTATATCAAAGTATCATCCTATATGTTGCTTCTTGCTTCCATAACTATAGCTCGAAAATTAAATGCATTCTTGAAGTTAGCATAAGTCATATTCCAGAACTCACGAAGTAATAGGTTTCTATGTACTGGTAGAGCTTTGCAATATTGCTCTGTCACCATACGAAGGAATCACATAGACATATCATTTATTTAAATGACAGTATCTAATTAAAACTTGACTAGATCAGCGGAAACTCAGGAGCTAATACGAAATCATGATCATCTGCTTCCTTCTGAAGGAGTTCTAAAAAATATTCAAAATCTCGTGTGTAGGCGCACCAGTTAAAGAAACTGATCTTGTTTTTCCCATATAAATGAATCACAGCTCATTTGTTATACACATTCGAGTAGTAAGTCATTGTTGCATATTTCTGAGGTGTTAAGGTCAGTCAGTAATATAGTGTCAACAATCATTTAGAATTAGTGTTATCTGTAAGGTCATTTTTAAGTGAATGGTATCTTATATCAGGTCCACTTATTTTTAAGGTTTATGAATGTATTCAAATATTATAAAGAAAAATAAATGAGCTGAAATATTTTAAAATATTTATATATATTTAAAATAATTTGTCTTAGTTAAAAAGCTAAAAAGTAGTTTTGAGAATTCCCCTAATGCCACTTTAATTTTTTATACTTTTACTATGAAGTGGATTTTAGATTGTTTCATCAGCGTGGTGGTATTACTAAGAAATTCCTTACAAAGTTCGTAATCAAAAGACATTGTTTAATAAAAAAGGATACACTATTTTGCACGTACAATTTTTGACGCAACGTTATTATAAAGATTTTGTTCTTCGCCATCGCCATACGTCCAAAATAGACAAAATCGCGAGCATAACCAAAGAATATAAGATCGTGATGGCTTCTAGTAATCTTAGATCGTTTTGCTAATTTAGGTTGATAACATGTTATTGCAAGTACACGCTAATCTCATAGCAATGCAAATGGATGCCGACTAGCTTCTTGATATTTGTACCTAATAATTTCCTTAATTGAATTCATAATTAATTAGAACATCACACATATAAACAGATCTGTATCTCACATGAAAATAGTTAATGGGATAGTCCTTTCTGCACGAACTACTCTGGGTTCAGGTACTAGTCTTTTTTATTTCATTTTATGAATTATTCGTGCAGGAACAGAGAGAGAATACAATTTCCTGCGGCCGGGCGGCCTGTCATAAGAGGCGATAAAACAACCCATAGCCATAGATAGGGAATTTACCCGTCTGGATCGCTACCACCGCTGGTCTAGGGTATACCGCCATAACAAACTTGAGTTGTGTTCTGGCATTAGTGGCCAGCTTTCAATCTCCCCTAAGAGAACAGCAGCTTATTTGTAGCAGCTTTGATGTTGCAAATGTCAATAAGCGACGGTAACCGTTTCCCACCAGGGCCATCTTCCTGTCTGCTGAACTCATAAAATAAATAAACTATTTTAATTTTCTTCCTTCCAATTTTTCAGCCATAGATGCAAATTTTTTAGACCCCTTTTATTCCCGTTGTTTTAATCTAAAACTGTACTTACAGACTCTTGTTCCGTACATTTTTAGAATATTTAATTATTATTTTTTTGTAATTTACACGCTATTTGATATCTGTTATTTGATGTGTGTGCCATTTATTGAATGTTGTTTTTGTGTTGATGTGTACTTTATGCTAATTACATATTATTTATATTTAGGTTTTAACTATTGCTTATTCTAATGTAGAATGTTTCTGTTGTAATGAAATGGTGTATTAGTGTTTATTTGGTGTATAACTTATGTATACGGTATATGTTTTAATTTTTTTACAGATTATAGTTATGTTATATACCTAATATTTGTCTGGAAGAGATCGCTTTTTAGCGATAAGGCCGCCCTTTGTACCCAATTTGAATAATACTGGTTCGTAAGATTTCTGTAATGGTGTACAATAAAGTGTTATCTATCTAATTTATTAACTTATAGCTTACCTAGTGCCGTGGTGTTGTGATGTGTGGGCCATTGAAAGGAAACAAGTGTTTTGGTCGACGGTCGTTTATTGTCTGAACTTACTACCTAATACAAAATACATTGTTATAACCTACACTACACTATAACTAAAGTAACCTACACACACTACAGGTGTTATTTTTGTGTCCGGGTAGTATTATTAGATATAGATTATTACAGACATTCTTGTTTATTGTTTTTTGTGCTGCTGTGTGCGTGTACTGTAAAAGCGGTGGTGATGCGCGGTGGTGTGTGATTCTTGTGTGTGTTTTTCTTTTATTCTGGGTTTATTGATTTGTAGATTGTTTGTTTAAGCGATTTGGATGGTTTGAAAATGATTTAGTTTTGATTATTAACTTTGGTTGTGTGTTTTTATGTATTCCCGCTATTATAAATATATATGTATGTATATTCCCGTTTTTCACCATAAACAACTTCACTTTACCGTTGTACAGTATATGAGAATCATTTTAAGCACAAATTAATGATAAAATTCTTTTACTTATTATGTAATTATACACGGTAAATAAATTAATTTCAAAACAGCTATATTCATCCAAATATTATGACAACTCGATAAAACCGATGCCATTAAAATTATAACCGGAAAGCTAATCAGCAAAATAGCGTGAACATGGCGTAATTTTAAAGGTCAGTCAGTCGTTTGAGTATTCTTACCTATAAGGAATGCTCAAGGACAGTTGTAAACATAATTATAATGAACACAGTCAATATGAAATCCTGGATTTATCATTAGACGGCAGCCTGTCGTAAGAGGCGACTAAACAACTCACAGCCAGGTGGTACGGTATTTGCCCGTCTGGATGGGTAACACCTTGAGTTGTGTTCGAGCATGAGCGGCCAGGCTCCAGTCTCGCTTTAAAGAACAGCAATGTAATTTGCAGTTGGTGTTGCAAATGTCTATAGGCGATGATAACCGCTTACCATCAAGTGTACCGTCTGCCTGTCGGATGGAGATAAAAGAGAACTGCTATGATTTATCCTTTTTGATTATAATTCGAATATTAACAAATAGGCGAAGTGCATTGTGCAGTACGCACAACAGAGGGTTCTGTAAAATCGACTAAAGTTCAGTAATTTTGTCACTTAGCAACAGGAACACCGGAAAAATCATTTAGCATTAAAATTCCACATCTCAAAAACGACTCGAAACTATATTAACTATATAATTTAAATTAGTTTTGACTATTTCGTTTTATTTGAAAACTAACACGCACTTGACCGATTTTATTAAACGAGCGTAGTTTAATTTAGCATTAGGCTAACATTTTTGAGATTCAAATATTTAGTAAAAATAACATTGCATAAAGTTCAGCACTATTGTAATAAATACAGACTTTAAACGGTTATTTTAAAATACTTATCGTAGAAGTCAATGCAATAAACTATTATATAAAAGCACGCAATAAACTGCAATAAAGTTATTATAAACATATTAGGATCAAGCAAAATGGCAATATTATTGTAAACGAACGTTATAAAACAGATAAAACATAAAATCCGCAATCATCTATTTAGTTCCGGTAGGTAAATATTCAATTTTAAACAAAATCATTAACATGGAGTTTATTTTCTATACTATAATATTATATAGATGAAAGATTTGTATTTGTGTATGTTTGTATTTTTGTATGTTTGTAACGAATAAACTCAAACACAACTGGACTGATTTCAAAATTTATTTCACTATTAGAATGGTACATTACCCCAAACAGGCTAAATGTATTACTAGAAATAATTAGGGATCCCTACTAAAACTTCCATTATGTAACTTAAGGTGTAAAAAAATTAGTGTTTCAGTGGGTCCGGGGATAGTTTAGATTTATAATTAGACCCGGTAGGTGGCGCTGGAAACAGGTTCTAGATTTTTATTTTTTTAGGGCAGGACAACGCCTGCTGAAACCGCTGGTATTACATAAATGTAAATCGAAAACAGAATCTATGTATATGTAGACAGCATTCAAGTCATTCAGTCTGGATGGCTACCACTCCATTTTTTACTAGTATATCTTAGGCCTTTGCATTCCGTTCTACGCTATCTTAGACTAAACGCATTTTGCTAGACCTAAAACCTTCGTCTTCGCCCTACAACATCTTAAATATATACGCTTATGCTAGCCGACTTATATCTTATATTCACACTTATAATATAACCTTGACAAATAGGCCTTTGCCTTCCATAATCCGCTTTACATCTTACATCTAACGCACATATACTACCACCGTGCCTGCCTAATCCGTGTTAACTCATATCATTTCTAACCGATTAATGTGGACACGCCCCAAGTCTATTTAACGCACTCATATAATAATTATATCCTACCCAAGCCGTATCCTAAATAGTTAAATATACATTTTATAACATATTTCAATTTTACGCAAAATTAATTCATATAAACACCAAGAAAGAAAGAGAAAGAAAAATATTTATTCAGAACTACATACACACCAATACGTACTTATAAATAAGATAATACAATTAAAATGAAGTTCTGAATCGGTCCTAACCCAGCATGATGCTGGTTGGCTCAACCAGCGCTGGTCTTCCGTTAGGGCCGTTCAAGTGACTCACGGATAGACAAAACGAAACAAACACAAAACAAAACAAAAACAAAATAATATGACGAGTACTATTGCACTATTGCAACAAATATAAAACTAAACTATATCATTAATATATAGGTATTTAAAAAAAACTGATATAAAAACTAATGCTACGAAGCGAATCTATAAAGAAGAACATAATGTAATAAGGAACATAAAGTTTAAAAACTAAAAAAAACCTATAACAATTCAACACAGTAATGCAGTCTTCGGAATCCCTGTCAAAATGTTTAAAAGCTCACCCAGTTAAAAGCCATGCTCTTAACTTTACCTTCTCGTCCCACGAAGTCATACCAGATCTATATAGACCACCGCACCGGTCCGTCTACGCTATTCCAATCGGCATTAGTGGTCAGGCTCCAGTCTCCGATTAGAGAGGGGCAGCACAAATAGTGCGCTGTTTTACTTGTGTTTTGAGACACACACGCATATATACTCTTTTGTTTATTAATAAGTCATTCAGTGTAGCCTTGGCGAAATCTGTGATTATATGTACCTACAGTCTTTGTCTTCTATGTTATAAGTATAGTCTTTGACAACAAATTATTATGGTCTAGTTTCGACCACGTGCGACCACTAGTAAGCGATAATTGACGAAAAAGGTTTAAAGTCTTGGTAGCTTTTCAATATTCATTTCGATTAACGCATTTTTTTTCTGCAATTGCCATGAGCTGATGCCCAATTATCATCCGAATGGGCGATTACTCTAGCACCTAGTGACATGCGAGCTTTGTCAAGCCTGCTGTTTAAAAAAAAAAATTCAGGACAAAGAAAATTTCCGTACTCTCGTTTTGCAGGCCAAGACACACTTGGACCGCCGGATAAACAGAATTTCTATAAAAAAAATCAATTTTAATTGATCAACTTAATAAATTAAATGAATGTGTTATAAAACATTGTAATTTGGACCGTGTATTTTTAACGTTTTACGATGTTAAAAGTAATAATAAATTATTTAAAACAACACAGTGAAAGTGTATTTTTATGTAAGCAATTATTTTTGGGAAATGTACTTTAATTACATTAAAACGCTGGTTTATGATATGCATTAAGAACAAGATTTAATTTTGACAATCGTGTAATCCAGGTCCTTTCAAAATATACTTATAAACTTTTACTTTATGTTTAAATTACGCTTGTGACTTACAAAACCTTTAAAACTCGATCAATTGTGTATTCTGTAGTGGTAAAAAAATAGTCACTACTTATTTTTGCTGTTTAGCTATACTCGTAGATCCCAAGAATATTGTTACAATTACCATATGCTAACAACGGTGTAGGAAAACAGCGTGATGCCACCTGCACATCGATATGACCGATGTGTCATATTTGCCAAGCCACCTTGGACAAGCGTGGCTGGTATATTGTCCGTTCCCCGTAGTGGGAGGCCCAAGCCCAGCAGTGGGACGTTTATGGGCTGTTATTGTATAGAACCCAAAAGAGTGTGTTACCGGAAATACATCCATACTTCAAAAAGTACCTATTCAGTATGTATTATTCAAACAAATTTTGATTGATAGTATTTTTTAAATTCATCTTGGGATTTTTCAGAATCTATATTGACACAGATACAAGATATCGAACTAATACCTAGTTAATAATGAAGTTTATACATATGGTAGTTAGTAATAAGAAAAATATATACTGTTAATGAAAAATACAATATAAACTTAAAAATAAACTACAAACTATACTATATTAAAAACTAACACTAAATAAAAAAGGGAAAAATACTTAAAGATAAAATATTGGTTCCAAACCACTGTCACTTACTGAATTTTTAAATTTATATTTCAAAAGTTTGAAACACATGTTTTAGAGTTACCTGGCAATTTTAGAGGCTTTAGTAAATTTTCTCATTTTAAGACGATATTGTTCTTGTTTTTCACATTGTAAATTGTTGGGTACGACTTCATTAATTCTTCGAAAATTAATTGTACAACGTATTAATGTAGGTAAGTACTTTATGAAATCTTTACACAGGAAGAGAAGTAAAAGACTTTTTAGGTAAACTTGTTGGGGGTTTCTTGTCGTTTCTTCTCCTTTAAATAGCAGTAATGTAGAATAAGTAGCAGACTTCGTTTTTACGTATATTTATGACTTTAATAAAATATTCTCGAGTGGAGCTTATTATAGTCTAAATAAACACTTTTTAATTTAGCAATAATAATCGTTATATATCCGTCCGTGAATCTGTCCATCTTTTTAGTATTTTTTAAGTTACTGGGTCTATGAAGACAAAATTAAAAAAAAGCGCACAATAATATAGTGACATTGGGAATAAATAAAAGTAATAAACATTGAAATTGTTTTCTACTATAAAAATAACGCCAACGAATTATTATTGGTATTCTATTTGTAGATTGTTATAAAATAAGTGAACTTGACAGTTTACAATATGCGTTGCATATAATTTACAAAGATAAATGTATTAATAAACAGTTGAATAAATGTCCAAACGTGCAGCAAATATGTAAATTCAATGAGTTAGTCATGCTTTGAATTAACGCCTTGCGTATTTTAAACTCCATTCATGTATCTTATACTTATGTATTTTGCTTGATATAACGCTATAGGTGCGAAAGTATTTTCATCATACAAGACGTAAACAGTTGTTTTCGCTTATCAAGCATATCGTTTATAGATGGTCTCTACGATTATGTGCGCTCTTGTCTTTAATAAGGCCTAACATAAACCCTTGGCCACCTCACTGGATTACACAGGTACCGGGTTCAATTTCTAGGATGGTAAATTTCGTAAAAGAACTTTGTCTGAGTGTCTAGGATCGGTCTAAGACTAGTCAGGGCGTATAGATATTAGGTATTCTATAACACAAGCATAACTTGCTTAGTTTGGGAATATGCAATGTATATCTTTGTCAGTTGATTATTTATTATTAATACCTATATTGCTACAATCACCACGTTTTGTGTTAAACAAAAATATCGCTAGAAAACATATTAGACAACACATCGCAGTTTACCGATGTGTCAAACCCGCTAATATACCTTGGATAAAAGTGGCGGGTGATTCATCTGTCTTGCCCTAAAAATGAAAAGGCTCTAATCCAGCAATGGGATTTTTCTGAGATAATATTAAGCGACTATTGTGCCTTAAAAAATTAGAAGAGATCAAGCAAGGTGACACAAATTAGGACTGTATGGTTAACTCCATTTTGGGTCAAGGTTCATGTAAATTGGTGCCAATTTAACTAACAAAGGTAGTGTGCCTATGTAGGCATAGTTAATACTTTTAATCTATTTGCACAACACTTTAAACGCATCTTTGAAGGTTCCATGCTGTAATAGTGCGTGAAGAAAGCACGCATTATTGCAATTTGTCTTATGGCGTGATTATGAAAAACTGTTGTCGTTTATACTACTATTAACTATGCCTAATATTGCTAATATATGCTTAATTAATTAACTTGCTAAATACATATTGTTACGAGCTACAGGAGTCGAATTAAAATAAATGCCGTTGAAATTACTATACAGTTTATTAGAACTGTACAAACACGTATAAAACAAGTATGTACAAATAAAACTGGATGCAACCAGTTCACACTGATTCCACACGCGCAAAGTTCATCACTATATCGCTAATCGAAAGTACTACACACGTCTTACTCGTATCGTAGTCGTCGCTTGACTTCCCCGCCCCTCCGTTCGGGCATTGTTTTATACTAAACTGTATAGAACAAAGGATCGCGTTCGCCGAGTTAATCCCATACACCTGGCAAGCTTCGACGGCCATAAACAAGTTCAATAACAATAGCATGTTTTCTGGATCAAAAATTTTAAACACAAAGTAAAAAAAAATCCTAAATTAAATAAGGCAATAAAAGGCGTTTTACGACGGGCAGGTGTGCGCATTTCTTTGTCGGTATGTAACAATATTAACAATTGAAACATATTCTCCTATTATGCATCTGCTACACCTGGAATAATGTTAATGTTACTGATCATTTTACGCAGATGTAGCGATGGATTTATTGCGTTATTTTTTTATTGCAGTAGTTCAGCAGACAGGCAGACGGCCCACTTGATGGAAAGCGGTTATCATCGCCTATGGACATTTGTAACACCAAAGGTGGTACAAATGCGTTGCTGCTCTCTTAAGGGACTCTGGAACCTGGTCACTAATGCCGGAACACAACTCAAAGTTGTTATGGCGACATACTTTAGACGGGGTTAGCCATCCAGTCGGGTAATTAATACCCGACCAACTGGCTGTGGGTTGTTTTGTCGCCTCTTACACATACAGGCCGCCCGGCCGCAGGAAATTGTATTCTTTCCCTGTTCCTGTACGGATAACTGTGATGTACATTGTTATTAATTGTTAACATTCCAGATAACGTATTTATATACACACTTGTGCACTTAATAATTAACGGCGTTATTTTTAACGCTATAACCAGGATATATTTGGCCGTTTTGGTTTCCTTAAAATACTCACGGTCGCCATACTGTTGTGGTCGATAAAGAGAGATATAATTATTTATAGTTAGAAACATCCTCTTTGTGCGTTATTTTAATTATACTTATAAACGTATTAAACACAATAATGGATATTACAGACGTGTATTTCTCTCAATAACTTTGACTTGATAAAAAACAGAGTTTGACATAGAGAACATAAATCGTATTTAAATAACAGTTTATGAGAAAATAGGTTTAAACTAACGAGACTGCAACATACACAATCACAAATACTAACATTATCCCAGATGGGGCAGAGGCATAGCAGCAGAACAAGTCACTATTCAAATCTTAATTATGTTTCTTAATGAATTTTCATTTAATTAGACGCAGAGACTGATATTAATTTCTAAAGTCGTTAAAATTGATTCCGCCCCTCCCCTCTATTTTTTGAGCTATAAATTGGAAACCACTGCAAAAATTTGTGTAATTTTTTGGCAATAATAATTGGTTTGAACCGTATGGTTTGCTATCAACTAATATATTTCATAAAAATAAAAACTCGGCCGAAAGCAATTATTAATAATTCTTTTCAAAAGTAATTAATTTTAGAGATAAAAATTGTTAAGTCAGTCACACACGTACCTCCTTGGTGTCCCGCGATACAGGCTAGTCCTAGTGCGGAACCTATATAAGCATTATTTCTGTGTAATTTTTGTCAATAAATTGTTTTAAATACTTAATAGATATCTGTTAAGTAATTTTAAAGATATATTTTCGATTTATTTATGCATTTTATGGGTCCGTAGTTAAATATCGAAAAGTTTGTCAACTATACCGAACTCTCTTTATTTTCTTAATATTTTCGGTAATTTAACGTTTTTTCCTGTTTTTTAATTCGTAAAGTAGCTATTTACTATACTAGAAGCAAGGACGCTATGTAATATGTAACAATTACAGAAGTTCTACTTTCAAAGATAAATATCAAATTTGGGCATCATCAGATCGGCCTGACGATGGGACTATTAGATGAAACACGACAATAAAGCTATTGATACACAGTAGTAATAAATATCTATACAAATAACTAGACGAGTCGGCTTTATGTATACCAATAAATGAAATCTTAAGCAAAACCAGTTGCTATTATGCATATTGTTGATAATATGACAAAAATATATTTACTTAACTGTGAAGAATTTACTAATATAAATAAGACTAATATAAATATTTGGTGCTTTAACACCAAATAAAAGGTGAATCGTGTAAATTATGAATGGCATCGGTTGTATATCGAAATAAAGGAATTAAAGAGGAAATACATAGTGTGTCCTTGCCTTTTCCCAATATGTTTATTGGAACATATTGGGAAAAGTCAAGAAAGATATATTAAAATCATAGAACATAATTTACAGGTGTTATATTTTTGGAACAATTTCCGAGTAGCTTCACTTGTACAAATCTATTTTCCACACCATACAGGGAATGTCATATCTTCTACAATTCATAAAGTAGACTACATTCTTTAATACCTATCTGTTGACTACATTTCAAAACCGGTTAATATCATCATCAGTCCATGAGTCTTTTATATGAAATACTGATGGAACAAAAAATTAAATAAAGTTACTTCTAATAAGTATAGGTAATAAGCTTCCGACTGCTGGGCTTAGTCCTCCACATTTTAATGGACGTGCAGATTTCTTCACGATGGTTTCCTTCACTCTCATTACATAGTTATTGTAACAATATACATATTATTAAGTCAGACAAACTGTCATGCATTATTCTACTGTCATGCGAACCTCAGTCATTGAAATAAGACACTATTGTCTAAGTAACCACGTACTCAGTCAATTTAATTTCAAATTCAAGCATATTTATATTTCGACGGCCTCTGTGGTTGAGTAGACTAGCATTTGCCACCCAAGCTTATTGAAACACAGAGGTCCGCGAATCGATTCTTGGCATGGTAAATTTCGTAAACGAACTTTACGTTATTTATTATGGTCCGGGTGTCTGGGATCTGGATAAGTTGCTTAGCTTACGAAAATACAATGTGCGTTGTACATACACAAAATACATATAGTTTATTCTCTTTTTTTAAATCATTTTAGGTATATGTATTGTGTGATATTTATATATCCTATTTATATGGGCATTTAATTAGCACACCACCGTCATACACATGTGAAATTCCCTTTCATAAAATCCATAGCCCGGGTTGTCTGGAAGAGATCGCTCTAGTCTAAAGCGATAAGGCCCATTGCTCCTACTTTTACTGTAACTACTGTAAATTGTTTATTTTATGTGTATGTGATGAAAAATATTTATAATATTATATTTTCTATTCTATTCTATTATTATTTATTTTTTATGGTTTAATAACAAGTGAGCACAAGGTCTTATTTTAAAGAATTACGTACCTATCCATTACACAACAATAGTATAAAGATACTTTATCATTATTTAAAATAAATCGATCGTTAGCATTGATGTTACATTAAGTCAATATATAATCAATATTAACGTTATTTAAATAAATGTAACACAAATTAATATAAGATGGTACAGTTGCAAAAGACTAACGATATAATTATAGACTAAGGGTTTGGCACTTACAATAATTTGCGTAAGGATTTTGAACTTTAGATAAAATATCATCCAAACTGTCACGCAATGCCTGTAATAGCTTAATGGAAGCTTGAAATATATTTAATGTTTTTTTAATTAACACCTTAACCTGTTTCAAACCATTTAAACATCGATTATTATAATTTACCCAACCGGTGCGGGGCGTCCAAATATTGTATTTATTGCAACCTTCCATGCGGCTACGCTTCCGTTTATTTTCGAACCTCTCACGCTGGAATTATCATATTTTCCTGGATAAAAAGTATGTTATGGTCATACCCGTTAACGAAACTTATCTAATATTCCAAATTCCGATTATCAGACATAAAATTATTATAGTTACATATAGTATTCATAGATATGGTATTCATATTATACATAGGTATACTAGTGGTCGCCCGTGCTCGAAATTCGACCATAATAATTAATGTCAAAGACATTTTTATAGTCCTTTCAGCCATTTAATATCATATTAAATCATTAGGGCTAGGCTTGTTTGCTGAAGAGTTTCTTGCGCCGCTTCGTCTCTTCAAGCCATAACATGTTGCGAAGCGGTGGTAAACTAGACTAGGCCTCCATAGAGTAAATAATAAGCACAAACAAAATTAAAACTAAATAATTAAAATGAACAAGTTGGCGATAGGCTAAATAAAACTTTAACAACAAATTGTAGTTTTTGTCAAAATCGGCCTCGTGACTCTTTTGAGTGTTTTTCGCAATCTAGCATACTTTAGGATATGGCCCTGAAAGTTCACTTCAAAAATTCAGCCTGTGCCAAAAATTTGGCCCAGCAGTTTGCAAAAATGCAATTTATAAAATTTTGTCTGTCTCTCTGTTCGTATTGTTGCCTGTTCGAGCATCACATCAAAACCACGGAACGGATTTAAACGCAACTCGACACTGAATTAGCTTGTATCCCGGATCAACTTTCGACACTTTTTATCCCAATAAATGTCAGGCGATAGAAGAATACAGTCGAAACCAAATGTAACGACATACATAATGTTAATGTAACAACCGAATGGCAAGGTCCCGACTGAATCTCTATATAAACTAATAAGTACACATACCGCATATAACGACATCGGATACAGGGACATATCGCTTTAAACGACAAAACTTTATCGAAATAATGGCCTTTCGACCAAACCCGAAATAAATTCTAATTTCAGCCTTTGACTCAAGTATTTTTAGTCAAACGTCGAACGTAAAATAATATTTCAGGCTTTGCCTAGTCGATACTAGAAGTGACTAAGGCAGCCTCTGTCAAACATCGATTCGTACTGCACTTGTTACATGTTTAATGGCTGTATAAATTAGTATCTCCTAGGTTAGAGAAAGAATCGTTAGTCAAAGGCAGAAAAACGACATTTATTTGGACTTTGACTAAGACTTTGTATCAGACCTGAGATTTGACTAGTGAAACCTAGGAGCGCCAGAGCTTTGATATTTAACTAAAACATACATACTAAATAGGTAGCGAATAATATTACCTTTTTTGAGTTTATATCTAATTTAAGGCATGTGTGGGTAGTAAGCCACATGTGGATGGTCACAAACGAACACGTCCGATCGTGTTCTACATGTTACACAACTCGATCGAAGCGTGACATATTGGACTCATACGATCGAAAATCTCGTGAGTCAAACTGTTCCGGTGCATAACAACCGTACCAATTTAGTTGTTAGACAATAGCTCGATTAAATAACGGACAATGCACTTGACCTACATCCGGCATTCTTCGATCGGCTGTTTATAATAGTGGCCAAACCACTACCACGGCAAGGTAATATTGATTGGCAAATTGCTTGAATGAAAGTAATCAGGCTGAGATTTGTTAATTAATTAACAATATCATGAGAACATTGATTGCTTATTGAATGTTTTAATTTTCAGGTTGTTCTTTCTCACGATATTTACGATTTAATATGTAACAAGTTTTCGTGTGCAAGTGGAACTTAAGCACGGAGAGTTTCTTAATAAAAACGTGTCCTAGGAACTTTTGGAAAACAATTCTAAAAAATTAAATGTAGGTGTGAATCATATTACTTGACATATTTGAAATTTAATATTAATAAATAAAATATTAATTCAAGACGTACGCAATATATTCTAAAATTAATAATTGAAGGTAATAAATATTAATTAAATTATATAATAGATACATAATAAAATATATGGTAACTATTAAGATCTTAGCTTGCACACCATTAAATCTTTGGTGAAATTTGTTTGTACTGAACGAAATATTATTAAAAAAAAACAACATCAAGCAATAATAAAATATTTCGTATAATCAAATTACCTATTGATGATCACGGTCATACAATTATCATTCGATTGAGTCTATACCATAGAGCTAGTATACTACAGAACAATAAATAATACTAGATAAAACAATAAAAACTTTTTGTTTCACTCACACTCATGTAATATAATGTATTACTTTAGAGTTTAGATAAATAGATAACACTTTATTGCTCACCAATATACAATTTGAAAAAAACACAATTACAATATTGTCATGGTAGAAACAATAGGCGGCCTTATCGCATAAAGCAATTTCTTCCAGACAACCTAACTTAAGGAATATTAGTTTAACCTAATCCTCTTGTATTCATAATAATTATAAAGTAATGTATGTAGTAATTTAATTAAGTTACTACATACATTACTTTATAATTATTATGAATACAAGAGCAGATTCTCAGTTTTTATTTACACGGTTTTTATTAGGTTATTGTTGTACTGTAAACGTTGATTGGTGTCAATTATTTTTTAGTTAGTTGGCTTTGTTTTATATGCCTCTGACAATCCTTATCTATGTTTGTATTCTTTATTAATTTCAGTACATAAACCCAGTCTCAGCCAAATTGTAGGTTGGTTAATTGCCGTCAAACGACGGCAAAAAGGAACATTTGATATTTTCCACAAAGAAAACAAAAACTTACTCTTCAAAACCATATCTTATTATTAGAGTGGTTGTTTGCGGCTATAGGCGTCCTGATATCAGCACTAATAGTATAAAATTTGATAATTTTTGGATTCGCGACACTGCCTGGATCTATCTACAAACCAAGTGAAGCTATTATTGATAAACACAGAAAAAAATAATTAAATAAAATAATTGCAAATTTTATTACACAACTACCCGAGAAACCCTTGGAATGATACTTATCTTATATATTATATATGCATAGAATTTTCTTTAATATTAATGTAAAAGGATATTCTTGCACAATGGAATTCTTAAAACCATATTAAATTACGTTATCTTATTATGTAAACCGGACGAAACAATATTAACTCAAACTACTTCATAATTTACGGTAAAATTATTTAAGTACATCCTGAGTTTTCTGAATGTTTCCTCAGTACTAACCATAAAATAAGCGTTTTATGCAAGTATTATAAATATTTGCATCTTTATTTAATCTTGCTGATTACCACATAATTATGTAAATTCATAATTATTCGATTCGTTGAAAACTTAATTTTCGCATATGATTTTTTACTAACGAAGATTTTTTACGTCTACTTCTATAGTTAGACTAATGTCTGAAAATGTCTGTAGTTCACGTCTACTGCAAGAGATAAATCATTAACTATAGAGAATGCTCTCTGTACATGTGTGCATATGTATACAGGTATACATATAGATGTTACTGTTGTTCAATTTATTTGTTGTTCAATTTAGTGAATTTGTTTACTTAGGCTGCATGTTTACCAGAGACGGAAAGCATGAAAGGGATATTGAAAGGAGAGTTATGGCAGGTAATAAGGTGAATGGAGCGCTAAATTCTTTTATGAATAGCCAGAAAGTGTCTGTAAAGGCACGCTTGGCTGTCCATAAAGGAGTGTTGGTGCCGACCCTGATGTATGGTAGTGAAAGTTGGGTATGGCAGAAGAAGCATGAAAGTAGGATAAACGCAGTTGAAATGAGAGCTTTGAGAAGTATATGTGCGGTTAGCTTGAATGATAGGATAAGAAACAGTGTGCTAAGGGAACGTTGTGGTTTGAAAGAAGATGTAATAACAAGAGTTGAAAAAGGAATGTTAAGGTGGTTTGGGCATGTAGAGAGGATGGATAAAAATAGAATCACAAAACAGGTATATGACAGTATTGTCAATGGTAGAGCTGTTGCCGGTAGACCGAGACGAACATACCATGAACAATTATCAGAATTGTTAAAAAAAGGTCAAGTAAAAAGCATTTCAAATAAACGCGCATGTATGAAGAGGTTAATGAAAGTAGGTGAAGCGAAAGTTGTTTGTCAGGATCGTCGCAAGTGGAGATCCATAGTCTCTGCCTACCCCCATGGGAAACAGGCTTGATTTTATGTTATGTTATGTTGTTCAATTTCCCCAATTGTAAGCAAAGGAACAACATAAGTACATACTGTATATTTAGATTTAGATCTTTAGCTCCAATTAATAAAACCAAATAATACTTTAAAGGTCACATTTATATTTAATTATATCATATAAAATTTTAAAGTAAAATCTCATACATTAAGTTCTGCTAAAACTTGAAAAGAAAATGATGGCTACTAGTGGCCAATCCTTCGCGCAGTATGTTCATTTTGTCAATATCACATAGAACAATCATTTATGGCTCATATTAAAAAAAACTACATAAGAAATTATTAATAATGAACTTAAAGAATATACTCAAACTACTCTCTAATGAGTATAAACAATGAAAGGTATATGTATACAAATCAAAATTGTTTAATAAACATCATACTTAGTGCCGCTTGCATACCGATCGCCTTTAAATAAAATTAGTTAATCACATTAAACTGCCTAAATACGTTTTACACAAAACGTATTGACAGTTCTTTAAACATATTCAGCGACAAATATAGCGTTGTGCAAGACGCTAATCGTATTTAAGGGTGTTAAACACGTTTTGTGTTTTTTAAATAGAATTAAACAACCTTATGCAAGCGGCCCTTAATCTAACAAATAAGAAAGGGTACAATATAAATGCTCACCAAAAAATTTTTTGTCCCTTAGATTAAGCACCAAATAAAATATATAACTTCATATAAATTTAATCCACTCTATACCGAGGTGCCTAAAAAACAACGTTTTACTTTCCAAAATAAATATACACTCATCAGAATAATTGTACGTTTTGTATTTAAATTCTTTTTGCTTATCAAAATGGATAAATGCCCACCAAATATTGTTTTACTAAAACACTAACATTCAAACCGAAAATTACAGTTCTAAATAGTTTAAGTGTAATCAAATTATCCAACCTGAATCCAGAATATATTATTGTTAAACTAAGATTACAGTCGTTTCCCTTTACTTATTTACCCTGCAACCAGCACAGCCGCCACCGGCATGTGAGGCACAGACCGCAGGACGCAATCCCGTCACGCAAGCGTCACACATTGTCACGCTGAAGTACGTGGAATCACCTCTTGAAGCTAGGAATATCCCTATTGGTGAGAAGAGAAAGAGAGTGCGCCAAGCTAAATCTAAAAAAGCTCTGTTGATTCAATAATTATTTTCTTTTGTTAGTTTTTTAAAAAGTTTATGTGATTGACTGCTTTTAACTATTGTGTTCTTTAAAGTGCCATTGATAAATCTTAAATACAAATAAATCTTATAAGTACCTATAAATAATAATATAATGAAACATAACTTCGTTTTACTTTTGTTTTTTTTTCTACTAGTGATTCATTTTTTACCTACTTCAATCATTTGTGTTGCAGTAATATTGAGAGTGTAGTATTTATTTGGCTATATTATCATGTTTTAATCAAATTCATAAAACAATAAACAAGCAACATATATTATCATGTTTGGAATATGAAATATTATATTTGGTATTAAAACTAATTGTACGTTGGAACGTTTGCTTTTTTGCCTCAGCAAAAATTACTAAATTGGAAGTGGAGAAACAAAATATTGGTAATATCTGTTTAACGATAATGTAAAATATTTAGTCTGAAATTAGCTTTAAAGGCGTTTATATATTTTTATGGCATACCATAAAAAGGAAAATAGCTTCATTTCTACAATACTTCTGGAAACACAATTTGGTGAGCATTTATCCATTCTGGTTTTCGAATTTATTGGTAGTAAAATAGGTGCATTTCTGGTAGGCGTTTAAACACAAGCCAATAAGAAATTGCCATTACTCAGACAATAAACAATGAGAAAGATAAAGCTAGTTCAATAACTCGATAACAATCATTTCCTAACTGTAACGTTCAATATCATTGCCACCTGCTTACGGTTCTATATATCAAATTAAAATATTTGGAGCGCCAGCACATTGATTACGACAGACGAAAGCTCTTCACAGTGTTTTGTCACTCACAAAGCATATGTGTCGTATGTGGCGGCCTCATGCCTGTGTATTTAAAAGTCTACTTTTATGAGACTTGGTGGTGAGTTACCTTCTTCACCAAGTCTCATAAAAGTATCCACCACCACTCAACCACCAATCAAGTCGTAATTAAACAGGGAGCGGCATAATGTTTTCTGTGTTAAGACATAGATAATTAAGGTAAAAGAATGGACATTACCTAACTGTATTGTCCATTATTACCTTACCATTAGCATGTCTTCTTCCAAGCCATTAGTAGAAAATTGACATTACGTTCACGAACGCAGAAAGAATACAATTTTCTTAGGCCGGGCGGTCTGTCGTAAGAAGGGACAAAACAACCCACAGCAAGGTGGTAGGGTATTTGCCTGTTTGGATGGCTACCACCCCTGGTCTAGACTATGCCGCCATAACAACCTTGAGTGTGTTCCGGTATTAGTGGCCAGGTTCCAGTATACGTTAAGAGAGCAGCAACGCCTTTGTAGCACCTTTGGTGTTGCAAATGTCTATAGGCGATGGTAAACACTTTCTATCAGGTGGGCCGTCTGCCTGTCTGCTGAACTCATGCAATAAAACCTTGTCCATACAGATAATGTCAATTTTCAAAAGTAGAAAAATACAAACGTTGCACACAAGCGTGCAAACAAACAGCGTATCTGTGGGTTCGTTTACCCTTTCCATTGTCGTGCCCAAAACTTTCCCCATTAAACACTGAATATATTAAAAGCTACGGTATAATGAATTGGCTTTAAATTTGGCAGGACCATCTGTTGAGTCCCAATTGACAATAGTCCATTTATCTTCCACGTTTCTCACGGAAACGTTCCCTTAAACAATTCAAGGTGCCCACACTTTTGATTTATAGCCCAGCAATAATTAATGTATCCTTTAGAACAGGCCCCGTAATTACTCAAACGAATAACAAAAGTGCTTCCGTACATTCACTGATGTAGCAAGATTTTTCAATTCCATTGTTTTTTGAAATCAGTATAGTGTATCGTCTCGGTAGGTTAAAGAAACTTAAATTGATTTTACGTTGTTTTGTTTGTCTCGAAGAATGTAAATAATTATATTTTATATGTAGGTACTATAGTTACCAATTCTTTCGCGAGAGACTTTGTTTTTAATCTCCTGAACCTTGCAAGATTATTTATTCATTTTGAACCACATATTAGATTATAATTAATTATAATAAAGTGTAAGTAGTTTGTAAATGGTTAGGTCTAGATTGGCATCCAAGCGTGCTAGCACATGAGTGCTAAAATTATGTTTATTTAAAATTATATACATAATATCATATGATGTAAAAAAGAAATAATTAGTCTTATTGTTAGCAATATATTGTATGGACAAAAGACGAAAAAGCATTAAATAAATTAACAAACAAATGAAGGCCTGTGATCTCTCAATGTAGAATTAACCAAATTGAAATGAAATATATAATATAAAGCCCATAAACATCCCATTGTTATGATCGGCCTCTTATTTATAGGAAACAGACAAATACCTTTACTGTTCCCCTGTATCGAGAGGCCTGAGCCCAGCAATGGGACGTTTACCTATGGGTTGTTATTGATTATTCATGGACAAATTCCCGCCAGGTTTGTCCAAGGCGTATTGGCGGATTTGTCACATCGGTTATCTCGACATGTAACTTTCCTCACGATGTGTTCATCGTGAGTATCATCGTATGTACTATATATACTCTTAATCAAGTAACTTTACTCTTAATCAACTTAGAAACCAAAGCATCTAATTTCGCCGTGGGTGATTGTAACAAAGGTAATCCGAGCCAAGCTCTTTAGAAACGACCTACTTCCGTGTTAATGACTTTGTATTTTTCTCAACCACCTCGCAATAGTATCTATGTGTGGAATAGTATTAATATAATTAAAGAAGACGATATCTATATTTGAGGTGATAGATTTATAATTCTGTCTACGTATGTAAGTAAGCGACGTTCCAGTAGCGAGGAAAGTCGTCGAGCCATAAGTACGCTAGTTACGCATTTACTACTTGCTCGCACGTCTATTACCTGCTTAAAATAGTAATAGATTATAATGTAAACAGGTCTTATTCCTAACCTATTTAATAAATCGTCAGATAAAAACACGTATGTTTCCAATAAAGTTTTTGTTATGGGCAAAATATTCTACGGACAATTCTGTCTGATTCTGAACACCCAGATCAGAGTAAGTAACGAAAAACTCTTTTCCGAAATTTATCCCGTAGGCAATCGAACCAAGGACAAAGGACAGTTTTTCTGCCATAACATGCATATTACGATTACTACGTGAACAAGTGAAAGAAAATATCGCATTTAATACCTACATATAGACATTACCGATGAGTGAAACCAGGCAATCTGTCTTGCACAAGCGTGGCGGGAATACCGCTAGTTCCCCATAAATAGAGAGCTGAAAGTCCAGGAATAGGACATAATATATAAATTGCTGTCAAATCGTCGAAGCATTGCGTGCCCACTACATTTTTAATTATAACCTTATTTCTACATTCCGTAAATAAAAACTGTACTAATTTATATAGACTAGAGACATAAGAGAATTCCATAAGTGTGTCAGTATAAGGATGTTTGCGTAAGAGAGCAGGTTCCCGTTACGGACGAATCGGTACCTATTTAGTTCCATACTTTATTTATATGCGAGCACATGCAGAAAGTATGGGACTATATTACCTGCAGTAATCGGTATAAGTCGTGCGCTGAAGGTTTGCCGATGATCACCCCTCCCGCTTCCCACGACTGAGATCGGTGCTTGTCTAAGTAGTATTAAGAACTACTACGACGACCGCGGATCGATGCACACGACATATACAAATAAATTCTGATTTGTCCGTACTTGGAACCTGTATCTATGCAAAAGCCTATGGCTCTAGTTATCTTAGTACACTATTTTAATCTGGATTTACATATTTAGGCTTGCTCTCTCTTCCTTCCCTCCCTTAGAAGGGAGAACCAGATAAAAATGACGTCGATAGTTAAATATATCTTTTCTTTCCTTCCTTTCGATAACGCGCAGTCATTTTTATCTGCATTCTCCTTTCTCCGCAGATTTCCATGAGCTGGCGAGGCAGAACAAGATCACAAAGCAAATACTGGAGGCCTTCATTCAGAAGAAGCTGGGACTCCCAGTCATGAATGTGAAAGCACCGTCAATACATGAAATACTACCGATTCCTGCGAAAGTGAAAAACGAAGAAAGAAATATTGCACAAAGACAGATTAATAAGACTGATGACGTAGAGGAGGAGCCTGAAGTTCCAGAAGATCCTGAAGGACAAGAGGAGCCTGGATTTCAGGAAGAGGCTGAACAAGAATACTCTGAAGATGACAGCTTACAAAGCGTGGAGAGCGAGCAGATTGACTCGTTTTACTCTGATGGCATGTATTTACCTATATTAATAATGTTAATTAATATATTTTATACAAGCAGAAACGAAAATAAAATACTAATACCTACGACCGTTGCAAGTAACAACAAAACAACCCACAACCGGGTAGTAGGTTCTTTACCCGTCTGGATTATCACCATAACAACTATTATGCTACCATAACAACCCTGAGTTCTGTTCCCACATCAGTGGCCAGGTTCCAGTGCCTCCTTCGAGGTACATTGATAGAAGCTTTGGTGTTGCAAACATCAATAATAAGTTCCCATCAAGTGGGATGTCAGTCAGTCGGCTATACCTGCTGATTCATTAAAAAAAGATATAATTATTTATGTCTATATTTGAACGGATTTACTTGAAAATTTATCATGAACAATACATCCATTCAAAAACTATGCAAATCTATATTTAATTAATAATTAAATAATAATTTATTAAAAGATCGTCCAAGAATTTCAGTTCACATACACCAAAAGTTCCTAAAGGGACGAAAAGTGACCTATAATTTGGCCTTTTAACCGATGATACCAAAAACTCTTCAACAGATCTTATCCAAACTGATTTATTACTTCTTATTTTCAAAGCATAATATTTTTAAGTTCCCAGCAAAGTAATGAAAACAGGGGACTGCTTACCTCTATGGAACCCTTCCTTGTGCGTCGAGTTCCAAGCCCTTACCTTAGGTCTTTGTGTAATTACGAAAGCTTAAAAACTTTAAATGCAAATATATTTAACATGGCTTTAGAAAATTCATTCCCCACCTGTCGTGACACTAATTAACCCAGGCCATGCATACACAAATATTTTGACACCGTTCGCAATTACCCTGGCAGATTCATCACGACCCAAACCAAATATATGTAGTACAAACATCATGAAATGTTTGGTTTCCAAGTCAGTGTGGTGTAAGAATGTGTTTATACAAACTGACCTGACCGTCACGCATGAAATTATTTCTAAATACTAGACAAATAGGTGCAGTTTCCGGAGCGGTGGGAAATAATACTAATATAACTAATTTTCACAGCTATACTCTAAAGCTAAGCCGATGCTCGGATTACATCCATAGGCAGGCTTAACGGCTTATATAAAACTATAATATCTACACCAACACTTGTTTTTTCTCAAAACAAAATATACGAGAAAATAATACGTTCCGAAGCGGTACATTACCTACCGTGCCAATCTTAGTTGGTAACGTTTCTGAGTCAAAAACTCACACACACACAAACAAACAGGACCAGGAAGAATGCACCACTCATAATAATGTGCTTGCTGACGTGAAGACGTGATGAAACCTGTACATCAAGATAACCGACGTAGTAAAACCGCCAATCCGTCTTAGACAAATTTAGTATAACGTGTGTTCTCACATTATAATGGGAAAGCCTAAGCTCAATAGTGAGACCTAGGTGGGAATCTCACTTCTTTTATATGAGTATGATATACCTACATTGTGTTATACACTACACCTAAGGGGGATTTATTTTTTATGGTTCCGTAGGCATTTGGTAAACACGGAATTTTGAACATCATTTATGTCTTTGTTTCTGTATGTCACAGAGATTCACTGCCTAAATGTATATGTGAGATGTTGTATTCTATGTCGCCACACAATGGCATATAAAATAATCAAAATAAGGGACGGCAGGCATACATGTCACTGAGAGTTGATTTCTCGTGGAGTATCTTAAAATATTATGAAAATATTCTTTAGATATTTATTTATTTATAATAGTAGATGATTGAATATTCACTTGCAAAATCGTATAAATTGTGCCCCCTCAACTTTTAAAGAATAAAATGGAAATTTTAAAATAGGTTAAGGGATAGAATTTATAAAGTTCTTTTAAAGAAAATTGGTTCGAATATGATCCGTTAAGTAGTTTTTGATTTGGTGTTTTTTTAATTAAATGCTTTCTTTAGAGTTTTCTAGCCAATATAATTCCGAATGCAAATATAATATTTATTACAATTTAACTATTATATTTTTTACAAATAATATTGGAAGCATATGTTTACTGGGTGGATAACCGACAATGAAAGGGTTAAGTTTTTTCTATGGAAGGTACGAACAGAACATGAAGCTGTGTCTACAACTTTTATATTTTCGAACGTGGCGGCGAAAGTTTAATGTCTATATATACTTCCATCAAACAGTGGACGTTCACACATCAACAGCAAGCACTTGGCCGATTTTCTTATCAACTTATGTACCAGAATTCTAGGTGTTCAATATTCTTTATACGGCTTAAACTAACCGAACTATAAAAATCAATACTTGTTTCATCTTACCAATACGTATTAATCTACTTCTGACATTTCAAAATCACCTTGGCAAGTTCAATGCTAGCTTAGGGTCACGTAAATATATCACGATTTTGTTCATTACATGGCAAATTTACGCAATTAACCAATAACATTGAATCAGTTAATGAATGCATGATCTGAATACACAAATAATAGTCAAATGCGTGTCTGAGCAGTTATCGAATCTTTACTGCAATTTTATCAAGTGACATTTGGACCTTAGTATGATTTTTGTTGAAAAATATATTTTAAACAACTTTTTTGTTTTAAGACCTTTAGTTTTAGTTAGATTAGACCCTACTGAATAAAAAAATATACTTAGGACCAAATGTCGCTTACGATAAAATGGCGATAAAGGCTCGATATAGTGAATGGTTTAAGTGGTAGAGACGAACATTGAATATTTTTACCATTTAACTTCTGAATCCTTTAAATATTCCCTGAATAGAGATTATTACAAAATGAAATTATTCTTAATTTTTGTTGGAATTTTCTAGTAATTATCGTGATTTTAGCTGTTTTTCAGTCTAGCTTTACGTGTTCATATTTTTGAGTGTTGGAAACCCTGTGCGCCAAGTTATCACGAACGGCATATAGATACCATGTAACCGAAAACACCTACCCTATTTTAGATAAATATTATTCTTCTTCCATTATATATCTGACATACATACAATTACAATACAATTTGTTCATATTTTATAATCAAACTGACGTTACATTATGAAGAGTTTAAGTAGAGTAAATGTGGAGAGAAAATTGATACGCCTGTTTCTCGTAGAGCTATCTACCTACCTGTGCGAGAAACAGGCGTAATAGAATTATGTATGTATTAAGAATCAAAATAGTTATTCTTGGCTCTACAAAATAAAGACGTTATTCACAACATTAAAACTATTTAAAATATTATTTTATCAAGCGATAAAAATACGGTAACTTTTTTCTTTAAAACCAATATCAAAGTGGCTCGAACTTGTTCACAAACATGCACATTATAAATATCTATATTATTTTCCTTGAAGCAAAATACAACAAAATAGTTTGTTAAAGAAGAGACAAAAAAATATTAATTCGGTATGGAACATTGAAGAATTCCCAATTTGTCTATTGTATTATAACAATTAAGAATAACAACCAAAACACGAAAACTTTTTGCTGTTTAAAATTGATTTCGTGATCAAAGATCATGAGGACTACAATTTAGTAACAGTTTCGTCACTTACATCTACCGTCCAAAAATTAGGCATTGAATTATTATCGCCAATTTTTAATGCTCTAATTTCATTTAAAAATATCGGCAAGCAAACACACATATCGTATAATATCCCCAAGTTAAGCAAGTTACGCTTGTGTTTTGGATAACATACAACGGACCACCCCGAGGCCGATCCCAGACACCCAGACCATAGTAAATAAGGGAATATTAAAGGAACACTGGTATACATAAATCAGCTTAGATATGTTGTAAAGTATACAAGGCTGGTCTTGGAATACGCAATTTGAGAAACTATATTATGTATAATCAGCAATATAAAGCAATAAGCTTTTGTAGTATTAATATTTTGACCTGAGTCCATAACAATTATTAGAAATAATGAACACCTACGATTGTTTAAAGTTTTTCTGTTTTTATCAATCGCACGATGCTTAATGTCAAGGTTGCAAGGTTGCAAATTTTACGGTCCTCGGCATATCTTTAGCACCAAAACATCAAAGAGCACTAAGTACCACACGCATTCAAGCAAAACTTCTTTGCGGGTGATAAAACAAGTGCCTATTTTCGGTACTTTCTTCAAATTTAAACTCAAAAGTTTTTATTCAAAATAAGTTCCACTGGAGAACAGCTTTTGAAGGTCATACATATAAGTTAATTTTTAAATTTAATTTTACTCCCCATTCTATGTACACCGCGTTGCAACGTGTTATTACTGTTAAGGAGAAGGAGCGGCAAGAATCTTCCCTTCTTTCCTGATTTCCGTATTACGTGCATTCTCTTCCAACGCTGTTTCTAAATATGCTTCCAGTGATTAGTTTAGTGAGAAAATAGGACTACAAACTACAAGTGTCTGGCACCAAAATATGTAGAAACGAAGTAACAGAGCTACTTGGTAAGAAGAAAAGGGAGGTTTTCGTGGAGTTCGCAATAAAAGCAATTGAAACAGTCATTAAAAATAACGCGACTAATTAACTTTGCAAAATGTATTTGTATATGTTCAACAATGTTAAACCTAAACAGAAATAAAATAACACAAATAACCAATATATATACAGATATAATAAATTAAATTAAGCAAATAAAAAAGTAGCATAAATAAAACTGAAAGTAACATATAGAGATATAAAACAAAACATGTGAAGTAGAATAAGAAAACATGTACTAAATAAATATGTAAACATGAATATGTTAATAAAATAGTAATAATATAACTGTATAGACATAAAAAAAACTGTAAAGAAAGAAATATAATAGTAATAAGTACAGAAATGTAAAATAGCAAATAGTACATAATGTAATAGAATAAGTATTTTTGAAAACAATAAAAAATCCCTACACATCCCTTGAGTAATTAGATATAAGAAATAAATAAAGAATAAAAAATAGAAAAGAAAATAAAGACCTCTGTCTTAATACACGACGGAGGAAGTGGCGTAAAAAAAAAACTACAAGTGTCTTGTAACCTAATATCTTACTATAAGGAAGCTAAACTCCTTAGATTTGGTTTAGTAAGAATAACATTTTTTATGGGTAATTCGTAAATTGCCTATAATAACTAACATTGCATATACATAGTGACTAAAATTTGAATAAAGCAATTGCGCTAGCTATCACGTGCTTTGCTTGTAATCTCACACGATGGTACTATTTATGATGTTTTAGTTATTCATTCAGCGTTTTTCTATTCATAAAATCAAATTTTTTATCACAAAAATGTGCGATTTCAAACAGTACTCCGATTATTATCATGAAAGGGATATTGTTTACTTTCAATAATGGGAATGAATGGTGTGGGAGATTATTAAGTGGAGTGATGCATCGATGATGGTTACCGCGTTGGATAGGATGACGCACCACTGGCGAGAGCCTATTGCCCAATCGCCCCGGAGGGGACTACTAAATAAGACGACTAGATGTACTCTCGATGTATTTACTTGCTGGCTTAATTGTTCCTAATTTAACTTAGACGTAAATACAGACACCTTATCGTTTACGTGATGTGCACACCAATATTTTAATCAATATTAAATATTATATATATATGTTGATGATTTAGACTAATGCCCATTTTTATCGGAAGCTCTTGCACCAATATCTATAAGCTGTATAGCATGACGTTCATGTCTTCTTCCATGGTCTTTAATTGTACTAAATTATACATCAATAAATTGGTCGATAAAACGTGATAGCAATAAATGGTTTTAACCTGGTAAATGAGATAATTTGCTATGGGTTGCTGAGCAATTTTAGAGAGAGCAAAGCCCAATACAGTCCTCTGCCTCCAAGTACTATGGAGAAAAAGCTGGTGCCGTGGTCTATCAAGGAAATTCCGGATTTTTCAATTGAACAATATTATAATATAATATTTTCTTAAGTTTTCGCGACTTGTACACATAATAAAAGTACGTTTTAACGGTTTTAAGCGCGGTAATTTATTTGATTTTGGTTTATCCGACGTTTCGGCCGCTTTTCAGTGGCCGTGGTCACGGAAGACCGTGGTCACGGAAACGTCGGATAAACCAAAATCAAATAAATTACCGCGCTTAAAACCGTAAAAACGTAGTTTTATTAAATATTATAATATATTTTAGGTAAATTTTTACATTACATATTTTTACAAACGAATATTATTGAGCACATTTTTCAACATTCCAAACATAAACGTCAAAATTTCAATATATTTTTACTTTTATTTTTTAAAAACGACGACTTAATATGAATCTGAAAATATTTCTCAAGTGTGCTAACAGAGTATTATCAATTAATACATCAAACTCAGGCAAATAATCAACGTTTAAATTTTTAAATTGTCGTTTGGGTCCTCTTCCAGTTAATGTCTCGTTTATATTATGCCCAATTCCACACCAGTGAGCAGGAAAGTCACGAGGAAATAAACAACGCAGGCATGTAAACGCAACTTATACTCGCGCTGCCCACGCTCGTCGCCACTTACCTGCTTACTGCCGTAGAAGTTGCATAATAAAGCGGGGGATTTAATATATATATTTTTTGTTATTTAACATGAAATATTTGTGAACACGTAACTATATATTTGGAAAATTTAATGACTCTGGACATAGTAGTTTCTGAGATAATCTGCTGATATTGTTTGCGCAGAAAAATGCAGATCGGTTTCCGACTTGTACATTATATATATTAAATTGTATTCGCAAGCGGAAATGGCAGAGTTTTGCTTGCTATGCATTCTTAGCTCTTTTCCGCTAACAGGATTCGTATACTGAAAGCTATTGGAGTAAGATATCGTTTCTATATCTAACTCTCCATTAATTTGTCCTACTATCGATTGAATTTTGACATCACTTATATGGCACGTATGTCGAATTTTAACCAGTAGTAAGGTAAATTAACAATCAGCAAGATATAGGAACCGGCCCTAAGACCATTGAGATAACTAATCCTACATTTAATTTGTTCTTAATACTTGTCCTTGTATTTGAAATCTCTTTATGCTACGTCTTTTGAATGAAATTAAAACGGGGAAATTTATTGTATTTCAAAACGACTAAAATGCATAGATTCACGTTGGCATGATACCCAGCAAGCGCTCCCGATTACCGAGACCGAGATTTACCTCAATTTGGTCATTACCGTCAGCGTATGAACCTCGAGGTACGAATTAAATTTCAAATACGGTTTTATATATTTGTTCGTATTGTTCCGCTAGATTTCTTTTGAACTCATATGAAATAAAACTTTAGAAGTTTTTTTGAAAATACAATTTCAAAAATCTGATCGCAAACACCTTAAAAAATTCCGACCCGAAAATTCGTTTACTTACTTTACAATGCTAATAATCGAACCCGGAGCCTCTGCGTTGCAATGATGTAGGCCTACAACGGCTTGTGGCCGGTTCCTATATTATATATAGCAGACCGTTAATTTGCCTTAATATCGGTTGAAATTTGACATAAGCTCCGTACAAGTAACGTTAATATTCAACTGATAGTAGGACAAGTGCATGAATAGTAAGATATAAGAAACAGCCATTAGCCTACTCTACCGCAGTAAGTAAGAGTGAAAATATTTTTTTGATTTTTGTATGAGTATATAAGTTAATAATTAATTCAACTTCCCTCTCTATTCTAAGTAGAAGAAGCATGCAAGACTTCAAAATAAGATTTTTGAAGTGAAACTTCTTTAGAAAAGTTGTGATTTGCAACTCGATGAAACGAAAACAGGATATTTAAAAGAGATAAACACATAAATCTATAGGACTAAGCCCGCTAGAGAATGAGACCGAGATATTCTCTGAAGTTTCACTTCTACTGCGTGTGAACTGCACACAGACAATTTTTTTAAGTGCATATTTTTATATATGTATATATTTTTTCTCATCGAAAATTTGAAATTATCTCATTTCTTAGGTTACAGTGTGATTCTCTTTACCGAAAGTGTGATATGATAGCAAAGTTCTATCAAGAGGAACGTCATTATATATGACGAAAGCAATGAGAATAGTTTGAATGGAATAAGCCAAAGACGTCTCATAGAGTGGGTGAAACTAATATTACCATGACTGTTTTAGACCTTGAATTTAAGGAAAAGTACCTGTTGAAAGTAAGTCACCAGTGTTACTTGGAAATAAATTTAACAGATAACTATAATCTACTTCCAATAAAATTGAAAAAAAAATCTTGTATTATTACGTATTTTATTAACTTTTGCCACTGTACACCATCGGCAGACAAACACCCACATTTGTAACATTTTTTATTTAGGGATAATACACAACGTACTACTCTGGGGCCGATCTCACACACCCATAGTAAATAACACAGAAAATTTCTTTCCGCAATTTACCAAACTAGGAATCGCACCTGGTGCATTGCAGTAAGGTAAGCCGGCAAAGGCTTAACCCGCTCAACCACAGAGGCCGTCTGTATAATTAAAACTATGTTGCATCTCTTAAAGCAGCTAATAGACGTACTAGGTAATAACAAATAGGTATACTTTTGGCCCGGTAACATTTTTAGCCCGTGTCATATATCATGCAGATATTTTAATGTTTTGTTAAGTACGTAACTATTTCTAAAAAAGTCACTTCATTCGATTTACGCGGTGTTATTAACGCTAATAATGTCTCGTACACTTGCACTCCACACACGGTAAAGAAATTTGCACGTTTTTCACTGTCCTCACTTATGCCGTTTGCCTCAAAACAATAATTTAGGCGTTCAACGTAATTGTCCCAGTTTCCGGTTTGTTGATTAAATTCTTGAAATGTAACAGCTCTAGCAGCCCTTATTTCGCCGCTAGTTTCCATTTTTAACACTCGTCGCCACTATTATGTTTAATAAAAGTCTTGATATTCACATGAGAAATCCATTTATTGTTTTTTACTACCTACCTACTTTTACACACTAAAATATCTGCATGACTATATGACAGCCCGTCTGTCACTGTAAGTGCGCGAACTTTTACAGATGGAAAATTTCATGGAACCACCTCAATTACCTGATTTAGAGATCATACACCAACTGCATAAGACGAAATACTGATGACAATGCCAAAAATCACGTTTGCATAATTAAGGCATTAATCTTTAAAACGAATCACTTTCCAAATTGTTGTGTTTGAGAACTTGCAAAATGTTAACCCGAAATACCTAATAAGGCAATATTGCAAAATATTTATCAAGTTAAAAATGTAAGCAATTTTGATATAAATGAGATCAACCTTCGTTCTAAGTGAACTAGAGTATAACAAAGTATGCGATTTTGAAAGAATCAAAAATTTTCCGAATTTCTTTATATTTTACTAATTAGGCCTTACATAAATAATATTTTGTCAGACATTTGAGGTATTCACAAGATCAAAGATAATTAATACTATATTATCTTTTAAATTATTTTTTATTGCTGGAGTACAGCAGACAGGCTGACGGCCCAACTGTGATGGAAAGCGGTTAACGTCACCTATAAACATTTGCAACACTAGGTATTACCTTCGGAGAGACTTTGCGTCCCTCTGCGTTCTTTACCGCCTGTATAACGGGGAGTGTTCCGAGGAACTGTTTGATCTGGTGCCAACACCTAACTTTTACAACCGCAGCGCTCGCCAGCGACGGGATATTCACCCCCATTTCCTTGAGCTCCCACGCTCAACTACGCAACGGTTCTCTAGAACATTTATTCCGCGTACAACAATGATCTGGAGGGAACTTCCCGCCGCGGTTTTCCCTTTGCGCTATGACATGGGGTCCTTTAAGAAGGGCGTTATCAAAATATTTCTTAGAGGTCAGCAACGCGCGACACCCCTGGTATTGCAAACGTCCATAGGCGACGGTAACCACTTTCCATCAGGTGTGCCGTCTGCCTGTTTGCCTGTTTCAGACTATAAAAAAAATCACCAATGTGCTGCCGTACTCGTAGATGCGACTGAATCCTGGTCACTAATGCCGGAACACAACTTAAGGTTGTTATGGCGGCATACTCTAGACCAGGGGTGGTAGCCATTCAGGCGGGCAAATGCCCTACCAACTGACAGTGGGTTGTTTTGTTGTCTCTTACGGCAGGCCGTCCCAACGCAAGAATTAGTATTCTTTCTTCGTCCCTGCACATATAGACTACTATACTCAATATTAAGAATACAATTTCCTGCGGCCGAGCGGCCTGTCGTAAGAGGCGACAAAACAACCCACAGCCAGGTGGTAGGGCACTTGCCCGACTGGATAATTACCACCCCTGGTCTAAAGTATGTCGCCATAACAACCTAGATTTGTGTTCCGGCATTAGTGTCCAGGTTCCAGTTTTCCTTAAGAGAGCAGCAGCGCATTTGTGGTACCTTTGGTGTTGCAATACCAAAACCGTCTGCCTGTCTGCTGACCTCCTGCAATAAAAAAAAATTACTTGGTCCAATATATTACCACTTGGCACCATGGCACATTACAATAACATATCCAAATTTCTAAGATCCTAGCAAGTGCAAAATGTTGAGGAAAAAATACAAAAAAGTGCATCGTTAGAACGCTCTGACCCGTTTCCGTAGTGTCCCTGCCGTCTGCCAGCAGCTTGTATACACGCTGTATGCAAACATAGAAAATATAAATTCAGTAGAAACATAAAATTTCTTTTACTACATTTTTTTTTTTTTTATAAATATAATTTATTATTGATTACATATTATTGAATACAATGTAAGAAAACTTAACTTATTTGTATTGTATTCTACCCATAGTCCCTCAAGACTATAAGTAGAATACTGAGCCCAGATCACCGTCTTCTATGGGTAAGGTGCCCAGAAGGCTGGCTACGTTTCCTCGCTGGATCGCCATACTGATCCGTTGGCCGAGATGAGTCGTTTTGATAAATTTTGGTAGAGGCTCATGGCCTCAGGACCCCACGGTCCAAGCGTCTCGACAGCAAATGGCACAAACATATAACTCTCACTGAGGGTTGCATATTTCCGCCGCTTGAGCGATTCCGCTGTTTCCGCCGCCGAACCGGCCGATCTAGAAGTGTTTGGTAAATGGGATGCGGCCAACGTGTCTACGCAAGTCGCATCCCACACCAAAGGCTTGCCACGCTGCCAGGGAATTAGAGTCATTCCGTCAGGGCGCCTGCCATCATCACGTGCAATACCGTTCGGCTCCAATAGAGCCGGCACGTTAGCGGTGGCAAGCGCCCTCCGTAAGACATCATTCAGGGCGGCGTGGCGTGACCATCTGCCGGCACTGCGGCGGCAAGAAAGACCGTGGTATCCCGGGTCGATTACCTCTATTCCACAGACACATGTGTGTGGTGCACATATGCGAGAACCTAAGCGCAGGTTTATAGCCAAAGAAAAGGAAGTATTATCCAATAATGTACCTATGTTTGGGGAGGGGATAGCTTGGAGCCAAAAACCAGACTCTTTGCGAGAAACGGCAAGGATGCGGGCACGTCCTGTAGAGTTAGTTGAATTTAGAAGTTCTGTGTTTAATCCACTACATATACGTTCATCCCAGCATCGTTGCGAATTCATGATCGTGGGAATGTCTTCACTAGGGCAGACCATTTTCCAGGCGTTTAGTGCTTCATTTAAAAAGGATGTATTGACATTATCCCAGTGTTGCATAATTTTTTTAAATAATGAGCCAGTGCTGTAGGCGGATGAAAGAAAAGCCGGTAGAGCAACGCTAGAGATTTTGCGGATGCCTAAACCTCCAAACCTAATGGGTAGGGAAGCTTGGATCCAGTTGTTGTCTGAGAGTTCTGAATTTAAAATTTTACTAAGCACATCTTTAATGCGATTATCTAGTGGTTTTATAAGATTAGGAAATTTCCAAAGCGGGGCGCATCGTAAAACATATGTTAATTTTGGTACAAACAGACAATGTCGTATAATGTGATATGCAATTTGAGAGTGGATATCGAAAAGTTTAGAGTATGACAGATCAAACGCGGCTGATTGCTCAGACAGATAATTTGGAATGGCCTCATCTAGAATAGGGGCTCCAAGCAAGCGAAGAGAATCCTTCTCCAGGACCTTAATACCGGGTGCGACGACATTGAACATATTGCTAATATTGTCGATTTCGTTTTTAGACAGGCTATCGGACAAGAAAATTTCGCATTTTGAGAAATTTAACTCTAATCCTATTGAATTAAATTTTGATATCAGGATAAGTAGGTCTTGGAGTACAGTTTCTGCGTCCCCGCCTAGAGTCCCATCGTCTAGATACCACACATTGAATTTAGATTTAAGGGATTCGATGACCGGATGGATCGCCAAGCTGAAGATGGCCGGACCTAGCGGGTCGCCCTGTTGACAGCCCACAGATGATAGAATAATGTTGTTTTTATACATAAGATTTGTGGGTTTTGAATAGCTTTCATGAAGGTAATTTGATATTTCTGGAATATTAGATGTTACTTCGTGTAACATGACGGACCTGTCGACAGAGTTAAAGGCATTCTTTACATCTACTTTTAAAATAACTTCTCCGCATTTATTATTTATGAATGACCGCAAAGAATGCACGGCTGCTTCACAGCCTCCTTTAGAGCCGAAACCTAATTGTAAGGGTTGGAATTTGTTTTTTAATTTTGTGGATATATGGCGGCAACAGACCTTCGAGGCGATTCGTCGTAACGAGTTGCCTACGGCATCGGTCTAATACCGCCATCTTTCTTTTTTAGAGCTATTAAATTTGCGCCGTATAGAACTTCCCTGATTCCGTCGGGAACCTTTCCTGCAAGCATCAGGTTTATAATTTGGGTAATGTGTTTTAGAAGAGTTTGGCCAATGTTGCCTGTACAACCGCTAATAAGGTCTTTCAAATGTTGTGGAGAAAGGCCGTCTATTCCAGCAGCAGAGCCAGTTTTAAATGACATTATTGCTGAATAGACGTCTTTAGTTGATGCTTGTAGGAACTCTGTTTGTGAAGAGGGAGGATCTGGCGGAGAAGTCGGTGAAGTAGTTGGAATAGGATGCTTGTCTTTTAGTGCCGAGAGTGTGTCTGCTGAGTCTGGTGCTAGGCTATCGTTAGAAAAAAGTAAGCAGGCTGCCCCTTTCAGGTCCCCCTCGCTTACTTTATTTTCAATCTTTTTTGATAAATTTACTGAGAATTTATTGCCTAAGATATGGGACGTATCTAAATTTTCAATTGTTGGACGGCAGCAGTTCAGTTTGATAGTTTTAGTTAAAGAATTGTTTTTATCAAGGCCGGTCGAATGGAAAACTCGGAACGAGAAAAATAGGTAGCTTTCCCAATTTGTGGGAGAATTTTCAGCTAAAATTTTTGCCAATATTTTTGTGAGATTTTCTGCCACCGTGATGCGTGCCCCCCGGGGGATACGCCGAATTAATGGAGTATTATTTTTTAAGCAGGCCAAACGTTCCCATAAGGCGGTAAAACTAGTCTGAGGATTGGAGGCCGAATCTGTTAATGTGCTGGGGCACGCAGAACAATTTGTTTGGGTATTTTGGTGGTGAATTTTTGAAATATGGATATTTAGACCCCTGCTCCCCTTAAAGAAACGCGGGGTAGGGCAAAGAGGGCATTGAGAAAGTGAGGTAGAAGTATTATGAGCACTGGAGCATGTTTGCGGCATAGGTTTCCCGTGGTATGTGCACCGTCTAAATATATTCCTAATAAAAAATAAACCGGGAGATTTGGTGACCTAAACTCAATAACAGTGATTTTATATAACACTAAACTTAAAAAATAAATAAATAAATACTAGGAGGACGTTGTGGAGCAGGCCTGGAGACGGGGATCGTACCTCTAGGGGCACGTCTTCATACCGGTCGATGCTCGACGCAGCGTAGCCGGTGGTTTGGTATGGACTGAAAAGGAAAAATAATAATATAAATAATGATTGTATTTAGAAGATATGAAGAGCCTGTAGATCTTGACGCGGAGGCTGTCTGTCAGGCGGGTGAGTTTGATGCTCGGTGCGTGCAGCGGCCGATGCGTCGAACCCCGGATGAGTCTGAGAACAAAGACACTGATGAGTTGAGGATTCGTGAAGTAGATGAAGGGGGATACTGTTCCTATCTGCGACAGCGAATGGCTGTCGTAAAATATAAATTTAGACTAAATAAAATTAAATAAAATAGGGGACAAGAAAAATATATGTCAAGTCACTTTGACTGACGTGACGTTTTTTTTACTACATTTTGAACTTATGAAGCTTTTAATAAGGTAAATATTATACAGCTCTATGTTATTTCATCTCTGCCATATATTGTTTCACTTCGGCAATGAATGTTTCTAAAACTTTATATTACGAGTACGTATGTAGTTATCTTCAGCATTGCTAACTATTTTATTAACATTTATTCAGTAATATAGTGAAGAAAAAAAAATATTTTGAGAAAACAACTCATTGAATACTTAAATACTATATACATACAAATTGAAATTTATATTCGTCAGTCACCTACATACATTTATAAAATTACTAGAATTTGTCCAACGGTTTCACCGCATATCAAAGCCTGGCCAAAGCAGCAGCCAAACACAAAACAGAAATTTTATCTTAATATTGTGGATTTGAAAATAAGAATTACTGCAAGAACAAGTCACGGGCTCAGCTAGTATACAATAAAACTTGAAAGTTATAAAAAATTAAGTTTTCTTTATCCATGCGCAACGGAGAATGAATATAATGTCCTGCGGCCGGGCGGCCTGTCGTAAGAGGCGACAAAACAACCCACAGCCAGGTGGTAGGGTATCTACCCGTCTGGATGGCTACCACCCCATGTCTAGAGCATGCCACCATTACAACCTTAAGTTGTCTTCAGGCATTAGTGGCTAAGTTCCACTCTCCATTTAGAGAGCAACAGTCTATTCGTAGCACCTTTAGTGTTGCAAATGTCCATAGGCGATGGTAACCGCTTTCCATCAAGTGGGCCCTCTGCCAGTCTACTAAACTCATACAATAAAAAATAAGTGATTTTGTGTAATTATTATTTTCTATAAAATATAAACTGCAATTTAATAGAGTAAGATTAAAGAGTTTAGCTATGGCCTACAATTCCTATAGTTGATATTTTATGTCGTCGCCTCAATAAATTAAATACGTTGACTTTATTGCTTTTCTTCTTATACTGTGACCTCAAACGGAACTACTGCTCGCCCTCATTATGAAAATAATCCGTAATCTGCGCCGCAAACAGGAACTCAGGCCGTATATAAATTAAGGCTATTCAGGGAAAGAAGATTTATAACTAGAATTGTTATTAATTGAATTATTATCAATTCGAGTAAACGAAAAGTAAAGTTCACGTTTATGAAGGATTCAGAAAAGGTGACAAAGCTATAAAGCTGTCTTCGTCATTTGACTACAGAATTTTGTTAAATTCAATTCTCGTTCAAAGTAATTTAAGATTTGATACCATTTTTTCTTTAAATTTCCGTCTTACAGTTCAAAAGTTTTTATTCGCATGTAGGATATATATTGTATTATTATCGGGAGAGTGCGATCAGGGCCGTCATTTCCCGGGGATCAGAAGAATGCATAGCTTCCGATACAGGGGCATAGAGGCGCAATCCGATCGCTTCATATCTGTGTAAATATGAAACGTAGATGAAGATTTCATATCCATTTTTACCAATTTATTTTTTATTTACGGAACCTAAAAAAATTGAACATATAATATTTCTTAATTGCCAAGGGTTCATTTTTGCAACCCTGCACTTAATCGGTATTGCGTTACAGTACGTTTGTAGGCTTCTTAAAGGACCTTAAAGAAGCCTACAAACTTACTGTAACTTTACATTACAAGAACCAACCGACATCAAGCCTTTTATCCTATAATACAGCATATTTCAACGCGAAGTTTGATTTTGTTTCAGGCAGGAAAAGATACCCGACCCCTCCTTTTGAGCCCGAGTTGGAACCAACTAGCTATCGTAAGCGTAAATATATTTTTATAAACAAAACTTATACTTCCTCAATCTTGGCTGAAGTCTTCTTGATAACTTTTCAACTTATGAACTTTATATTTCTTATTTTGCTTGAAGTAAAACATAACATAAACTAATATTTAAAAAAACTATCAGGATGTTATATCTGTTCTAATCTCGTATTTTATAGTCTAGTATTTTTTGTTGTTCTAAACGATAATAATAAATCTATACATAAAAATACCAGGTAAATAAACGAACTGTCAAAAGCTGCCAAATCCTGCATTATTACTTGGCGCCTAGACCGTTCTTGTATCGTTTTTGAAATGAATTAATTTATTTTACTTAAATTATGCCTTTGATCAAATTAGTTATTAATTATAATATTATTCCAAGATTAGTTAAATAATATGTTTTAAATAATAAAACGTTAAAAAGTGATAGACCAATGATTTAGAAGATTTTCAGGCTTACATTTTTTACTATAAGTCAGTTCAGCAATTAGATTATTTTGCAGCTTAATTTGACAGAACCCCGCAGTAATTTAGAATTGTATCTAATTAAAATAAAAAAGATAAAATAAGATATTTTGGAAAAAAAATATCGCAATAGTCTATGTATGTCAATAAATAACCAGACTAAGTTATATTTAAACAAAATCAAAATATCTATTATGTATCATTTTATCAACTCGTCAAAAAATATGTCGAAACTACCCCAAAGTATTTAATTACATTAAATAACGGGAATGAAAGTAGAATACTTTTAGTTTTGAAAAAGGGAATAACTTTCCTTTAATACGCATCTCTAATTATACAAGTAACAAAAGCGCATGCTAAGTCTAATTGTCGAATTTTCTTCAAATTATCATAAATAATTAATAAATAAGCTTGTGTCACCATCTATCGTAAATATTATAATATCTTTTGAATCTTAAAGATCACTTATTCAGTTTGTATCTCTAATAACATTGATGATTCAGAGCTTTGACATTTTCTCGCAACATTCTTACTTATTTTAAAATAGGAATTTTTACTGAGACGGCTCATTCGCGAATGGCAGGTGGACGTCAGAAGTAATCAGCTGCTTAGACTACGTGACATTTGAACTAGCCTATATCACGAAGGTCGAGCTTCATGCCTTCTGCACATAGTGTCAAGTAACTTCGACCACTACTATTGACTTTTATAGTTCGAAACATTATTCACATAAGCAAAATTTTAAGAAAGGTTCTTTTTTTAAATTAATGCCAGCGTTTTGAAAACATTCCCAATTGATGGTAATTTGGGACTTTTTTTAAAGGATCTCTATATATGTTTAGTATTTGGCAACACTAAATTCACTTCCCTTTCCGTTTGTAAATTTTATACAACAATACGCACTAAAATTAGTCTCTATATATCTAGTGTAATAACACATTCAACTTGTATCAAATATCACAAATATAATTTAATATTCGAAAATAAAGGCGTTGGACAAATGATTTTCTTTCAATAACAATATAGACAGATATTATTAGTATATGCATGGAAAAAGAGTATAGGTATATTTTAGTTTTAATTTTCTTTATGTAAAATTTATTGTTTCTACGAAGTTTCAATATTATGTGCTTTAAATGAATCACACTATATTAGCCACATTATTTTTTTTTTGGAATTAATGTATTCGACGCAAACATTTCGCCTCATAGGGGGCTTATGTCACATGTTTATCCAATATTTGACGCAAGCATACGGGAGCGCGGTAATCTATCCGTGGTAATAATGTCCCACCAATCAATTAATTAATGTCTATGTATTATGCCTTTTAGATTTTTGAGATGCGTTTTTAAAATTTAATAAATCGATGAGAAAATATTATATAGCATTAAGCAGTGTTATTCAAGCTGTGGGTCGCCACCCCTAGGGGGGTCGCAGAGCCTTGCTTGGTGGGTCGCCGGCAAAAGGGAAAAGGCAATTTAAATTTCTACCTCGCACTTAGGTACTTTCTAAGCTCAGCAGCTTTTTGCAGAGTATAAGACCCGAATAATGAATATGAGTAACAAAATAGAAAAAAAACGAAGTCTTTTAAATTTCTAACTTTTTGTCTGACTATGACCCAAGGGGGTCGCCAAAATTTTTCAACCTGCAAAAGTGGTCGCGTATTCAAAAAGATTGAAAAGCACTGACACGAAGGACTGCTGCTCGTTTTCTTTTAGGAGAAAAAAAATATTTAGAACCAAGATTTTCAATAAATAATCTGTAAGATTAAATTTTCAAATAGATATGTATTCATTTTCAACGTCGTTACTTCTAACTTGATCCCTCCCGCATCCGAACAAATATGTAATTCACTCTTTCTAATTCTTTGTAAGTTAAAATTAAAATATAATTAACATACCTGATTTACACTAAAAGTAATACTTAGTTAAAAATATTATTCTTGAAATGAAATTAGTAGATAACTTGCCATCACAGATGATAAGTTTCATATATCATAAAATGTAATGATATAATTATATGCAGCCACGTCTGCATAATAAAACGAATAATCTTATTGATTATACGATAATTACTTATTTCCCTTTCAAATATCACAGTTGTGTTTTGACCTCCTGACCATACCGCTCGTCCTGTAAATTGTAAGTATTATTAATTATCATTACTCGTGTTTTTCCGTAGTCATTTTACCACAAACGAAACCCTCATGAAATCGTTATGTTCCTCCGTTTGTCCGTCTGCATTTTTTAACAGGCCGACAAACACACACATTGTATATCCTCAAGTCAAGTATGCTACGCTTGTGTTATAGGCAATACAACGGACCATTTTAAGGCTATTTCCAGACACTCAGCCATAGTAAATGAGGAAAGTTCCTTTAAAAAATTTACCATACCAGGAATCGAACGTGGAACCTCTGTGTTCCAGTGAGTTTGTCCGGCAAAGGCTAAGCCCACTCAACCACAGAGACCGATTTTTTTTTGTTATTTGTACGTCTCTCTGTATGTCAGTTATTTTTCTCGAAAATTACTGGATACCCAGTAGTTAGACGATTTTTTTTTTAATACATAATATCAATGTCTTTACAAAAATAATTAGGTAGTAAAAATAATGAAAAAATTAATCATTTCGGGTGGCAGCCATAGTTGTATAACTAATATAGTTATACAAATATGGCTGCTGCTGTATCTAAGGGCCGATTTTTGAATCACCAGATAAGTTAAAGTTAAATTAAAAATGATAGTCACATGAATAAAACAGTCGAATGGTTTCACTTTTGAATTCACTCAGGTTATAATTTAATATTCTTAACTTTTGTCTGATGATTAAATAAGCCAGATCTTGAAAAGACAACGAGTTTTTAACAAAGTCAATAGCTGGCTCCCAAAACCTTAAAATTTTTGCCACCTCATCATCATCATCCGAGCGATAAATTCCGGCTGCGTTCGGAGCGATTGCTCCGACGCGCAGAATCTGCTTTCCTACTTTTTCCTTTTGTACTTCACTCGGTCTTTAGTATCCTCCATTTTGAGACCACATTGATAAGCATGCCATCCTTCACAACATCAAGCCAGCATTTCTTAGGCCCTCCCATTCGGCTGAAACCTGGAAAATTATGCCCCCTCTAACTATAAAACATAAGTTGAAAAATTCTATACGAAGTGGTAATTACTATGGTATTTCTCGCTAGCAATGTACCGTCAGTTAGTGTAATGTATTGGATTCACATGTGATATTACAAAAGCATTAGACATAGAATTGCCACGTATTGTCTAGTGCCCCATTGAACACAAACAGTATAATTATACCTCTCCGCCACCGACCGCTGTTATGATCTTCAGCAACTATGTTGCAAATGTTGCCCTATGTTAAATTTAAATTTACATACATAATTATGTATATCTATTATTTTAATATGTACATTATAGTATTATAATTTCTCTAAATGAAACAGTAATCTATACATATAATAAAACTGTATAGGTCAAATTACAGTGAAAAAAAAGCTAAAAACCGAGTCACGGGGACGTAAAAAGTGAAATAGAATTAATTTAGATTTTTTTCAATTTTTTTGTTTCTCTGTTTGTCCGGCTAATCTCCGAAACGCCTGAACCGATTTAAATGAAATTTTGTATGGTGGTAGCTTATATCCCTGGTCAACATATAGAATACTTTTGATCCCGAAAAATTAAAGAGTTCCCGTGGGACAGTTAAAAAAACTTTAGAAGAAGCAGAAGGCAGAAGCTAGTCTAAAATAAAACGAAAGATGCCGTAAAAATCATTGGTGAAGAATAATCACTAAAAAGTTGTTATAGACATTGAACACTTCGTACAGAAAAATCAATCAATATTTAACTAATGATTGGTTGAAAAATCCTACCTAACTAATTTGGTAGAAATGTACAGACAGAACTTAAAAAAAACAAAGAATTATTCAAATTTATGTTTACAGGCATCACTTTTGTTGATTCATCCAAATTAAAAAATAATATTATAGCTTAACATATCACAAAAAAAGAGATACACAAAGGTCAAACCACGAGATCAACCGCTTAATTATCACTTTGAAAACTATTGCTTGGAACATTTTTGGAAAAAAATACGATACAATTTATATGTTTACCTGTTAAAAGAGAAAGAATATTCTTATATACATGTATGTGGTAAATAATAATTTTCAAACTATAAAAATATAGAACGCAAAATAGATAGATAGATAGATAACACTTTATTGTACACCATTACAGAAAATACAGATGAACTTATAGCCTAAAAATATTCAAAATGTGCACAATGGGCGGTCCTATCGCTAAGAAGCGATCTCTTCCAGACAACCCGTGGCAGGAATAAAAACATAATATATTGGTCAAAAATACATCCTTTTCGATAGTTAATGTCTCGTAATAAACAATTTCTCACTGGCCACATAGCTTGCGACATAAACAATCGCATTGAAACATGTTAATTATAGTTATTTGTAAAAGTCAAGGGCACGATGCGCTATTCCGTTGTCGGACCACTGTCACACAATATCGAACCGTTCCGTCGTGACCAGCTGCCGTTCACCGAGCCATTGGTCGCATAGCATTTTAAATATTAACTGGGTTTCAAAGAATATTTTCCTATTTATATACCTGTTATATTTAAAATTACAAAGTATATTATTTTTATGTTCGATAATATAACAAGAATTGATCAAAATGGAAATTCTCCATTTTTCCGCAAATTCAAGTCGTGTTTGCATTACAAAAAATACGGAAGATAAATTGTAAATATAATATAGTTTTATTTAATTAAATCGAGATATTAATTACCGTCTCGTTTGATAGAAATCTCACGTGGCCATGACCAAAATGGCTGGCCTGTACTTGGGGTAACGCAATGGCGTTGCCATCCAGCGCTGGAATACGGTCAACGTTTTGAACACGTTCCCAACCACCAGCGATTTGGGACATATATTAATTTGTATTTTTTGATTAGGATATTTATTGTACATAATTTACCCTCTATAATAGAATAAACTGGTAAGGTTGAGGTTGTATAAAATAAAATAATATTTTTTTTTAAATAGAAAAAAACACTGACCAGCTTTGCGAACATGCAATTTTTTATATCTAATAGAGCATGACGTGAAAACTATTGAACGGATTTTTTTAAACCTCTCCCTGACTCACTGAGTTCATTAAATTTTTTTCTCTATTTCTATTATACAAAAAGGACTTACTTTCTAGTACAATTTTGTATTATCTTAAAATCTGTACGTATTTATATGAATATCGATATAGAGCTTCGGTTCAACACTTAGGTACTGTTGTTGATAATCCGAATAAATGACATCATTTACATAGATTACATCATAGATGAAATAGCCAAAACGATGGCGCTGCATTCTCGTTTATTTTTTGGTGTCGCTATTGCAAATCACCAACAAAAACGTCGCCTTGCCAACTCGAACAAAAATTCGCTTTCACTGCTAGTATTGTAATATGTTAAAATGGAAATAAACTATGTAAAAAAAATCGAAAATTCAAATTGAAATCTATTTATTATTATGTGAGGCAAAAACTTTGTACCCCTATTACGAAAAACTGCGCGGGCCGAGGAGTATGACTATTTCGCACACTTATAGTTTATATAAAGAAGAAGCGACGAATGCTAATATTTTTTTTAAATTTATGTATAAAAAATATATTATATCAATAAAAAAAACAATACACACAATACCATGTGTTTGACATACACACGCATATATAGTATAAGTCTTTTGTTTATTGTTCAAGTCAAATGAACAGTGTAGCCTTGGCGAAATCTGTGATTATACAGGGAGTTCCATTAGAAGCTCATAAAGCCCAAATGCTCCGTTAACCGTTCCACAAGGCGATCGCGGTCGTTGTGGTAGTGGCAAAAACGTCACTAATGACGCCATCGTTTTCGATCACAACGCTCACAACGACCCATGTCAAGAGGTGGGTCGAATAGCCGTTCAATTTGGATTTACAATTGTAACGCCGTGAAGCCAGTGGAACGGGGAAAATCGCGGTCGTGTAAGTGCTCGTTGTGAGTCTCTAATGGAATGTAACCATAGAAGTATAGTCTGACATTAATTATTATGGTCGAATCTCGACTATTATCCCCTAAAATTGCTAATGCGCTGAAACCTTGTCAAATTAACATTCACGTGACGTCATCCGCAACTCGATATGTATGCGTACTCGCCGGCCAGTGATGCTAACAGTAGTGACTGAGTGTAACTGAGTGTTTGGCTACGGTTACGTCACCAAAATGGCGGCCAGGCGCAAAAGCAATTTGCGGGGATAATGCGGGCAACCATTAGTATCAATAATGCAGTAATAACGAAGCATTTTTGTTCCAACACACGTCCCTGCCTATGAATTTGGTTTCTGTGAAATCTCTATGCGGCGAGTTACATGTTATTAGCTTTTTAATTTCATAACGGGGTTCGTCGCAGACGTGACATAAGGACATGATGATCCGTGACACCGCTTTGATATCCATGTCGCGTGTTAATAGCGTATTTAGACGACGTGATATGAGGTGTGATCCAAACTGTGACCACGTCCAGTGTGATTAATGTTTATTTCAGCTTAAACTTTGTTCTGTAGCTGTTGCTATGAACGTTCAGAAAACTCGCACAAATATATTTTTAATTGAAGTAAGCTTTTACCAAATTTTCGAACTGTAATACAAACTAATAATATCTAAAATAATGCTAATGAGTGTAATATATAATGTTTTGAAATAAGGAGGCATCATAACCGCCCTTATTTGGCTACATTTGAGCGCTGTCACCGCGCAGTTGCACCGCTAAAACTGGCGTAGCATTATGATCCAAAGTTGTCAGTATATATATATATATATATATATATATATAATAATAATGTTATTTCACTTGAAGCGATTAAATTCTAAAAAACCTTAAAAGACAATCTGTCGAATCTGCACAAAAAAGGTCTACAATTTGCAATTTACAATTATTTAATTTATTTTGGAACGAGTATAGTGAACTAGTAGAAATTGTTACGTTAATAAAAAGCATTAATTATGCCCCCTCTAAGCGACCTTTAACCATACGGGGTTTGATTTATAACAACCAATATATTAATAATAAAAATAAGAATTGATATTAATTAATATAATGCATGATATACTTATACAATTACTAATCTATACTAATATTATAAAGAGGTAAAGCTTGCGACGCTGTAGGGGATAATCTCTGGATCTACTAAACCGATTTTGAAAATTCTTTCGCAAGTGGAAAGCTACATTATTGCTGAGTGACGTAGGGTATATTTGATTGTGATTAATAATAAGTATTTTTTATTTTTTTCTGATGCCCAGCGAAGTGGGCACGGTTCAGCTAGTATACTATGAGAAACGGGTATGAAGAGATTGATTAAAGAGGATGGAGTAAAAGACGTATCTCAAGATCGTAGCAAATGGAAATCCATTATTTCAGCAAACCTCTATGGATAACGGGCGTGATAATAATATGTATATTTAGACAACTTACTGAAAAATGTATTTATTACAAAAAAAATATGAGTCCTAAATGACGTTGAGGACGTTTACAAAACGTGGTATTGATATACCTAGGACCTTAGGATAAATGCTGTAAATACAAAACTATATTTAAACTCTACATAACATGTATTATGAGCTAAATTAATTAACAAACCTGATTCAAATTGACGTAATTTAAATTGAAGTTAATCACCTAGTTACATCGTGTAAATAGCCCCTTACTCGTATATGTAAAATTCATGCGCCCACATCCATCTCACACGTCACACGTTGTGACAGTCATGGAATTATAAAATGTATTTTGTTTACCCGTCCGTATTAAATGGGCTTAGGTTTTTAATTGTTTTGGACTTTAGTAGAGTTGCATCATGGATTAGGATTTTTTCTGTTACTGATCTAAATCCAGATACTTAAATCCAATAATCCATCTGGTTAAGAGACTACATTTGGCTCAGAAATCAATCTTACGGGGATAAAATAGGGAAAAATAAGAATTTGTATGCCTGACATTATTATATTGTTACTTATATAGTCTAGCAACTCGAATTAAAATGCCGTTGGAATTATTATAGAGTTTATTAGAACTATACAAACACATATAACACAGGTACAAATATAACCGAACACAACAGATCCAAACGTAATGCAGCAGGTGGCAAAGTCCGTCACTAATAGATTCCCGAATGTACATACATCTCGATCGTGGTTCTCGCTCGAAACGACGAGAACACATACATAACTTCACGTCAGGTCCGTTGCGGGGTAGGCACGAACAACAGAGCGCCATTAAGGCTTATTCTTACACACCTCACTTGCTTCTTTGACATTCATAGCTCTTGTCATGCACGCTCCTCTGTTCTTAAGGCTCCTGACATCACCTTCCGCTAGTACACGATCAATTTGATCATGGAAGGTGTGTCGTGGCCTTTCGCGACGAGAACACGATGCAGTTTTTTTTTAGATTGCTTGTCTATTTATTCGGGATCCACGTAAAACTACTGGGCCGATTTTGATGCGGTTCTCGCTGGTCGACTGCTAATTCTTAGAATTAAATACTGCGTTACTTTTTATTCTGGGAATCCCGCGAGAATTTCAAGTCAAACGTAGACAAAGTCGCAGGCATATCCTAGTATTATATAAATGAAAGGACATTCTCACGACTACAGGTTTCGTTTTGAACCTTTTTGTTCTATAAAAATTTATGATCTTACTTCAATTTATGAACTTGAAACTCAAATAAGCAAGTAATAGGCTTAACAAAGTCCTAAATAATAAAAGTAAGTGATATTTCAGTCCAGGTCTTTGGACCGTAGACCTTGGCCTTTACTAGTAAATGTGGAACGGGGGGGAGTGATCTTATCAAATATGTATAGTTTTTACGCCGCCTACTATTAACTTTTTTGTAAGAGTAGAACTTATTAAGAATTTATGCTTTGCTTTTCTTATAGTGCTATTATAGTCCATCCTTACAAGTATATATAAGAATTTATTCTTTGCTGCTCTTATAGCGCTATCATAAACCACCCTTTCAAGTATATATAAGAATTTATGTTTTGCTTTTCTTATAGCGCTATTATATATAATCAATCTTTACACATATAATATACAAGAGTTCATACTTTACCTTTCTTATAGCGCTATTATAAACCACCCTTACAAGTATACATAAGAATTTATGTTTTGCTTTCCTTATAGCGCTAGTATATACAATCGATCCTTTCAAGTATATATAAGTTTTTATGTTATGCTCTTTTTATAGCGCTATTATAATACATCCTTATAAGTGTATAAGAGTTCATGCTTTGCCTTTCTTATAGCGCTATTATGAACCACCCTTACAAGTATATATAAGAATTTATGTTTTGCTTTTCTTATAGCGCTATTATAAAACATCCTTACATGTATATAGAAGTAATTATATTATGGTTTTCTTATAGCGCTTTTATAATAATAATATAATCCAACCTTACAAATATACAACGTGTAGGTTATTAAGAACGATTTTCTATTCCTCATATGTAGCAGACAGGCCTAGCTGATGGAGAATAATTACCGTCTATAATCGCCTATGGACGTTTGCAACGTCATTGGTGCTACTAACACGATGCCGAAATCGAAGCAATTTAATGACATAGGTTTTTAAAAAACCTCATCTAGGAGTAATCAGTGAAAATCTGATCGGTCTGGACGAAGAGATGGGTGTGACGATTTTATAAGGGTCAAAATGATTACAGAATCGTAAAAGAAAATACAGTTTTACACTTAGTAGCCCTCCACCCTTGGTTTTATGCCTCTATACATCTGATATTCAAGAAATCTTAAAAAAAAATAAGGAAAAGCCATTAATAATGATTACTATTGGTTCATAACTTATATAATTTTTACATATTTTTGCGTAAGCTCATAGTTTCCTGCATATTTCAATCAAATAGATATTATTTAGGGATATTTTCATTTTTACCTATTGAATTATAGCATATTTTCAAGAAAAATACATATTTTTTAAGATAATACAATAAAGAAAGGTAACGTAACTAAACCTATATAAGAAATACTTATTAGTATCTATGACTTATTCTACCGCCGAAAAGTAGAATACTGAAAATAACTCACCGTTTTCTATATATGGATAGTAGTAGTAGTAGAAGGTACCACAAAATGTCTACGTTACGCCAGCGTAATTTATTATTAATAAGTATACATAATTATTGTGAAGATCCAGATCTTCATAATAATAATGTATACTTATTGATAATAAACTTTATAAGAGACTTCATGACTGTTTCTTATAGGTAAAGAGCAAACCAACATCCTTATTAACTTTACATGCGTTAGCCAATGATACATAGATAAAAAAAATCGCGTGTATTCCTTTAAAAAAATTACATCAACACTGTCAGTTTACATTGCAAACCTTGTAAAGGTCAGTTTAATATTCAATATGAGATTCCTATGAGGCACATTCTATTTGCGCCATCTTCGTACGACGATAGACAGAGCTGACCACAAAAATGTGGCTTTCAATCCGAAGGTTGCATAAGGCTCTCTCATTTTATCATACTTGGACACCTTAGTAAAGGCGGCACGATCGCGGTGATCACGCGCATTTCGAATCGCGCGCGCGCGCGAATTCCAGATTTAAATTAATTTTTTGTGACAATTTGCCATTTGACAGACCGGTTTACTAATGAGGTGACATTGTGAGTGTAGATCGCGTTTGAGACGTAAGGTGTGCTATCATTCTAATTCCATTTTATAGTTTTGACTTTCAATTATCGTCTATTTTCTAATATTAAATATTTTCTTTTCTATTTTATAATTTATATTTGTACGACCTTAGGTGTGTAGGTGTCTTAGCCTCCTTCCATAAAACACATTTATAATTATTTATGATAAATATTTTAGTTTTATTATCATCAATATTTGGTAACTAGTTTCTTGGTATTCTGTATATTAAGCACATCCTTGAATATTTTATTATAATAAAACGTGTTCGATTAAACAATTTAAAATGTCACACCGCTAATGTTGCCAGTGATGTCGTTTGTAGTACTTTATAACTTTGGAACTGGTATCAAGTAGTAGATCCATTGTTTAAATATTAAAAAGAACTACCATACTAATATCCCATATATTTATGAAAGTAATACGATTTATGATGCGGTTTCTCTCGCATGAAATGCGAATCCTGCGAAAAGTACATTCTCAACATAAATATATTCTGTAATCATTCTCTTTATTAAACAACCAAATTCCATGTCATTTAATTCATCACCAACAAGGACGGGAATGAATAAACAAAATAAATATAAAAACATGTAAATAGACTTTCGCTTTTGCGTCAAACTAAATTATATATTAGTTAAGACTCTCAAATTATAGAAATTATATTAAGCGAAAAATAAATATTTTTGTGATAATTAAATATGTTTGCGTTCGACCACGATCATGCTTAATATTAAACGATGATGCAGTAGAAGATGGAGCACGCTTACCTGCATAATAATATATTCACACGAGACTTGATACTTCAAGACACCCAGATTTTACTTTTCGGGAAACACGGACTCTAGTAGTGCATTCATTTAGTTCTGCCGTAAATATTACCCTAATAGGCTAAAAATATTATTGACTCAACAATTACTTTACGAATAAGCACTTTAATAAATAATATCAGCCCATAAATGTCCCACTGCTAGGGCTCGGGCCTCGCATTATAGAGGAACGGACAGTATACCCGCCACGCTTGTCCAAGGCGGCTTGGCAGGTTTGACACATCGGTTATCTCGATGTACAAGTTGCATCACGATGTTTTCCTTCACCGTTGTTAGCACGTGGGCAATTCCCACGCACGCAATATGCACATGAGATCAGATAACTGACTAAGTGGTTCATGCGTTCCGGCCAGGATCGAACACGCGTCCTTTAAGTTTGAGACTCGTGCTCTAACCATTACGCTACCACGACGTCATCTTCAAGCACTTAATCAGTTAAAAATCGAATCAACTGAGAAACTTTTTCCAAAATGTCTTAATTTCCTAGAATTGTATGAGTATATTTATCATATCAAAGTTGCGTAAAATCCCCGGTGCGTTTCCGAGCAGTTTTTAATAACTATTATTGTTGTACGCAGATCATCTATCACTACGTCAAGCTTGCATTTCTTTGATATACCCTTACCCTTCTACCGGATTTGGCGAAGGAGACATGGCTAGATATTTGTTCTCCACATAACTTGGCTGTTTCCTTGAAAGCTCTTGCGTATGTTTGCTATGTTACAAATATGGAACTTGTCACGGATGCTGACGTCATAACTCTTTCGCGTCGTATATCTTAGTAATATTGGAAACAGTAATTAAAACAATAAGTAGTACTTTTGTTATAGAATTTCGAAAGTAAAATAGCAAAATATCGTTTTATATTTAAATTGTTTAAGAATTCAAATTCAAAAGTTTTTATTCAAGATAAGTGTTCCACTGGAGAACACTTTTTGAAAGTTATACATATAGGTTAAAATTTAATTTTCCTACCTAGTCTATATACACTGCTTCGCAACGTGTTATTGCTGTTAAGGAGAAGAGGCGACAAGAAACTCCCCAGCAACACGTCTAGCTAAAAATTATTTTTCTTTATATTTGTCTTATTTTTCTATTTATATCTCAAGTTCTTTTAACGTAACGTAACGTTCGTAACAATTTGTTCAAAGGACAAATTATCATACTTTCTATAGCAGCTACATAGCAAATAATTAGAAAAGTTACGTAAAGTGAAAATGCCTCGGAGCTATTATTTAACGTGTAAAGTTACACACAACCTGTTTGATGCACATGCTCACACACTTATATGTGTTTAATTCTAAGCATGCCTCAACATAGCGACAGAAAAAAGATTATCTCGTTATATTAATATTATTTTGTATCAAATTGATACTTGTTAATGTTAATTTCAATACCACTTTACAATTATACAGAAAAAGAAATATTACATTTTTGAAAAAAAATATTGATTGAAACGCAGTCGGTCCAGTTTTATTTCCTTGCTCACTATCACTGTTTATTATGCACTGAGAATCAAATTATTTCAATTTTAGATTACGAATACCTCAATGTACATTCATTTATAATAAAAGAAGAATTATTCGAATTAAAGTATGATAGTAAAAAGTAAAATGAATGGAATATAATTTTTATAAGCTCTTTCATTACTGGCTTACGGTTCATTGCGGCATCGATACGTGTCCTAGAATCTGCCGTATTACAGCGCGACCAGTCGCCTATATTATCATATAAACATAATTTTCAAACGCAAACTTGCTAAGGAAACTCTAATATCCTATGAAATTGAAACGGATGCCTCAAGCCGCGGCGCTCCGACGCGCCAACGGTGTTTCCGTCTGACGTAATAAGTTTTAACATACCTATAACATAACGCGCTGAGATAAAAAAAAAGACAGTAATTAATATGTTTATACCCAACAAACATTATTATCATATTATTTATACTATACGTACCCAAACCCATTACTGTGCAAAACCTCAAGATTCAGAGGCTCTACGACCTCTTGAAATTAATCACTTGTTTATAAAAAAACATGAAGCTAATTTGAAGTAGGTTTTAATACTCGTGTCATTGTATTTTGAACGCTCAGATTAATAACTATTACTTATTGTTCTGTTAAAATCGGTTGACAATTTTCTTGTCAGTGTTATGTGGATCGTATACTTGTCACACTTCTTACAAATGATTCAATATTTTCGTTGGGAGTTATCACTTCAGTATGAAAAGCCAATGAAATCGAGTCGTGAATCGAGTCGATTTCATACTTGGTAGAAACCTTCATAACCTTCGCTACGTCAAAAACGAACGATTGTCAACTTGTCTCGACTTGTCAACGAAGATGTGCTCTTAGCTGCAAAAAAATCTATTAGTTGCCTCCAGAGCTGGGGAAAATACATGCTTTGCTTTAATTGAAATACTAATTACAAAATACTATCTCGCATGTATTTAAAATACGAAATACAAAATATTTTCAAGTTGTGTATTTGAAATATAAAATGCAGTATTTTAACTATACTTATTTAAAATTAAAATTACAAAATACAGTTAGGTGTTAGGTTATATAAATACACTACTCACAAAAATTAAAAGATATTAAAGATATTCGAAATTTATGGGTGATTTTCAACAGGCCGTAACTCAGAGGAAAATGGTCATACAGTAAAAAAAAACGAATTACAGCTTTAAGTGTATAGTTTCCGGACCTGACTGTGTTTTTTTTTAAGATACATAGTTCCCGAGTAATTTGCTTACGAAAGCTATCGAACGCTATTTTTAACCGACTTCGAAAAAAGGAGGAGGTTCTCAAGTCGTCGGGATCTTTTTTCTTTTTTTGCTTTTTTTATGTATGTTCGCCGATTACTCCGTCATTTATGATCCGATTTACGTGATTCTTCGTGACGCGGAATAGCTTCCAATTGGTCCCCTAAAAATTTTACATAGTTTGGCCCAGTAGTTTTCATTTTACGAACATTTTTTTGTTCCCGGTTCTTGGGACCTATATTTTTTAAGAAGCGCGGCACCATTCGTAGGTCCACCCATACATAGCTAGACACTAAAAAGTAACAAATAAAAAATAAAAACTTCGTTTAAAAAAACCGACTTCAAAAACTAAAATACTAAAATGTATAAAATAACTTATTTCTAAAGCTATTATTATTAATATATATTATCTAAAACATCTTGAAGTCGGTGCAAAGTAAAACATAAAAATTACTATATTTTGAAAATTACTAAGCACCGACTTTAAGATGTTTTAGATAATATATATTAATAATAATAGCTTTAGATATAAGTTATTTTATACTTTTTAGTTTTTTAGTTTTTGAAGTCGGTTTTTTTAAACGAAGTTTTTATTTTTTCTGAAGAACATACTCTACTCAATACGATAGCTAAATGTATTATTTATGTTCAAATGTATTTTAAAACGAAAATATTTGATATACCAACTACAAAATACCTCAGCGTCAGGTATTTGAAATACCAATTACAAATTACATTTTTAAGAAGTAATTAAAATACAAATAATATAAAATATGTTTGTGTTTCGATTAAGTATTTTAATTAAAACTATTTCAAATACTGCCCAACTCTGGTTGCATCATCTTGTAGTAGGTACTATTGACTATAATTTTATTAGAATTCAATTTATCTGACCATGATGAGTCATGACCATACAGTTTGATAATGTCAGTTGTTCTTTCAAGATCGTATAGCAACAAAAAGCCTCGAAACACATACTTTTTTATCTTTATTTTTTTTGGGACTTTCACCATATAGGCATGTCAGCCCTATCATCTTCTAAACGGAGAAAGAATACAATTTCCTGCGGCCGGGCGGCCTGTCGTAAGAGGCGACAAGACAACTCACAGCCAGGTGGTAGGGCATTTTCCCGGCTGGATGGCTACCACCCCTGGTCTAAAGTATGTCGCACAAATTTAATACCTACACATTAATGGTAAAAAATTCAAGATATTCCTTATACCTTTTATTAACTAGTAAACAAGGAAACATGTAATATACTAAAACAGAAAAAAACATTATTCTGGAAAACCACACTTTCAAATACCCTTGGTTACGTATCAAGGACTCTTGATTTGCGTAATTAAAGCATCCTCTGATAATACCGGTCTCGTAAGTGGAATCCTTTTAAGGGGATTAAAAAAAATAGAAAAAAATGGATTGCTGAGAGACTATACTTTCAAATTCTCTGTAGTCGAGGACTTTATACTTGATTAATGAAACCGCCCTTTTGGATTATATTCCAGCAACAGTGCAAGTTTCTGATTGTTTTGTTCTTATTGTTCAGGACTTAAATAAATTATTTCAACGGTCTTCAAATGTCAACCTTTTTAATATTCTCTTGTTACCCAATCCAACTTTTGGAAAGGTGACATTTTGGATACGTGTTTTGCCTGTCTTCTTTATCAAATGACACGCTTGAATGAAGTTTATACGGAGGTCGACCCTCTTACATTTGCATACCACGTGTCAAATTTTGATTGTTAGTTTATGATACTGTGTTGCACTAAAGTTGAAGTGACGGTTATAGAACACGAGACACCTTTTTGCATTAGTTCAATTGTTGTATTGTGGTTTTTGTATTTACTTTTGGAAGTTATAAAAATTTGTTCCTTGTAAAAGTTAAATAGGTATCTAATTATTAGAATTTATTATTAGTATTCAATTGTTCTACGAGTTGCTAGAATATCTGATATTATAATATTTCTCTTTTTCAAAGACATCTGTATCTCTAAATAAATAAGCTGGAGCTTGTACGTGTTGCTTTTGAAAATTATAAGCATTTTCGAAAAAAATGAAAGTCTTCCCAAACTGTTTCGACAGCATCTACTTCTTTTTTATACTTTAGTTTCTCCAAAAAAAAGAGATTTTTGCAGGAAATTATGAATCATCACTTACAGAAAATACTTATATGTACGTATATAAATATAGAATAATAATGAAAACTTCGATTTAATACATTATTCCTAAATCAACAAGTCTACTAAGTCAAGGATCATTATGTGAGTATACTATACCTAGATATGGTATTTAGTATTAAAAATTACAAAACGTTTTGTAACAGTCTGAAGACGTCTTAGAAATCGACATTTGGTTACTAAAAGTCACATTATTCTTTCTTATATATTTCATAACCTCTTACCAAACAATATGCCTATAGGTAAAACCTGTATGATTCATGAAATGCAAATCGCCTCCTCTATACTAATATTACACGTCATACAATTGTAAGGTATATCTGTGATTTCAAAATGGACCACAATACAAAGTGAAAGTATTATTAAAATTTATCATTAATAATAGTTTTTAGAATTTTTGTCTGTGTTTGAAAGTTTGTCTTGAATAAGGTCCGAAACGGGTCAATGGATTAAAATGAAAATTTTTGTCTCAAAAAACAGCTTTTATGTATTGATTCAATAGCTTGAAGTTCAGAGGATATAAATATAAACCCCAATTCAGCGGGAATGAGGAAGCGGGCACAGCTAGTAGATAATAAACGTTTACTCTGTAAACTTGTACTATCTATTTTAAGAATAAATAATGAAAATCTACTTATTACAATAGAACCATATTTATTCGCTCTTCAAGCAATGCGGTTAGCTGCCAGTCCTTCGAAACGTAAGCCATATTAAGATTCTCTTAGAGCGGGTTCACATTAAGTCGGACCGACTAACTTTACTGAAACGATAAAGGTATCCGATGATATTGGCATAATATTTCGATAACACTGTCAGCGACGACACATTTCCTTCACATACGATCGGCCACAATTTCTGTTGGGTGGGGCATACTGCTTTGCTTTGTGTAGCGTCGTTCATACTTGTCATCTCATAGGGAGAAGCAACTCGCCCACTTGCGTGTATACAGGGAGGACACGTCAAAAAATGGACGACGAAATTAATATAGAAGTTTTGATTTCTTTTCTGGAAGTTTGCTGTGGGCTAATCACTTCTTAATTTCCTTATTAACGTTTCAAATGTTCCAATTTAATTTAGCTCGGAAATGATTGGACGTACCGAATATTTCTTTTTCTTTTTTTCTGTCTTCTATTAATTTAAATATTACATCACAACCAGAACGTCATCGTCATCCATTGTATACAAAAGCCAACTCACAACTGCCAGATAGCGACCGGAGCGACGGGATGTTCATATTTGTTAGGACCGATAGCTTAAATGTGAACATCAAGACCCGACAGTATGCCAACGGTAAAACTATCGGTCCGACTTAGTGCGAACCTAACCTAAGCCAGTTGCTGTCTAACATTACACAATTTGTATGAATATAAAGTACTATAAATGTTCATATAAATGTATCATTGTTATAAGAACCGCGAATGGAAATTTAAGATTGCGCTGCTTATATAAAACAGCACGTGCCATGACTAAATAGGACTGTATTTTATCTTTTATCTGAACGATTACAATGTCATACAACCAGCATTCAAAATGCTTTTTAGTTTATATAAACGTTATTTTGCATATGGTTTTGTTTCTAATGTATCGTTTACTAATACTGATATTAGACGGATCAACCGAATTGAATCAATTTGGTTGGACGGCACAGATCTGAAAGTACGCGACAGTATTTAATGACATCGAATGATACAAGTTTATGTTTATATAGATCACTTTGCTAGATTGATAGATTTATCCGAATTATAATAATATTTTAAACGTATATTTTTTCTTCGTTGTATCGTATTTTCGTACATTATAATAAGATTTTATGCCAAGTGCGAGCGTGCGCATAGGCATGTAGGAGTCCGAGCCGGCTTACTAAGATTGGTATTAGTTTTTATAATTTAATGCTATAAATACATAACAAAACAAACCGTGTCTTCATATAAAAGAAAACATTCTACACTGTATTTAAGAATGTTTCTGAATGTGTTCAGTTTTGAAGGCTATAATAAAAAACGTAAAAGAGAAATGAATCGTCTAATATCGGCTTAACATAATATTTTTATCTATCCTTTTATTTATCTACAACATCTACTTATTCATTAGTTATTCAAGCATAGACTAATATGACAGCAGCCTTCAACTAATTTCCTGTATTCATACATATTAGTACTATAAATAAATTATACATATATACATATACAATAAAAATATCAATATATTTATTATTTCTCATTTGCCTTTGCTTGCAAAAATTTCGAACAACGTATCAAAAAGGTAAATACCAAAATTTTATGATGATGATACGATTCGCTTCTGATACCGTAACGACAAACAGCTATCTATACTCAGTCTCACAATATTAAAAATCTTGATCATAATCATGTAACAACAAAAAATATAAACAATAAAATACATAATTTAATAAACTCAGGATATGGTACTGAATATATAATTGAAAGATACTATTAAAAAAAACAAACAAATTAAAAAACTGTCATAACTAACGGCGTCTGTACTAGTTAATTGATGTTAATCTGAAGTAGCAGTATCAAAATAATTTATATTCAAAAACGTCGCAATTATACTTAGATCATTTGCTGCTGGGCATTATTGATCATGTCAACAAAGTAACTAATAGAATAATCGATTAATAGAATTCGCAATTTATGTCACATTAAAACTTTACGTCACCTCATAAGTAGACCGGCTAACGCTAATAAATCAAGTTGTCCAAATGCACAGCGCATTAATGTGAATTGTTGAAAAAAGAATCAAATATAAGTGAACTGTATACCAAAGTATCTATGAACCATGTGGCAACACAAATTATTGTGCGTTGTCTTTCTGCTGATGAACTGGGTCGGAGACACGATGACAAGCTATCAAACGACAACGGCGAACAACATCGTCAAATCTTCTAGTTCAGGTAAGCACTTTAAGTTATGTCAAATACAGTCATTGAAATGATTCAATGACTGTATTTGACATAACTTACCACCAATTTATCACCTAAAATGATTGAGGTTATAAATTTCAATAAAAATGTTGCTAATTCTAATACCTTACCTCTCTTTCGTTTCACCCTTTTCAAATCACTTTGATTTGGCAGGATATGTTTTTCTTTCCATATTCCTCTGTTAAACGTCATTCTTCACATAATCCGTCTCTCTCTCTCTTTACTCGTCTCTTGAATCTTGTATCCCTCCATCAATCATTGTCTTCATAACAAACTACTACTTGTAACACCACTTTAAGCCTTTAAGCCGACAGCCGTTGAGCCTAATATTACAAACGTGACGGCGGTATCTAGCTAACAATTGGGCTGTCCATCCTGTCGACTATCCGTGTACATGCTTCAATAGGTAGAAGAAGGCGATAGTATGTTAGTTATATTATATTAGTTGTATGGGTAAGTACAACGACAGGAGAAGCGGGTGGTCCGCTTGCTCTCATACCAAGTCAAGTGAGGTTGTAGCACAATAAACATGAACGCCTGCTTTTTCCGTACAGGCTGTTCGCCTGTGGAACTCCCTCCCTTGAAAATCAGACAAGCTACATCCATTTGTACATTCAAACACTTGATCACTCTGACCATTATTTGTCCATGCAATAAAATTTGTTGCAGTATATGGAATTCTATTATTGTTTCGCATGTAAGTATATGTACTTTATATTATTATAACGTATTTAATTATGTATATCTATATAATTGGTTTATTATTGTTGTTATTGTTTTTTTATTACGATTCAATTAGTTTTAATTGAGTTAAACCACCAATTTTTTTTTTGTAATGTCTCGTTGAACACCGGATTACCTGGAAGAGATCGCTATAAGCGATAAAGCCGCCCATTGTTCTAATGGAAATGTATTTATATTAAATGTCTAGGTTTAAGTTATGATGAACAATGAAGAGTTTTCATTCATTCATTCATTCAAAGCTACCTCACAGTGCGCATGTCATATGTTGATAGTACGCAATAAAGCAACTTAGTTTATACATCTGCCATAAATACCAATGTAATCAATCGCTGTCGTGATTCCGTATTCATATCAGTCTTTTGTGACTCGTTTAAAATTCGATTTTCGTTGGTCAAAATACCATCACGCGGTTTGCAAGAAAACAATAAGAAAAACCTGCATACCTTCACGCTACCTAAATACCTTTTGGGATATTCCTGCCTTTTTTGTAGTAAAATAATCGGCTAGGCTCGATTTTGCTTGAGCCTTTCTTGTTGGCCGCAATCGCGGCATTCCATTTAAACTATGCAACGGCCAAGTACTTACAACCTGCCGAGTTTTTTGTGAATGGCTTGACGGAAACTTGTTTAAAATAGAATACTGTATAGATGTTATTATTGTCTCGCCACCATTAAAGACTTTAAAGACTACTCGCTACTCTATAACAAAGTCGATATCTGGGCAAACCTCCTCAACGCATCATTGTATACGACCGCGTTTTTAAAACTAGTGTTAGATCATTCATTTTTGGCCAAAATATCGCTGATTAATACATAGTGTCGTCGGTTTAGTACTAGAACTCATAATATAATTATAATTGATATTTATATAACTTATAATATAATTGATATATAAATATACTAGCTGTGCCCGCGACGACGTCCGCGTAGAATTTGTTTTGAAAACCCCCGATTTTGAAACATTCTTCATTGGTGCTCCGCTCTTATTAGTCTTAGCGTGATGATATATAGCCTTCCTCTATAAATGAGCTATTTAACACTGAAAGAATTTTCCAAATCAGACCTATAGTTCCTGAGATTAGCGCGTTTAATCAAACAAACAAACTTTTCAGCTTTATCTATAGTATAAGATATAGATGTGGCAGTTAATGAGTTTTTGTAATAAGCCGAGGATATTGTCATCAACAGCACTTGAAACGAAAGAAATCCTAAGAAGTAATGGAAATTTTAAAAAGTCTGACTGCGGCCAAATTTTTGTGGGAGATTCACCCTATAACTAAGCTTTCCATACGGCTTCCTTAACGTAATTATTGGATCTGTATCCCTTAAAAACTGTCCCATCTTCAGAAAAAAAAAAAAGTAGAAGAAAAGAAAATTTCACCGTAATCGTCTAGTTCAATTTCTATTACCAGCTAATCTGTTGCATTTTCCGAAATAAAAGTAATCTACAATCGTTCTAGTTATTGAAATTCTCCATCCCCAAGTGGATAATCAGTAAATATTCACATTTACATTTCATGGACGCCCAATTTTTTTTGGCTACCTTAAACCCGTAGGAGGTCACAGTGAACTCTTGTGAATCAATCATAGGTCTGGATCGTTGATATCCAAAGTCACCTGTACTTTGGATATCAACGATCTAGACCTACGATAGTTGTTGTGGATACTGATGCGCAAAGTAACTCCTGATATAAACGCAAGTACATCAGCGGCCGGTGCTCTTACGCTGTTGCTACTCCGCGAATATATCACACTAGCATGAATACAAAGTTTATCTTGGGGATGTAAAATGTGTATGTATGTGAAATTTTAAAAAAACCATTTCAAAATAGCTAAGTTTAGAAATATTTTACGTATTTGACCTTTGGACCAGACTACTCGCAACTTAATTATAATAACAAGTCCGATGGAAATAAATTATGAATGCGTCTTGTTGTAATACAAATTCTTCTAGTTATCATTTAATCTATTAGAGAACCTCCGAGACTTCTTTTCCCGGCGAGAGTCTTGTACTTTAATAGTTTTTATTGTTAAACCGTGTACGTTAGAAATAACTGATATCGATTCAATGAAAAAACATTTTGCGCAATAAGGGTGTAAAATAACAAATATAATTAATATGTCATAAATTAATTTGTTTACATTTTTGAAGTGAAACTTCTTTAAAATCATCGTGATTTGAAACCCGATGAAACAAAAAGCGGCACTAAAAGAAATAAACACGTAAACCTATAGGCCAAAGCCTGCCAGAGAATGAGATACAATACATTATATTTCATAATTTAAACACTATGCTCATTCTTTATGAGCATAGTGTTTAGAGCATATAGAGCACAGTTGGAAATCAAATCAAATCATTTATTGGCTTAAAAACATAGTTAGTAAAAACAATAGATGAGAGTATGTTATTTTATGTTTCACATGTTTTCTGCCCTTTCAGGCATGCAAATAGTAATAACTAATTAACAAAAACAGACTGTAATTCACTTAATATACAAACATTAATTTTACTTTTGGAAATATTTCGAAGTTTTTCATTAATTATTCAAATGTTGTGTTTTAAAGCTTAAGAACGAAATAATATATGAATACATTAAATGTGCCTAAAACTTCGTTCGCAATTTAAGTTTTAAAATAAAACAATATCATAATGAAATAAAGCCTATGTATTATATTGATTTTATAATCTATACAATACATCAAAATTAATTCAATAGTTTTTTCCTGAAAAAGTAACAAACTCTCTTGTTTATAATATTCATAGTGGAGTTTCGTTATATTCTTGCACGTAACAGGATGCTGCGACTACCAATCATATCTCGCGTGTGTGATATCTAAAATTGTTATTATTTCTTACACGTTCAACTTACCTGTGGTTCCGAGAATTGCACAACACATGAAATGGATACAAGTATAATATAACAGTCCACAAATAAACCAAAACAGATTGCATTGTTTCAATGATTAAAGACTGTAGAGTCGCAATTTGATGAAACCCACACTCCACTTTCGATGTTACTGCTGGCGCACGTAATTTTGACACGTAACTTTTAGCGGAATAATTCGTATTGTTCATTCATATAAATACTATCATCTTGTGGGAAGGAGCTCCAAATTGTCCGCAATGCAATGCAGTTGAAGATGTACATCATTTGCTAGTGGAATGTGTTCGAACGAGAGATAGCAGAAAGGGAATGGTGATGTAGGTAATAATTTGATGGACGTGGGTGTTATCCCGAGCATTTTGTCGCGGTCACAATCTGCTGCGGCTCTTTTAATACCTATATAAAATGATAAAAACGTTTTAAAAAAAATTGTGTAATTCTATGATTCGGCTAAGATGGGGCTGACAAGGTGACATCATCAATAAATTAGATAATAAAAAATCTCCTGTTGTTACCTATGTTTGGAACAAATGTCTCGGTCTAAGGCATACTGGCCTGACGTCATGAATTAATATACATGTACTACTGTTGTAATTATGCGGGTTACCGAAGAACATGTGAGTGTAGAAAAATAAATCATAAAAACCCTAGAATTCACATAAATCTAATTAGGTGTCATTTTTATTGCTTTTTACTAATTAAGAAGTCACTATGACGAGACATATTTTTTAATTTTTTTGATTTACAACGGTAACAGTAATCTAAATCCCTCATTATGCAGATTCAAGTGACCTTTTAATATTTTTTTGGTAATTAAAATGTGCCTAATTTCCCAAGCTTCTTAGGTATAATCAATCAAATTTGACTTAATATCATAATTAATGTCAGGAAAATAGGTCAATTTAATTTGATTGGCAGCTGAAATCTAAATGTTTGTACCGTCACAGAGATTCACATATATGATATGATTTATTCCATATTATTATTATATATTATTCCATATTAAGGAAACTGCACCTTTGATTAATTCCTTGTTTTGTTAACAGAATGTTCGAGTTGCCAAGACGATGAGCTGGGCATCACGCGGTGGACGATGCCGCTTCTCAAGACTGGAGAAAAAAGATATTACTTAGGAATATTCTTTAAGGTATATAATATCGTTTTTGTTCATTAATCTAATACAGTACAAATAATTTAATATCGGCAGACAAGACAAACGAACACATTTTATGTAGGTACCCAAGTAAAAGTACACTTGTATTTAAAAACTTATTGAATAAGCACATTTATTTATGTACACTATAGTACTTTTGTGACAAAGGGGGGAGACCAAATTAAGACTAAAAGACATGGAAAACCTGATCTGGCCTGGCCCTTCCCTCATAGACATTAACTTTTGAAGTTTATTACAGTATATCTGTGTGCGTTTGGTTTATCTATCTACCCTACAATTTAAAATGCTTTCATAAACTTGTTATCTCACGGGTAAATATTTTTATTAGTACGCTTTGATAATATTCTGAAATAACTTTTAATCGATCAATATTTTTACAATACTTGTGTGAATGCGTAGTTTTTTTTATACGAAGCTCTCGAAGGTCGAAGTCTCAAATTGAAGTGGTTCGGTAACCACTTTCCATGAGCTGGCACGTTTACCTTATTTGGCCAACGTGCGGTCCTCTTATAGACATTAGCAATATTGAAGCCAATGTGTTTCTAGCCTTTAGGATAAGATAGGGGCATGAGATAGAGGAATGCGATAGAAAGGAATTGAGATAGCGTGAGGGCGAAGTGGACCAGTGGAACTCTCACTTATCGTACAAAACACAAACACATTTTTTATATAGATTAGCGTCCTCCATCTTATGCTACGTGAGCACCATTAAAAACGAACTTATTTATAATAAAAACATTGCCTGCCAATAGTTCGTAAAGCATCATAGAACCTAACCCGTTATATGCGCAAACGCATCTCCATTGAGTCAGTTTAATGCCGTAACAGCTGGGCGCACAACCGGTTAAGTATTTTTGATCGATTACAAGCTTTCTCTCACTCAACGGCAATGCTGACATGCTGTCAATAAGTACAGTCATTAACAAATGTAAATCTTTGTACACATTGAAGAAATGCATATTCTGTCAATTTTCCACTTTCTCTTTGAAACAAATGATTAATTTTAGAAACAAAAGATCTGTCATTTTTTTAAGTTTTTCTGTATAATGTGAGTTTTTATAATTTTATGGATAATAAGATCTGTGTAGTGATCACCCATGTTTTAAACACGGTAAAGTCATGCTGGATGCGTTATCTTGATTACAGAACCCTGGCTCGGGTGATACTACGCTCTTGCAGACATCGGCATGAAACGGTTATATATTTAACAAAGATCACACATCGCTTTTTAATATAATCATTAATAGATGATACATTTTAAACAGCCCATAAGCCAATAATAGATTACTTTACGGGCAAAACTTATATAAAGAGAATTATTTAATTAGTAATTCAATTCAATTTAAGTTAAATTGATGTTATATCATAAAAAAAGTAAAATAAACCAAACAATTGTGGTCAACTGTAAAAGAAAAAATAATAAGTATGAAGGTAGGTACATTTAAATTGTTGTCAATGTCAATAACGTAGTTGGCGCGCGAAGACGGAGTGAAGTGTGATATGATCGTGTGTATGTGTGTGTACGTAGTTATGCATGTTGTTGCAATGAAGCAGAAGAAGAAATGAGATGAGCCTTGAGCTAATCGTATTTCGTACTATGAATGAGAGTCCCGATGGTTCAATTGTTCCTGCTCTATCTCATGTCCTTATGACTTATGACTGTCTTCCTATCAGATCCCTCTACCCGTTCCCTCCATCATATCCCTTTTTTCGTCCTAAAGGCTGGCAACGCATTGGCTTTGCTCTGGTATTGCAAATGTCTATAGACGACGGTCACCACTTTCCAGCCAGGATAGGTCCGTCGTTTGGATTGTTACCAGCTTCACAATTAAAAAAAAATAGCGGTCAAATCTTTATTAACTCCTAGAAAGCTAACGTTCGGCAAAATAACGAACATACTTTACATATATAGGTACCACTCTTTGCAATCGTTAAACTTACGCACTGGACCTGGACCCGATTGCAGCGCCATCTACAGGGTCCATTAAGATGTAAGCTATCCTATGTTTCAAGTTGGATCAAACTGCACACGGTGTGCAAATTTGATTGAAATCGGTTTAGTAGTTTTGGAGTTTATTGGCAACATACATCGTGACACAAGATTTTTATATATATAAGATAGTTAACATTATGTGTGAGTGTGTGTGTATATATATATATATATATATATATATATATATATATATATATATATATATATATATATATATATATTGTATCTGTTTGCTTTTATCCTATGGTGGTTATGTTGAGTCGATAAATAATTTAGAGTTTTATTTTAAAAAATCTAAGAAAAAAAAAAGGTATTGCTTATTAAAATAAACAGTTACTACATGTATATACGATGTTTTGTTGGCAAATCACTAGGTGACCTAGCGATTTCTTCCGGTCAACCTAAATTAGAGGAAGTGCAGAAAATGTGATTAAACTAAAACATTTTAAACACACATTATAAAACTAATTTAGAAATTAAAAACACCTATCATAAATAATTTATTACATTAAAATTATAATTAATTACAAAAAATAATAAATAATTAATTAGTTAATACGCGGGGGAACCTGTAAAGTGTTTTGCTGTAAATTTTACTTTTTCATAATATTTATAAATCTGTTTAAAAGTAATAATGTTGTAGGATTTTGGTTTTTGACAAATAGTTGTTTGGTGTCGATATCTACTTATACATTCGGTTACCTTAACAATGATAGAAAATTGTCAATAGCTGTATAAAATTTTCTTCATATTTTAACAAATAGTAAGGCAAATTAATTGATAGTAATATGTAGAAACCTTTTTCTTAACGAAATCCGATTGAAGACAAACCACCGCGGAAGCCACCGCATGGTGGGAGCGCGTGGAATTCATCACGATAGGAATCGTACACCATGGGGTATTATTTCCATCCAAATTGGGGATGCCCACGAATTCCCCTTCGGTGTTCCGTCCTTCGCCTTTATGCCAGGGCCTATAGAAACTTCGCTTAAAACATGATGAATGGTGGTGAGTTAAGAAGTTATGGGTCTAGCTAATATCAATCTTCTCTCGTATGCTCATAGCCGTATATTTGTTACCATCGCTCTTCGTAATATTATTGTGCATAGTGTTTAAATAGTTTAGCTTTCTTTTGGGGCCGGAACAGGTGTGGTTCATTGGCAATTACTCTTATTCGATTGAATAGTGTGAAGAGAAACGTAATTACAAAGCCGATATATAATTATTGATAATAATTGAGAAACGTTGAGATCTCCGTGTTCTATTGTACTACCTTCCAAACAGAAACTTAATTTTTAACAATTTTTACAGCCTCTCACACTTTGTATAAGAAGATAGAATTTCACTGCTGCATTTATAGACAACAATGTTTAATTTCCTTTTTTATATTTTTATCGATTATAATCTAAATATTGTATACTAACTTAAAGGTAAAATTAACTATTAAGTCATCACGAAAGTACTGGAAATTCTCCCGTGCATAATAAAACAAAACAACCCAAACTGTTTAAATATTCACCCCCACAGTTAATTTATTATGCTCTTTTACTAAAGCCAAATAGACTCTTTATGCGTGAGTCAATTAAATGACTGTGTCATTAAGCCAAAAATCACGCTAAGTGCGCCATGAATTTTTAGGCAACTTGTCAGTTTCCAGGTTATTAGGTTTAGCCGCGATGAGTCGGAAGTAACGCGCTGTCCGCACACCGAAATGTAGTGGAAACTAAAGTTTACGTCGTCTAAATTTACAGACTAGTTTTAGGATAGGTAGCCTTATGTATATAAGGGTACCTACGACCATAACATTCATCATCATTATCAATCGTATTCATTTTGCTACAAAATTTATTTTCAGTTTAAATATTATAATAATAATATCAGCCCAGAAATGTCCTACTGCTGGGCTCGGGCCTCCCATTATAAGGAACAGACAGTATACCCGCCACACATGTCCAGGGCGGCTTGGCAGGTTTGACACTTCGGTTATCTCGATGTGCAGGTTGCATCACTATGTTGTCCTTCACCGTTGTTAGTACGTGGTAATTGTAACAATATGCACATTAGAGCAGAAAACTGACCGAGTGGTGCACGCATTCCGGGCAGGATCGAACCCGCGCCCTTTGAGCTTGAGACGCGTGCGCTAGCCATTACGCTACCATGACTTATTTTCAGTTTGCTATCAGTTACTTACTAGTAATATACAATAGACGACGCTGGGGATGATGCCAGGCACCTGGTTCATCGTAAATAATATAATGTTTACAAAATTTACCGGCCAGTAATGGAACCCGGACCCTCAACGTCCCTGTCAGCTTGGCCGACAAAGACTTAACCGCTCTACCACAAAAACCATTTTTTTATGAACTATAATCATTTAGTAATGTTTTTAGTTATGAAATATAATACTTCTTAGCCTCAGAACAATCCATTTGGTATTTCAATCGACAAAATAGTTTATTGTCCCACTATCGACTTTTAATAAATAATAACTATTTAGTATTTTTTCCATTAATTTTAACATTTAAGAACGCATTCGATCATAAATATATAAATTTAACTATAAAAAACATTTTGGAAAAAAACAAAGGTAATTTTTTTTATAACCTTGTTAAATTATAAAGAAGGACAAGACAACATATCTATTGGCGTGTATTTATGATCATCTACTGTATGTAGTAAGGCAAATTTATACTAAACATATCTTAGAGTAGCCAAAACAAGTTTTTCGTAGGCCGCATCTGAATTGTAAAATTTCAAGAACTAAACCACGCGCAACTTCGAAACGGATTCCAATGTTAATATAAATAAATTGTAAAAAAAATATCATCATTTTAACACGCTCGTAATTGCTGCTAAGTAAGTAGGTAACTCTTTATTGTTGTACACCAAAGCATGAACAAACAGAAATAGTAATATATTAGGGCGGGTTAATTTTTTTTTTGATAAAGCGTATATCAAAAACGTAATCTATAGGTGATTCTGAGAAATTTTGCTCAAGAGACCATAGCTCTAAGTCGGATTTGGAGCCCCCCAAAATTTCAAAATAGAATTTTTTCCATATATACATAGAACAATTTAATTAAATTCGTCATAAAATCTGATAGAATTATAGTAGATTTCTCATCTGGGCTTGTTTGAAAGGTATTTTTATTACCTTTCAGAATATGTATTGATACCTGTAAAATAAGTCGTCAATGGCAGCATTGTTCAATTGAACAACTTTGTAACACTGAATAATGACGTTACAAAATAATGACGTTTACTAACACTAAACGTTGTCAAGCTTGCTTTTCCTTCTTCCTTAAACGTGTGGCTGATCCACAAATTCCAATGCACATACAAGGAACAGAAAGACATGTACAATTATTAACGAGTTTTTCAAAACGAGTTATAGAAAAGAGTCGTGAAGGAGTTATGGTAGTGACATTAGAAAGTCGTAAGAAAACTCCTTGAATGGAAAGTAAAAAGGACCTTAAAAAATAATATTACCACGTTAAAACATTAAATTGTAGGTCGCGAATAATATTTAAAAAAAATTGAATTAAAAATGTAAAAATAGTGTTTTTTTGTTGAAACCTTGAAAATGTTGATTTTTTCAGATCGATTTTCCTACAAAAAGGAGTTCGAAAACAAAAAAATTGATCGTAATAAAAGTTGTTGGAAATTGGCGATGAAATGAACCGTTCAAAAGATATTCATCATCAAACTTTCATGTGTACGGATTTTAAAAGTTTTTGATGAGATATTCGAAAAATTTCAATTTCAAAACATAAGAAATCATTTTTATAGAGCAGTTAATTTCCAAAAAAAATTTGTATTGCGCATTTTGTAAAAGTCATTTATTGTCGAGTTATAAAATTCATAAACAAAAATGAAAAACCTGTCTTAAAATAATCAAAATTAAATCCTTAATATCTTTCAAATGGTGAGGTTTGCGGAAAAAATATAAGATACCTTTTTTGTGGAGCATTAAATTTCCTAAAAAATTCTGTCGGAACATTTTTCTGTTCAATCGATAAATGATGAGGTATGAATTTTTTTCTATTGGACTGAGGAAAAAATACAAAACTGCGATGCGGAGGATCTTCCTATTAAAATGAAGAGCTCATGCTTGGTGAGAATTTTTTTAAGGTGTCTAGAAACCGATTTTTCCGTGTCACTTGTAAAAAAAATATTTTTTGACCCTCCCTAATATATATATATATATATATATATATATATATATATATATATATATATATGTGTGTATAGATGTGTGTGTGTGTGTGTGTGCGTGCGTGCGTGCGTGCGTGCGTGCGTGCGTGCGTGCGTGCGTGCGTGCGTGCGTGCGTGCGTGTGTGTGTGTGTGTGTGTGTGTGTGTGTGTGTGTGTGTGTGTAGTATTTTTAACGCTATAAGGAGGTCGCATTTTGACGCAGTCACTAAACCTAATATAAGCCCTCACTCCGTGTTATCCGTGCAGGACCGGAAAAGAATACTAATTCCTGCGGCCGGGCGGCCTGTCGTAAGATGCGACAAGACAACCGACTCCCTGGTCTACAGATATATAATAGACTATGCCGCCATAACAACTTATAATTCTGTTCCGGCATCAGTGGCCAGGTTGCAGGTTCTCCTTCTAGGCGGGCAGGACATTGGCAGCACATTTGGTATTGTTAATGTTACTGATGTTAGGCACGGTAACCACTTTCCATCACAGTTGGGTCGTCAGCCTATCTGCTAAAAAATAAAAAACTGGCTACAATGCCTGGCACAGTCACTAACATTCCCATTATCCTAGGTGTAGCAGAACCATTACAAATAAAGGTAACAAAAAAGCATAAAAACACAAAATCTTTAATAAGATATACATAATTCTATATTTAGTAAATAATAATATTCAATAAATACGTAGATTAAAAAAAAACTCAAAATTCCATTATCGATCAGTTACAACGAATACAATGTATAATCGAATTTCATTTCTATATTTGAAAAATTAAAACGATTACTGTTTAATCAATTAATTATATCCGCCATTATTGAAATTGTGTACATACCAGATAATATAATCGATATAATAGCTTTAAAACACCAATTACTCGATCAGGTTTAAATCGACAAAAACGTGAATAAAAATTTACATAATTAAACAGTGTTATTATGTGAAATAATAATTAATGAAATATTGTAAAAGCTACCATTACTTTTATTACATTTATATCATGGCTTTTAAATTATGCTGTATACACTGTATAGGGTAATAAAATTATTATTTGTTCCACACGTAGAAAATTATAAATATATCTTCGGACCTGTTTGCTGTAACGTTGTTCATTATCATTTTGTTCTTGTGTCGAGCTAATTTTTCTTACGCCTACTGTTCCGGAGGCTAGGGGAAGTAATTTTTCGAAGTAATGACTTCTTATGGAAGGGTAAACTGCTTCGTTACGTAACCCGTTACGGCGCCAGTCTGTCGGCTTCCCTTTCTCTCACGTTAAATTAGATTATTTTAAGTTATCACTCCTGTCGGGCGTCCCGAGACGCACACCGTGTTTTTTTAATTATTGTTAAATTACGTCTTCTCCTCCGTCATGTTTCAAGACAGAGACTTTACTTTTCTTATCTGAGAGAGATTTGTGTAGGTAGAGCCACGCCCAAATAGAGCTACCTCGACGCCATTCTTATAAAACAAATCGAAATGCGGATATCCGTAAAACAACCACACATACAGTCATAGCTCGTAAAATTAGCTAGCTGAAGTTGCAATGTCGGTGTTGTCTGTCAAGTGGTGTCAAGTTAGTAATGTTAAGGTGGTTTAGACATGTAGAGAAAATGAACGAAATCAGAATCACAAAACAAGTATTTAATATGTTTGCTATGGTTTTTTTATCTGTAGTGAAATAGCAATGTTGTGTGAATACACAACATGGTACACACATGAGATTAAAAGAGAGTAAAAATATACATTTTCCGAGTGAAAACGCCTGCGAGGGTTCCTGGCTCAAAAAACAGGATATACAAGCAAACAATTATATTCTTTACATATCTCATACTAATATATAATGCTGAAGAGTTTGTTTGTTTGCTTGAACGCGTTAAAATTCTTTCAGTGTTAGATAGCTTATTTATCGAAGAAGGCTATAGGCTATATATCATCACGCTAAGACCAATAAGAGCGGAGCACCAATGAAGAATGTTTCAAAATCGGTTTTTTTTAACTATTCCACGCGGACGAAGACGCGGGAAGAAGCTAGTATTGAATAAAAATCACCTATAAGTTTGCCAAAAATTCACAGCACAAGTTCTTCTTTACGTTCCCGGAAAAATCCGGTCTAAAAATCGTTTTACGATTTATTATTATACATAGCTATGAGTTAAATTAACCTCTGAGACATTAAAACCCTAATTTATTAACGCAGATTTTTTATACCTTACTATTCATTCATTACCATACTACTAGTTAAGTAGTAGTATTCGCTATAATGAGTCCATACAGCCTTGTGTAATGAATTATTTTCAATATAGTTCAACCTTAAAATGACGCCAATCAACTAAGCTCGGAAAGCCACATTTGACTACACCATTCACACTTGTCACAAAAACATACTTAAATACCTACAATTTTTTATTAAATAAAATTGCACAGCAGGATGTCACCTTTCAGTTGCCACCAAAAACGCTTACTATGGAAAAAGTATAGATCATAGAGTATATTGAATATATGGAGATATAGATACAAAAACATGGAAACCCGGCTAAGTCGCATAATGACATTTAATTACTGCAATGACCGGCATGGCAGCAGCTACTAAACTATAATTGTATATAGCTAATTTAATACCTAAATAATTAAGTGAGAAATATGTTAATGTTCAATTAAACTTTAATTAGCCATCTCACAATTTTTCGAGATTATTTTTACTTGATAAAAATCTTGCAATAGCAATTTGAATATTCATTTTATTGCAGCAACTCAACGCATCGTGAAATTCATGTCACGATCAACGTTACGTCATTTGTCTAAATGGATATCTTTTGAGTTTTCCGCTCTGTTAAACAAAAGTTTTTGTAACAAACTCACATGATCAGTGGAAACTTACAGTATTCATGATTGCTCATAATAAGCAAATTACTTCGTTACATAAAAAACTTAATAAAACATTTTTTTCAATACTTTCGTCCAATTAATTTCAGCCTACCTTTCAAAAACCAAAAAAGAATAAAGAAAACAACCTAAAAATCATATACACTATAACTAAGTTCGGTCCAGTCCCACCAAATCGCTGTCGTAGGGTAATTATACCTAGAAGACTGGCAACATTATACACTAGTTCTCTGGGCGAGGTAAGACCTATCTTTTCAGTAGCCTATGGCGTTGATCCGCCGTTTTTTAATATTTTTAAAATTGTTTGAGGGATACCATAGGAAAGGAAATAAAATAGTATAAGTAAACAGTATATATAAGCTCTATCAAAATAAGCATAAAGAAATAATGAATAGAAATAACAATAGTAGCAGTAGCAACAAGCAGATAAATAATTAGTAGTCTGCTTAAAAACATAAAATAGAAAGAATAGAATATACTTTATTTGCAACAAATAATCTAATACAGTAAAAAATTAACTTATTTCTATTGTATTTAGATACAATATAAATAAGTAACCTAACCTAACCTAACCATATATTCCCTCAAGTCTATAAGTAGAATAGCCTAAATCACCGCCTTCAATGGGTGGTTCCTGGGTCGATTACCTGTTCCACAGACACATGTAGAAATAAATGTAATAGCAAGCAGTAGAACGGATTAGTGAAGTAAATTGAAAAATTTAATAAAAATAAGAAGTAAATTAATATAAAAAGAAAATAAATAGCTAATAAAAATAACTCGAAACCTTAAATACCCTTGAACAAAATATCCTGACAAAAATCTACATCAGGAGGGGGCGAAAAACGAATAAAAGTCCTTGGGCACTTGCCCCCGTGGAACCAATGTCAAAAAACTGCATTAGTACCTAATAATACTGTCGACGGCATCACCAAACTACACTACGTTTTTGTTTTTTTTTTTGGGTGGGTGCCCTGGGTGATATAATTTGAGTGCCTCATCTTAAGCTGTTTTTTAACATTTTGTAACTAGAGTAGAAGTGTTTAGGGCACGATGCAGTTGATGTATCCTTCTGGATTTGATTTAACATTCCTTCACAGAAGTTGATCCTTACAAACTACACTTTGCGTTGGTGTAATAATAGTTGTTTTTTTTATAAGTCAGCAGATTTTCTATTCCTGGCGAAAGAATTTGATTTTCCAAAAAAAATTAATGATACCTGATATGATTTACTGATAGTTTTCATCAAATTCGGCCTTGAGACTCCTTTGTCTACTTTTGCTATTTCGTATAGTTCAGGATTTGGCCTTAGAGGCACAAAATTCACCTGTATAGCTTATTTCAATCTAGAATGCGCGACTTCAGACACCTCGTAACACCGGCATGATAACTGTAGGTTATAGAGTATAGACCAACACGCCTTTTTTTCAAAATCTGTTCAAGTTATTGTCTTAATTATTTTTCTCAGGTACTACTAGATCTACAAAATAAAATAATTATAATAAAATTTTGACTATAGTTTTAATATATTCAATGTTCACTTGTATATTAAATAAAGCTCATCATAAAACTAACAATACATATATTATAATCAACTCGGGTTTCCATAAGTCGTCTCGACTTATAAAGATTACTATGTAGGTTCATTTGTAACGGCCATACGCAATCTAATCCCACATCAAGAAAGCGTTTCAACGGTGTTTATTGTTACATAATAAACCAAAGAACAATGTTAGGAAAACTCCGTAACTGTCAATTCAAATTGTAGATACTTAAGAACATTTCCCCATTTCGTCACTTTGTTTTATACACCAACTAGCTGTGGTTCTGACTTCGTTCACGTGGTTATATTTAGCAATACGGGTATTCATCTAAAGTATTTATGATGGATAGAAAAAAACTTAACAGATTTGAAAAACAGCGCGTTCCATTAGTAGCTCACAATTCCCAAAAATGCTCCGAAAGCCATTCCACAAAGCGACCGCGGTCGTGGCGAAAACGTCACTAATGACGTCATCATTTTCGATCACACAACATGATCATCACACTCACAACGACCCATGTCAGGGGTAGGGTCGAATAACCGTTCCACTTGGGTTTACGATTGTAACGTCGGCAAGCAAGTGGAACGGGAAAAATCGCGGTAGTGAACGTGGTCGTTGTGAGTCTCTAATGGAACGTAGCAAAAATCTACATTAAGACTTTTTTAAAGCCCAACTAAAAAGTATTTTCTCACATTCGTGTACGGAATTTCCGCACTGGTTAAATAAGCGTGAAGTTGGAAGCATCCGTCTAAAATCGAATAGACATTACCGCAACGTATTGCGGTCCACGTTTTGCCGTGGCCAGGTTAGACCGCAAAATCCCGCTTGCAGGTACCCGCATAGCCCAGCTATAGATTTAACCTAGTTAATAAAGTTGCTTCCGTACACGCGCCAGCGAATAGCTTAAATAACATTTTACTTAGCTGCGGTTCGGAAACTAATTGACCGATCGGTATAGTAGCCAATTAAATATTTCGCTTCGGTGAGGCAGTGTTTATCAAAAAGCATTTCAAAAGTTTTTTAAAAATATTTTTGCATATATTGCACACATCCCCATTCATGCTTGACACTAGCTAAGTGTGAAGTATGAATCGGAATACAAAAATCGAAATTTACGCTTGGTAGACGTCTCAGGCGATCAAAGGCTTGATTTTGCTTAAAGACCGCGACACAATGTGGCAACGCCACCCACCAGACTTTTGGAAGCGTTTCCGATGAGTAATAATGGTTTGGAACCCAATTTCGTCGGTTTCAATACACGACCTTACAACTACATTTTTGGTGATATATTTTTTTTGACAAATTATTATTAAGTATTATGTAATTTTAACGAAACATTAAAAAAAAATGTTACAAGGTCCTGCACTGACGCCGACGATTTATCTATTACTTTTCCTTCTTCTTATTTAGCTTTAATTTTAATAAGTGATAAAATGTATTTTTTAAATAGTTTATAATTTACGTTTAGCTTTAGAATATTCAATTTAAAGTGAATTGCTAAACTACAAGACTTAAATAATTGAAATTTTTTAAAATAATCTTCAAATTAAATTCACTACAGGAGAGGTGCATCCACATAAACGTTTGTAATCCTTTACTGATTTGTGAAAGATTTGATTATCAAGATGTTTAAATACACAGCTATGCTTTCGATTTAGACGAATGAACATTACATTACCTTTCGTACGATGAATTAGAGTTCCGATGCCTGACCTTCCCATCTCCTAATACCGATCCCATATTCCTCTCTTCTATGCCATTCCTCTAATCTAATCCCTCATCCCCTTTATCCCATCCAACGGCTGGTACCGCGTCGGCATCGCTACTTATGTTTTTTTCTCCTTCTTCTTCTTATTGTTCGTTCTTATTTAATGGGTTTTTTTTATTTCTTTTTATATTTTATTTCTCTTATCTTTTTCTTTTTTATTGCCAAACTTATTCTATTACCTGAATTTTAATACAAAATTTTGAGCCTAAACGTACTACTTTTTATAAATTTTACTTTATATCCTATTCTATATAGTTATCGTTATTGAACATATTTGTCTATTACTATTTTATTATATCTCGACAGGATCTTTTGTGCTTTTATTACTTTACATTTTGCTTAACACTACTCTTGTTTTATTTATTATATATTATGTAATTCTACGCTTGTAATATATATACTTACGTATATTAACAATCGCTCCTGATGTTCAAAACTTCTATAGGCGACAGTAATGACTTTACACATGTTGGGCCGTCTGCCTCGTTTGGCAACATCGCAATGGAAAAAGTACATATTATCATAATTTTTAATCTTTCAAATGTCTTGTTTCAGGCAAACTGGTTCAAGGCGCAACAGTACTGTAGATTTCACGGCATGCATCTCGCATCTATCGCCTCCCAGCAAGAAAATGATAAGCTCGAGCAGTACGTAAAAGACTCAGGTGAATGCACTTTGAACTATCAAATTAATTATACTCATGAATCGACGACACTAGCTCGAGATACCCTAACCTGCCTGTCTGGAATCTCCGAGGAAAATATAAGCTATCAAGTTGCTAATAATTTATTAAAATGTATATAACATAAAAACTTGTCTATAAATACACGCTATGTTAAATAGTAAACGACTTACCTGTAAGAATGAAAGTTTACACAATTTTTTGGCCCATATAAGAGAATAATAATTATACTCATTCAGATATTAAAGCTCGAGGTAAAGGGTAAAATTTAAACACCGCAAATTACTTCAAATGTGATGTCCTTTTTAAAATCACTGAATGGCCTATGAAGCAAGCTATGTTTGGTTCGTAGGATGCATTGTGGTCTAATGAAGGAAGGAGTAGGCCAACTGATATGGAATGCTTAACTTAAGTGGATAACCGGAATAAGTGCAGCTTTGAAGAGACTTACATCCAGCAATGTATTGAGATTGCCTGACGATGTAGGCAGTTCTTTAATGCCTCGAGCTTTGAAATTCACTTTTTAATTTAGGTGGATTATTAACTCACGCATAAATTTCTTATTTCCAGGATACGGTCGAGAACACTTTTGGACATCAGGAACGGATTTAGCTGAGGAGGGTAACTTCTTCTGGATGGCCAATGGCAGGCCACTCACTTTTGTCAACTGGAACGCTGGAGAACCAAACAACTTCCGCTACGAAAATGGTGAAGAAGAAAACTGCTTAGAACTGTGGAATAGAGACGATAAAGGGCTAAAATGGAATGATTCACCGTGTTCGTTCGAGACATTCTTTATATGTGAAGTGCGGTCGGATTGATGTTAAGCTTTAGTTTTAGTCGTGTTATGTGAGAATTGTGTGCTAGAACACGCCATTTTTTAAATTGTGCAACTCCGGTACGTATCACTGTATGGGCAGTGGCCACGTTTCAATTGTTTTAACTTTTTTATTTAAAATACTACTGTGCTCGAGCAACCTCTCTTCTCAAGAGATTGGGATTTAATTAACCTGATACATTTATTATTGATTAACGTTGGAATCGTGGACTTTATATACTTAGTGATAAATTAATGTCCAGGTTTGTTCACTGTGTTTTCTTATTGCATCAAGTGAGACTTATTAAAAATAAATATAATTTTACTTATGTTTTAGTAAATTATAAAAACCAAGTCATGCGGCGTCCAGATCAGAATAATTTTGCTCGACTCAATTGTTGTCGCGTTGCATGATCGCTTATCTTAATGTATGTATGAACCAGGCTATTTATTTAAACCCTTTAAATTGATCTGATCTGATAAATCTTTTATCCAAAATAGGTTCAGCATGCAAAGCTACGCCGATCGTTGTGGACCTTAATACAGACGTGGTCAAAGCTTACATGGTTGCAGCTACTAAAAGTAATCAATGCGTGAAATTATAAAATATCACACTTGGAAAGTTTATAGGTAACATTATAATTGGTTATAATAAGCTAATCATAATTACATCCAAAAGGAAGCAATTGAGAAGTTCGAACCAAATAAGTGCGATATTGATATAACAAAAGTTGACTAAACATAACATGTATAGAAAATTCTATTCGCCGCGTAAAACATACAATACGATGATACGTCACACAATACTATAGTTGCACATCCATATCGACAAAATTTGACCCCAGACAGTAAAATATTTCGTACAAAACAGGATTCACAAATTCAAGGTCTCCTCTTTATCTACATTTGGTTTGCAAAAGCGACAAACACAGATTAAGAAATATTGTATCGAATCCATAATGCAACATTATGTATGGTAATTTTGAATTTCGTAAACGTTGGATAATACTCGGTCAGTATAAAGATTTAAAGATAGATAGTAGCTTAAGTTGGCGTGCAGTTATTTATTATGTTAAGGTCTTTCAGCACATTGCATCGTCTTAGATTTGATCGGTAAAAAGTTTCAGTGTTTGCACATCAAAAATTTTGCAAGAAAGCCACTACTATAACTATAACACTAGACATTGAAGAGGATGTAAACATTGTACTACTCTATTATGAAAGTATCCACGGAATACAATATTATTAAGATGATACTGGAAGTTGAGGTGTAGTTTTTCCTTTGGTATGTCATGTACTGGTTAAACTTACCTAATTTCAGGTCACATCTTGACTATTACGAGCACCATTAAATTTATGAAGCCTTATTCAAGGGTTTTTTGTGAATTATCTCATTAGCCATCCTAAAACAGTGTCCCTGGTGTGAAAGGCAGGTTGTGGTCATAAAATTTATAAGTAATTGTGATCTGAGGGCCTAGAGCGGCCGATCGCTTTGTGAAATTGACACGTATTTAGATATCTTGGTAAATGTAACACGATTATCCTATTCGTAATACAAACCTGTGACAGCAAAGATTTTAGGCCCCCCGACCTGTATAATATAAGAAGCTAGAGAAGATAAAAATAAGTCAGATAACAAATTGACTATATATGTTAGAATGATTTAAAATACTTTTGAATTAAATAGTTTTCTGTAATTATCAGATAGGAACTAACACAGCATTCAAATATTACAATTTTTGAATAAAACTAATAAAAAAATTATATGTGGCTGTGGGAATGCAATTACGCACCCCCTTGGACCCCGGGAGCCACGGGATTTGAATTAGACAGTTCGGCGCGACACCTTGACAAATTAACGACTGATACCTTTAATAACCATTTTCAATTGATTTATTTATGAAAATTGGTTAAAGAATACAACAAGAAAATCGAGACGAGTTAAAAAAAAACACTTAAATCATACATTTACCGATTGAATAGATGATATTGCAGAAGCGTGTGGTTTTAGACCTTTTGCTTTTTTGTACATAAACCAATTCTCGTTCGAGCAATGGTTGTGGATATATATTTGTGTATGTACCTTTATATATAATTATAAGTGTCGATCACTGCCTTAATGATCTTTATATCGAACCTCCGAGCCTCAGGGTTCAACGGACTCACGTCCATAGTCAAAACATAGGGTAAATAAACTTTAGTTACCTTAGAAATAAATTGTATAAAATAGTGATAAGTTCATACAATAAATTGACCATAAAACCATCATCTTGCTTTTTATTTACATAATACATATATAAAATGTTTTTATTTATAAAAAATATTAACGTTACTAAAAGGGGACTCACCTTTGTTTGACATAACTAGTTGGCATACTATCTCTTAGTTCTACGTCTTTTGGAAATAAGGTAAACGAACTCTTATTTACATTAAAAATCAATATTAATTCCTTAGAAGTCAAAGACATCGGGATGACGTTAGTTTATGAGACTATAGTATACATTGAAACTATGAATGTTTTGCATACAACCTCTAGTCAGGCCAAAGAACTTATTTGCATACGTGAAAAGGTCCCTAAACTTTTTCCAATTTAGATATCCTATGAATAGCACATAAACGTATCTCATGATTACACAATAACAGCCCAACCTACGTTACACTACTGGGCTCGGCCCTCCCAGTTTTATGGGAATGGAACAATATTACCCGCCACGCTTGTTCAAGGCGGCTTCGCGGATTTAACACATCGATTTTCTCAATGTGCGATTTTACTCACGATGTTTTCGTTCAACAACAACACGTGGTAGGCGTATCGAAAGCTCACGACTATAAAATGAACAAATAGTGTATACTTTAACTCGATATTTTGAAGTATCAATACTTCAACTCAATGATTGCCTGGAAGACATCGCGCTATAAGCGATAAGGCCGCCCGTTGTTCTAATGGAAATGTATTCATATTAAATTGTCTAGATTTAAGTAAAAGTTAAGAATAAAGAATTTTCATTAATTCATTCATACAGTTATACACCAAGTAATTTCTAAATAATTAGTAGAAAAAAATTGGTACTACCATTAGTAGAAATGGCGTTAGCCGAAGTCAATACTGAAAAGCTACCAAAATTTGAAACACTTACCATGTCGTGACTTTTCGCTTATAAATATTTATAAAGATAGAGTGGAGTGTCACGGGCACATCATTGGAATTAACAGAATATCGAAATCGGGCAAACCTACGAATGAGACGATAGTGTCCGGCGATTTTTATGAGATAGTAATAACAGAATTGGGTCTCAAGTAGACATGCGAACAAACGAAGACGGTTTAATAGCCGTGTAACAGACAAAAAGCGTTTATGATTGATTCCTCGACCAATATTTACACACTTTATAGAGGTGAAAAAAAAAGTCAATCATAATCATATTCTCTGGCACCGTTGACTCAACGTACTGATTGCTCATTCACTGTTCAAAGGCGTTGGGAGGCATTAGACGGTAAGAGCACGTGGTGCCGGATTCCGGACTTATTAATAAACAAGTCACGTGTACAACCAGGCCCTTCCCCGTGTCGAGGGCTTACTTACGGCAGCATGCAATCCAGGAACTGAATTATTTTGATTCGCACGCAGGCACTTGTAAATATTAATTCTTAATAAACATAATGTAAGGAAGGAGTAGACTTCTCGAATAGTTCAGCGTACTTTTGGCATGAAAGAAAATACCAAGGAATAACAATCGGTTAATAAGAGAGGTATCACGCACTTGTATCACTGTTGGCGCCACCAGTCCGTTCTTGTGTTAATACCAAATTTTAATTAATTAAAATAATAAACGTAACTCGTGACACGCACTCAAATCACAGTTGGCGGCAGTGAATCCCGAACAAACAGACAAACCGACAAGATTTTTTTTTTAAATGCATCATGTTCTCCGTCGTTTATGTAGTGCATTCCAGTTGTTTTTTGAAATAGCTTCAATGTAAAGACACGGCATTTTTAAAATGTTATATTATTATAGATATATATAGATTTATGGTCATCGAATGATACAAAGATAAAGTTCATCGCAAAACGAAACAGAATATTCCACCCAACAAAACTCCAGCATTTAAATAAATTATTTCTACACAGCCAGTTGTCGCAATGCAATTTAAAGTTATGAGATAAAGTAAAGTATGTTGTAGGTCGTTCGCAAATGGATTTTTACAATTTGTTTTTATACTGTCAACGACACTATTATTGTAAGGAAGCGAAAAAGTTGTCTCTTAAATATGACGTGATAATAAGTCAACGGAAAGAAATACGCGAAGCATTCTCAAAATAAGCTTATGATGTTTATTTTTATATATTTAACATTTTAACGGCAATGCAGCCTGCATTCTTCTGCATTCTTTATCACGATCCCCTCTGGCAGCGATTTGTTACATAGTCTTTAATCCTTTATACTATTTATAGTTAGTTTAATTTTAGAATTTAATTGTATTTATAAATTAGTTTATTGATCAATTAGTTTTAATAATAAAATTAATATTCTTTAACTGATCATCCGTGCAGGAATGAAGAAAGAATACAATTTCTTGCGGCCGGGCGGCCTGTCGTAAGAGGCGACAAAACAACCCACAGCCAGATGGTAGGGTTGTTACCCGACTGGATGGCTACCACCCCTGGTCTAGAGTATGCCGCCATAACAACTTTGAGTTGTGTTTCGGCCAGGTTCCAGTCCCCCTTAAGAGAGCAGCAGCGCATTTGTAGCACCTTTGGTGTTGCAAATGTCCATAGACGATGGTAACCGCTTTCCATTAAGTGGGCCGTCTGCCTGTCTGCTGAACTCCTGCAATAAAAAACTGATTGTAACTATAAAACAAAAATGAACTACTTTTTATCATAAACAATACTTGACCGGTTCCCGTATTTAAAGTCAGTGGTAGATAATGATGGATTTTTTCAGACCACCACTGTCCTATATAAAAGTATATTCGTAAACTATTTCTTATCATGTTACGTGCTCTATCTGGGATAATGTTATGGTTAATGTCCTTTTCACGCAGATGTATCGATGCGTTCATTGCGTTGTTTGTGATGAGATATTGTTATTAATTGGTAATGACGTTAAATATTACAGATATACTAATAAATAATATTAATAACAACCCATAAATAGCCCACCGCTGGGTTTGGGCCTCCCACTATAGAGACAACGGACAGTATACCCGCCACGCTTGTCCAAGGCGGCTTGGCAGATTTGACAAAACAGTTATCTCGATGTTTATCTTCACCGTTAGTAGCACATTAGGTCAGAAAACAGTCCAAGTGGTGCATGCGTTCCGGCCAAGAATCGAACCCGCGCTCTTTGAGTTGTGGGACGAGTGCGCTAGTCATTACGCTAGCACGACTTCAAACACGACAATATTACAGATAACGTATGTATATACACATTAATGCAGCCATTCTTTAACAGTATAGGTAATTAAGAGGCATTTGGACGCAGTCAATAACGACAACGTTACCGCAAGTAAAGTCCGAGTATCATAGTAAACACGACTGTAAATATTTTACCACATTCAATTTCACGTGCTTAATACAACAAAGTACAATGAAGTCAGAAAAAAGATATATAAAAATAAAAGAACATAATTTTGTTCTATATTTAAAAAAAATTTGGCCAGTACTTATACCTTATCAACAAGATTTTAAACAAATTGGTGTTTCCAATCAAAACAATCCAGTAGGTATATTAAACTCAGACGAAAAAGTATTTTGGTCTGAGGTTGTAAATGAAAAAGTTAAACCATAACGCCCGTTTCCATAATGATTATGTCATACGTAAACGTTGGTACAGTATGCATTTCCCGAAACACCCGTCGATCGACCTGCCTCCTCATTTCCTGAACGTCAGCAATCTGTCCCTAAGCCGTCGTAATACCAGTATAAACCCTGTTTTGTTGATCGAATTCAAATCACCTAGGAAATGGTACTATGTCGTGTTCAAAATAAGAGCTATTTTCAAACGATTTCTAATAAAGGAATTGTTATTGCAGGTCTATTTAGCTACTTGTACCTTCGATATTTAAAGAAGAAAACATTTGTTGACATTATTCATTTTAAACCCCCGTTCACATTATGCCCACTTTCACGGCAGCAACCAGGAAAGTGGCAAGGCAGTTGTCAGTGCGAATATGATATCGATGTATGTAAAGCTATTTGTTTCAATCGATATTTTGTCAGGACTTAAAATAACGGGGTTGTTCATCCCGTTGACTCATCTTAAGGAAATATAAAAAACCAGGTTTCCAATTCAAGTCTATAGACATTTTTTTTTCAAATATAATGCATATCTAATTGTGCGTTTTTGTGGGTCATTTGAAAATAATACAAATAAGAAAACTTTATTAATCATGATTGATTAATATGATAGCTACATATTATACTCCTTAACCCCCTAATCATAACAGTTATACGATGTATATTGGCTTTTTAAATGAAGTTATAAATAGTGTTTCTCATAATCGCTTTAAATATAATAATGCGATTATGAATAACAATTGTTGACTTGTTTAACGAGTTGACATACCTCGTACGACTATTTTGAGTAAGTGCAAGACTATATGACTATAGTCTTGCACTTACTCAAAATAGTCGTACGAGGTATGTCAACTATCTATCTATCTATAAGATATGACTATCTTATAGATAGATAGAAGATAGAAAATACTTTATTGTTCACCACATACACATAAAGTAAATCATTTACAGTAATTTCGTGTCAAGGCAGGAACAAAGGGCGGCCTTATCGCTTATATTTATTATTATATATAAAATAAATTATCTCGATGTGCAGTTTTCATCTCGATGTTTATAATAAAGGCTTATATATAAAATTCTCGTGACACAATGTTCGTTCCCATACTCCTCCGAAACGGCTTGACCGATTCTCATGAAATTTTGTGTGCATATTGGGTAGGTCTGAGAATCGGACAACGTGTATTTTTCATACGCCTAAATGTTAAGGGTTAGTCCAGCCCTAAATATTTTTTTTTAATTTTTAGATAATAACATTACAGCAATTACAGCATTAAAAAATACATACAACCCTAAATTTTCAACCCTCTACGATCAACCCCTATTTAAAAAAAAAATTTAAACCAGGTAGATGGCGCTGCAATCGGGTACCAGAATTTAGGTGTTCTTTTTCTTGTTGTATGTGTTGAAGTTTGTCCCGGAATGGTTTAAATAAACGATTGGACCCAGTAGGTGGCGCCGCGATACTCCTCCTAAACGCTGGGCCAGATTTTGATGAACTTTTTTGTTTGTTCAAGTGGATTTGAGAATAGTTTAGATTAACATTTGGTCCCGGTAGATGACGCTGGAATCGGGTTCTAGATTTTTATGTTTTTAAGGCAGGACAACGTCTGCCGGGTACAGCTAGTCTATATATAATATTATAACATTCGAAACATGCCGTATCTGTACATTGTTTATAAAAAAAACAACTGGAATAGACTATAAACGACGGAGAACACGATGCATTTTTTTAGATTTCCTGTCTGTTTGTCTGTTTAATCAGGATTCACGTAAAAACTACAGGGCCGATATCGATGCTGACAGCAAAATTTAAGACTTACAATCTGCGCTATTTATAATTCTGAGAATTTTTTGGGAATGATTTAAAATGCCTAGAATTAAAATAAAACGAATTCTAAAGTGATTTTTGCACTGATCGGTAGCAATTTTGTGTAATAAAATGTGTGACTTTTTTAACCCGGTAATCCCACGGGAATTTTTCCGGGAGCAGTTCGAAGTTGTTCGGATACATAAATATTAGCTTATTCCAACACTCCCACTAAAACGATAGCTTACATTCTCTTTTAATGTTGCGATACTTTGTGTCCTGGTTATCCCGCGGGAATTTCAATTCAAGTGTGGATGAAGACGCGGGCATATTCTAGTAATTATATATAAAAGGAAAGAATGTATGATGAAAGAATGACTAAACAGATATACAATGCAAAAGTGGATGGATGCAGAAGTCGCGGAAGGCCACGACACACCTTCCATGATCAAATTGATCGTGTACTAGCAGAAGGTGATGTCAGAAGCCTTAAGAACAGACGAGCGTGCATGACAAGAGCTATGAATGTCTAAGAAGCAAGTGAAGTGTGTAAGAATAAGCCAGAATGGCGCTCTGTTGTTCGTGCCTACCCCGCAAGGGACCGGCGTGAAGTTATGTATGTATATTTTGAAATGAATTGAAACTTTATTTTTTTCCCCACACAACAATTTACAAGTGATATAGGACCTGTTGTGTGAGACTGGTGCGCATTGTAGATCTGTGCAAATCTGTATTACAGGTCACCAGTGCACCACTCCATGGCGAAAAACAAACTACATACTAATTATAAGATAACCAGTGAGTGAGTGTGTGTGTGCGTGTATATATAATAGGAGTATCACATTGTGTGGGCAGCTGGACCGGTTAAAAAGTAATAAAAGTTCCTTGGGTCCGTTTACTGTTAAGACTCTTGGCCCGAGGGTTCTAAGAACATGAACTTCTACAAAGACCACTGATAACACCTGATCTACTCTTGAGGTGATGAGAAGGATGGTGCCTACTTCAGGAAACGAATCAACACAGCAATCCAATAAAGTAACGTAACCAGTACCTTACTGGTAGAAGACGGGGACCTAAACCAGTATTATACTTAGACCCTTGGCTCAAAAGATTGGCATCGTAGACTCGTTAGATTGTTATACTAATTTGTCCGAGATATACATTCTCCCCTTCATCACCTAATCTTTTGCTGAGGCGCTTTATAGAAGCGTAAGGTCACAGAACTCCACGTTTCAAGTATGAAAGAATTACAATTTGAAAGATCGCCTCGCCCTGAAAACGGTACATTTGTTTATTTTTCGTTTACGATGTTCCGAAGGGGAAACAGACATAACATTAAAAAGGGCGACTCTAATTGGATGCTCTCCGGCAGTTTGAGCTTTTTCCGCTCGTTAAAAATCTCATCAACCGCAAGATGCGGAATTTCTTACCACTTCTGCTTCTACCCTTATGGTTAGACGTTGTAATCTTTTTATTGCTAGAACGAATGGGCTGTTTTCGGTATTTACATCAATAAATAAAGCTCAAAAAGTTCTTAGTAATGTTTATTTGTTTATCGCAAAGATAATAGACTTTTATTACTTGATAATACGCTCTTTCTCCCTGTTGGTTGATTATTGCATCCTGGGCCCCAATTCTGCTATTATATTAATGTCAGACTGGTCGGTCAATGTCTTCATAATGTCACATTAATAGTTCATTTTGCATACAAGAAAAACGTTAATGATACTATTATTCCACCACTTGAACGCCATTCCGACACTGTTGTATTAGCAGATTTGGAGCCCGATTCCTAATCTATTTCTAAATATATAAAATCCTCCAGATCTATTGTAAAGCATGGTCCATTCTATGCATAACGTAAGGTTCCTTGAGGTGATTAAAGTCCATTCTTTTTGTCTTTCTCTATAATCTATATATAACTAAAATTTATTTGAGAAAATAACTCGGATATACATACACAGAAAGACAGATTCTAAAGAGCTAAAGTTTACACAAAACGAATACAATTTGTAAATGATAATAAAACATATTATTCTACCTTGACTTATTCTTAAACATCAATAATCCCACTGTAAGCAGAGACGTAATTCAATTTGACAGACTATTCGTGACTTATCAATTTTCATCGACCACTTTACTTTGCTGAATTTACAGACCTGCGCTCGGTTTTATTCTAATATAAAAACCCGTCTCAAGATCGCCTTAACCTTTAAACCCAATCAAAGTGGTAAGAACATGTCATATAATAATATTATATTTCATTTTATCTCAAAATGATTCCATTCAGAATATTTTTCAGTCCAATCTAGTGTTTAAATATTGTTACGAGTTGCAGGACTCGAATTAAAATGCCGTTAGAATTACTATAGAGTTTATTAGAACTATACAAACACGTATAACACAGGTACAAATATAACCGAACACAACAAATCCAACCGTAATGCAGAAGGTCGTCATTCCATAAAACGCGCAAAGTCCGTCACTAAAAGATTCCCAATTCGCTTGTGGATATCGCTCGACTGCCTCATCTCTCAATTGGGGCATTGCTTTATACTGCACAGATGCAATATGTCTACCCGGCCGCGTGGACTGAATTTCCTAGAATCATCTTGTACTTTAAATCCGACACCTGGCTAATCACTGCCATAAAAGATTAAAGGTGGTTTTCTAATCACAAATTTTAAACACAAAGTAAACAAAAGAAGTAAAAATACCGATAGGTAATAAAATGTGTTTTTACGGGTATACAGGTGTTAATTTGTCTTTATTGACGTCTAGTCGTAACGATATTACTTTTATTATTATTGTAAAAGGTAAAATATTGCGTGTGTCTTTTTATATGGGGCTCTTTAAATACTGCATACACCTATATTTCAAGTACAAACTTAGCAGGCTCCTTTAATGTTATAGTGGCACATAGTATTTCTAAGAATATTTGCATTATGCTGACGATGAAAGAAAATATAAGGAACGGAAAAAGTAAAGGAAGTGCTAAAGAGAATCAAAACATTACATATGCACTTATGAATGTTTAGTAATAAGTTGGCATAACCATTAGTAAAAATAAATTTATGTTCAGTGCGTTGAAATCTAGACATTCGTAAATAGCGCTGACCTAAATACATTGCTAATTATAAACCTTTCAGCAACAAACACCATTTCCCTCACAGACAAAATGACAAGTTTCTCTTTAACAATGTTATTTACCAGTCGGAACTTACACCTGCGTATTGTTTATTAAACTTTAATCTAATATGTCATAAAACAAATCTAATAAACCTCTTACTTCTTGCGTACCCAAAACAGTCTGGAATAGAATAGATAGAATAGAAAACACTTTATTGTTCACCAAATAAACAATTACAGAATAAATAATTACAACAATGTAACGGCAAAACACAAGGCGGCCTTATCGCTCAAAGCGATCTCTTCCAGGCAACCAGACTGAGAGGATACTTAATAAGTAAATAATCAATATAACTTATCACTCAATCCGAATAAAACTAAATGTGTTAAGTTTGTTATGCCCAATGTAAAAGAATACGATGTTAATATTTCTCTTAATGACACTAGACTTAACCTAGTAGATTCAACTGTATTCTTAGGCATTAACCTAGATCAGAAACTCCAGTGGGGCGCTCATGTATCTAGTCTCTCAGGAAAGCTTAGTTCTGCTGCATATGCGGTCAGAAGAGTTAGGCAGTTCACTGACGAAGAGACTGCTAGACTAGTTTATTTTAGTCATTTTCATAGTGTCATGTCCTATGGTATTTTACTTTGGGGCAACGCTGTTGACTTAGAGACTATATTTGTTTTACAAAAAAGAGCCGTAAGGTCAATTTACAACCTCGGCCCTCGGGTGTCTCTTAGGGAACGCTTTAAGGAAATCGGTATTATGACGGTCGCCTGCCAATATATTTTCAATAATATAATTTATATTCGTAATAATTTGAGTGCCTACAAGCAGTATAAGGATGTTCACAATTTCAACACCAGGCATTGTAATAAACTAATATTGCCATCTTTTAGGTTACAAAAAGTATTGTCTTGGGGGTTGGTATACGCTTCTTCAATAAGATTCCGAGTGAAATGTTAGATCTGCCCTTCACTAAATTCAAAACCAAATTAAAAAGTATCTTGCTTAAAAAGGGATACTACACTATTGAAGAATATTTAAATGACAAAACTTCATTTACATAGCAGCTCGCTCCAACCTCTTATACTGTGTTTTGTACGAGTGTAACGTTTTTGTCTTGCCGTATTTGTAAGGAATATATGGAGATATGTTGCAAAAAAAAAATTTAGTAGTCTTTATATTTATAACTATAATAATATTTTCTATCCTTTTATTGCGTTCAGTCTTATTGAATATGCACTGTTTGCTACAACTCCATTAATTCTTCAAAAGTCATTCTGTAACACAATTCTGTATAAAACTTTAAAAAAAAGAACTTAAATATAAATAGAACAACAAATATAAAGAAAAACAATTTTTAGCTAGACGTGTTGCTGGGGAGTTTCTTGCCGCTTCTTCTCCTTAACAGTAATAACACGTTGCGAAGCGGTGTACATAGACTAGGAAGTAAAATAAAATTTTAACCTATATGTATGACCTTCAAAAAGTGTTCTCCAGTGGAACTTATTTTGAATAAAAACTTTTGAATTTTGAATTTTTGAATAGACAAAGACACATTGTATACCCCCAAATTAAGCAAGTTACACTTGTGTTATGGGTAATACACGAGGACTACTCTGGGGCTGATCCCAGGCTCCCAGACCATAGTAAATAACGGAGAAAAGTCGTTTCCGCAATTTACCATAACAGGAATCGAACCCGGCACCCCTGCGTTGCAGCGAACTAGACCGGGAAAGGCTTAGCCAGCTCAACCACAGAGGCCGTCCAATATGGAAATCAATAAGATCACCTAATAATAATAATAATAATTAAATATAATTAAATAATTATATGGTGTAGACAGGGATAATCGCCGGTCAGTGTCACGCCACATATTTAGATAAAATTTGTCAAGGGGCCTCTACGTGTTGGCCTCCCCATGGCCCCACGCAAGCCCTCCAAAAATCCGGGCCATTTTTATGGCCCGTGGTCTTGAAAGATATACATGTGTAATAATAATAAAGCCGTTTATTCCAAATCTCCAATATATATCACAATGTTTGTTAGTAAGTTTTGCTTAAATTTACGAAGGTTTACTTAAAATTAATGTTAGTATTATTTATAAGATTTGGACCCCTTTTTGGGTAAGGGCCTCCTCCATCCTTTTCCATGACTCCCTGTCTTTGCCTGACTTTATCCAGTCGTTTCCTGCGATGTGTGTTATATCATCAGCCCACCGTCTTAATTGTCGACCAACATTCCTTTTCCCCACTGGTCCTTTCCATCTTGTGGCTTCAATGGTCCATCTTCTGTCTAGGTATCGTGAGATGTGTCCGGCCCATCTCCATTTAAGTAAGAGTGCGTATCTGAGAGCATCCTTGAGTATAGTTTTTTAACAACGAATATAGATCACCTATAAGATCACCTATTGCATATAATTTTTTTATTTCTGTTAACTATATCTTTTTTCACAACAATATATTCAGGCATTCATTCAGCTCCCCAATAAACATTGCAATTGGAATCTGATTATCCGAATTGGCCCCTGATTCTTCTCGCTATTTACAAACTTTTATTTAACTTTCAATAGATGTACCATGTATGTAAGTTGCATCTTGCAAGTTAAATTTGACCAACTTCCCGGTTTCCGATTGAGCTGAAATTTTGCACGATATACATATATATCTCGTAATAATGCAATAATATTGTACCATGGAGCTGATCTGATGTTGGACGTGGCCATAGGAACTCCTGTACTAAACAAGATAGACTCGCCGTGTTTGGGCTCGTTTTACTTGTCTTGGCTAGCACTCTGCTGCTACATGATATCCAGGATCTCAAATACTTGTATTTAAAACTTAAAAAAAAGTTATATATATTCATTGTACTACATTTGTACAAAGTTGGACCTCGGTACAAATTTATTATCACTATGGAATGAATAGATAAATTTTGGATTTATTCATATATCAGGTGTGCAATTTTGAAACATAGCAAGTGCATTATAAATAAATTTACAACAACAGCACAAAAATATGCACTTGAACAATATACGACGTATAAAGTATTTATAGTCTTTACAAGATAATAAATACACAAAAATTAATTTAAAACCACAATGTCAGTTACTGGGTTTCGAAATTGAACAGCTGATATGTTTTATTTCGACATCTTGCAGGGTTCAGAAACTGTAAATGTAACAACCCAGTCTCTCTCGCACGGACGAGTGGCAAGCACAGCTAGTGTCATATAAAATCAATTTAAAAGTGCTGATAATGTGTGAAGGCAACACTTATCAAATGTCACTGGTCTAAATTATGATATCTTAATAATGCCAATGCAAATAAACAAAGAGACGAAAGGTAAACATGTATAGTAATCTGACCGATCAGGTATTTATAGGAATTCACAAAAGAAGCCAAAAAAGTTGTACAAAGTCGCCGCGTGTACCGGTAGTGTGGGAACTATAGTCTTGATTTATACTTTGTACTTTCCATCTCAAATTGCAAACGCAAACAAAATGATGTTTTTAAGAAAATTTACAATAAATATATGATACTGATGAAATGTTGAAAAGAAATTTATTTTAAATAGAACTGAATCATAAATTAAACACTATGGTTAACTTATCCGGACTTATATTTCGCCCAACGAATTAACTTAGCCATAACGCGCGGCAATGCAGCCAGCCTTCTGGGCACACTCCCATCTGGCAGCGATTGGTTTTATTATTTATAACTTAGTTTATTTTTACACTATAAAATCAAAAAACTAGCGGAAACATATTTGCAAGTATAAAATGTAATCCAAATCGCTGTCGTTCCGTGGCAACGTTGATGCGTTGCCCTAAATACAGCCTAATCATTTGTTCAGGCAAGACCTCTTTCAATCGCATTGAAAGGTCTCGATAAAGTTGATTGGTCTCACGTGCCTATGGCTCCATCATTTGTAATCGACTTAAAAAAGGATTAATTATCAAATCGACTGTATTTTTTCTTGTGTGTTGGTTACGCGATTTCTCTATCAATCATGGACTGATTTTAATCATTTTTAAACTAAAGCTGAGCTCATCACATTCACCAAGTCAGGATCTAATGAGTAGATCCTAGGGAAATCAAGAGAAACCCTCGAAAATTATAGCCACGCACAACGTGATTAATTTTTTTTCTAAAGCTTGAAAGTATTTGCTTAACTAAAAAGTAGATAATAAAAAATAACATATACAAAACCGACTTCAAACTAAATAAATAATAGTTTAAAAAAACTAAAAAAAACACGCTTTTATAAAAAATCCAACTAAAAAAACAAAAAATAAAATTTAATATAATATAAAAAAGCGTGGGGTGTATTCAATTAATAATATAATATCTTAAAAAGCGCTTTGAATACACCCCACGCTTTTTTATATTATATTAAATTTTATTTTTTGTTTTTTTAGTTGGATTTTTTATAAAAGCGTGTTTTTTTTAGTTTTTTTAAACTATTATTTATTTTTCATTTTTTAGTTGATTTTTGTTTAAATGTTTCTAAATACAAGCTTTTGAGATCCTGCATATCATGTAGCAGCAGAGTGCTAGCCAAGACAAGTAAAACGAGCCCAAACACGACGGGTCTATCTTGTTTAGTACAGGAGTTCCTATGGCCACCTTCCGACTCCATCATCAGATCAGCTCCATGGTACCATATTATTGCATTGTCACGCGATATAAACATACGAGCCCAAACACGAAGGGTCTATCTTGTTTAGTACAGGAGTTCCTATGGCCACCTTCCGTCTCCATCATCAGATCAGCTCCATGGTACCATATTATTGCACTGTCACGCGATATAAACATACGGGCCCAAACACGAAGGGTCTATCTTGTTTAGTACAGGAGTTCCTATGGCCACCTTCCCACTCCATCATCAGATCAGCTCCATGGTACCATATTATTGCATTTTCACGCGATACAAACATACTGGCCCAAACACGAAGGGTCTATCTTGTTTAGTACAGGAGTTCCTATGGCCACCTTCCGACTCCATCATCAGATCAGCTCCATGGTACCATATTATTGCATTGTCACGCGATATAAACATACGGGCCCAAACACGAAGGGTCTATCTTGTTTAGTACAGGAGTTCCTATGGCCACCTTCCGTCTCCATCATCAGATCAGCTCCATGGTACCATATTATTGCACTGTCACGCGATATAAACATACGGGCCCAAACACGAAGGGTCTATCTTGTTTAGTACAGGAGTTCCTATGGCCACCTTCCCACTCCATCATCAGATCAGCTCCATGGTACCATATTATTGCACTGTCACGCGATATAAACATACGGGCCCAAACACGAAGGGTCTATCTTGTTTAGTACAGGAGTTCCTATGGCCACCTTCCCACTCCATCATCAGATCAGCTCCATGGTACCATATTATTGCATTTTCACGCGATATAAACATACTGGCCCAAACACGAAGGGTCTATCTTGTTTAGTACAGGAGTTCCTATGGCCACCTTCCGACTCCATCATCAGATCAGCTCCATGGTACCATATTATTGCATTGTCACGCGATATAAACATACGGGCCCAAACACGAAGGGTCTATCTTGTTTAGTACAGGAGTTCCTATGGCCACCTTCCGTCTCCATCATCAGATCAGCTCCATGGTACCATATTATTGCACTGTCACGCGATATAAACATACGGGCCCAAACACGAAGGGTCTATCTTGTTTAGTACAGGAGTTCCTATGGCCACCTTCCCACTCCATCATCAGATCAGCTCCATGGTACCATATTATTGCATTGTCACGCGATATAAACATACGGGCCCAAACACGAAGGGTCTATCTTGTTTAGTACAGGAGTTCCTATGGCCACCTTCCGTCTCCATCATCAGATCAGCTCCATGGTACCATATTATTGCACTGTCACGCGATATAAACATACGGGCCCAAACACGAAGGGTCTATCTTGTTTAGTACAGGAGTTCCTATGGCCACCTTCCCACTCCATCATCAGATCAGTTCCATGGTACCATATTATTGCATTTTCACGCGATATAAACATACTGGCCCAAACACGAAGGGTCTATCTTGTTTAGTACAGGAGTTCCTATGGCCACCTTCCGACTCCATCATCAGATCAGCTCCATGGTACCATATTATTGCATTGTCACGCGATATAAACATACGGGCCCAAACACGAAGGGTCTATCTTGTTTAGTACAGGAGTTCCTATGGCCACCTTCCGTCTCCATCATCAGATCAGCTCCATGGTACCATATTATTGCACTGTCACGCGATATAAACATACGGGCCCAAACACGAAGGGTCTATCTTGTTTAGTACAGGAGTTCCTATGGCCACCTTCCCACTCCATCATCAGATCAGCTCCATGATACTATATTATTGCATTGTCATCGACCTTTGACAGGTGTGCAAAGTATGAATTAAATCTGATCGTTCAAAGTAGGACAAAATCGAGCTCAAGTTACATACTGACATACTGACATACAAGTGAAGCTAATATAAAGCGTGTAAAAACAAAAGTCTTCTTGAATTCGGTTTTTGATTTTTGTTATTTAAGATATATTACAATGTTTCTTTACTATATTATACAGTAGTAGTGGCTTAATGGCTTACATATTTATGTCGCTTATGAATATTTATATATTCTAAACAATGCAAGACATCGCACTAAAACATACATCCAAATGCAAAAATGAAAACATGATTACACGGAGCCCCACAAAAAGTAAGGAGAAAACTAAAAGGCATGAGGTGATGATGGAACGTCACAGTGAGCAACTAAACGATTCAGGTTCCCTATTCTGGAATTATTTGAAACGTTATACGATATTAGTTTCCATACCTACTGAAATAATTAAAACAATTTGGAAACTACATCCCATGGCTAAGGGCCTTGAATGAATTTCACTGTTTTTTAAGCCTCTGAAACTTTAGTTATTTACCGTAAAAAATAATAATATTAAGTTGGAAAAATTTAAACATCAACAACAGTTTATAACCTACTTGATAAACTAATACTTTCCACGAGTAAAAACACCTGAGTGTTTTTTTTTATATGAAAATATATGTAATGTATCATTTAGAGCAAGCTGATAATTTAGTCGTAAATTGGCGCTTGATCTAAGCTCGAGTAAAACTTTTTTTTTTGTATCACCCATTCTGTCTGTCTTTACATGTGCATTTTTTTACAAAATCACTAAAAATAAAAATTATAGTTGTGTACTAAACAAATAAAGATAATATAATATCTAACTTTAGTTGTGTTTCGGAGTAACGTGGCAATCTTCCCTTCGAAGCCAGCAACACATTAATAGCACCTTTGGTGTAACAAATGCCTATAGGTGACGATAACCTCTTCGTATCAGGTGGGCCGTCACCTTCCTACTGTATCCCAATAATAATAAAAAGATTGCTACAGATGTGATGCACACTAGGCTAATAACAAATCTTCCTATGTTTAATGTCAAAGCTCTTACTCCATGTGTGACAATATTTTTAAGCACATTCCAGACAATTTCAAATCAATCCCTTTGAGACAATTTAAAATACAAGTAGTAGAGTGATTTGAGGAATACTTTAATTTTAAACGAACCGATACTAAAACTGTAATATAATAATAACTTGGCATAGTATAATGCCAATTTATGAAATTAAATAAATTTAATTATAACTTGGTTACAAACTAGCTGTTCAGGTAAACGTTATCCTGCCCTGAAAAAAATTAAAATCTAGACCCCGATTCTAGTTCCTCCTACCGATTTCAATTGTGAATGTAAACCATTCGGGGACCCTTGGTTAAACACACACAAAGAAAAAAACAAAATCGGTAAAGGCGTTCTCAAGTTATGCGCGTACCTACATACGTTTCATTTTTTCTTAATATTGATGGTTACTAACATGTCTTAATTTAATTATTTTGTTCATAATATATAATAGATAGATATGTAATATATTGAATAATAAGTACTTATATGTACTTAATTAGAATATGTATATAGTATATATAATTATGTAAGTACTACTTATTATTTAAGCTAGAATAACTTTTTATTTTTCTAACTTTGTTACATCTTTTGTCATTAATGAATAATCTTACATTTGTATTAAAAATAAACTAACTTAAGTACTACTTATATGTAATTACAAATGGCTATAAGTCATATTACACAAATTGTGTATGCCTGTCAAAGGCGGAACATGTACGTATCCAGAGTGTACAACGAAACATGTAACATGTGCCATGTATCTCCTATTATATTAATCTACTAATTATAAAAACAATTCCATGTTGACTACAGATCACTTATACTTTGAATTTGACTTTCATCTCCAGTCCAAATATTATTTTGATCCACGGCTGCAATAAATAATACAACGTGATTTTAACACAACGAAACGTGTCAATTACAATAAACCATTAACGGAATAGGAATCCACTCGATGTTCCAGTTTCATCATGCATCGTGTGCTACATTTGCTGACGCCCTTTTGCTTTCAACGCCTGCAGGACTCGAAGCTTGTATTGTTTGAGTCTGAATCCATCGCAGTTGGTTAACAATCCCAACAAGAGGCTCTCTCTATACTATGGCATTTGACGCATTTTGTATCTATTTATGTATATATTAAATGTATAAATATGTGTAACTACCTTTACATAGATATACAAATACAAAACAAAGTCGATTTACACGTCTGTCTGTCTGTTGGTATATCCGATAACTCCTCCTAAAAGACGCAACGAACTTTTAAACTGTTTTCACCATCGGTCAGATCAATTTTAATTAGAGATTTATATATATGTGTGTGTGTGTGTGTGTTAGTTAATTAATTAATTAGGTATATATAAAAATATATACATATACCTAATTAAGTTTTATGTCAATAGAGATACCTCTTACGGTTTCTCCCGCGGCGTTACCGTGAGGAAAGCTCTTGTATATATGTATATAATCATTTAAATTAATCAGTTCTGTCTCATTTTCTGCTCCATCACATCGCCAGATTACTTAAGAGTCTCCTACAAGTTAGGTTGCCTGGAAGAGATTGCTTTCTACGGTAGGGCCGCCTATTGTTTTACCAAGAAAGCATTGTTATTTACGCAGTTTTGTTATTTGTTATTTTGGTGACTTAATGCTCAAAAAAATAACAAAACTGCGTACTTAACGTTACTTATCTATCGATTTTTGTTGTAAAAGAATATCATGCTGCTTATTATGAACTCGGTCGAGAGGCTTTCGATTTTATATTCAATGTTTTCTAAACTAACTAACTAATAACTGCTGCGGCTCACCGACCCAAAATGAGTCTTGGCCTCCGAAACGAGAATATTCCACTCCTTCCTGTTCAGCGCTGTCTCTTGCCAGTCATGGGCATGAAGCTCGCGCAGATCAGCCTCCACTACGTCCCTCCAGCAATACCTGGGCCTACCAACTGGTCACCGTCCCGCTGGTTTGCCCAGATAGGCTCTTTTCACAGCGCGATCCTCCCCCATTCTGAGTAGATGGCCAAGCCAGCGCAAGCGATGTGCCTTGCTCTCGCCTATTATATTGGGCACACCCACCAGTTCTCCAATTTCGGCATTTTTACAGATCCGCCAGTTGCCATCACTTCCCCGTGTCGGACCAAGGATCTTTCTTAGAACCTTTCTGTCAGTCACTAACAGCTTGTTCTCCTTTCAGTGTTAGCGTCCAAGCCTCACATCCGTGCATCAATATTGGACGTATGACAGTTTTATATATACGTATCTTGGTCTTACGACTGAGAAGCTTGGATACCAACACCTTATGAAGCGCCGCGGTACATCGTAGGGTATTGAGAATTCGAATGTCTATATCTTCCTCGCGGGTGTTAGTGTCTGTTTAAGTACAGCCCAGGTATTTAAATTTGGATACTTCTCTGTAGCGGGTATCTCCAACATGCAAGTCCTCTTTGTTCACACGGGTGTTCTTATAGCGTCGCATGTGGAAATACTCAGTCTTGTCGTGATTGAACCTGAGCCCTACTTTTAACGCTTCTTTTTCCAGAAACATGGCGGCTTCAGTGAAGTCTCTCCGGAAAGTTCCCAATAAGGCTACGTAATCCGCATAGCCTATAACCATATGCTTTCCATTCAGTTCAACCCCAGTTTGAAGTACAAGTACTTTTCTGATTACATATTCCAGAACTAAATTGAAGAGCATAGGTGAAAGGTTGTAATGTTTTGTAAGCCCTGTAAAATGTTTAAATGAAAGATACAAATATATTTTGATTGAAATTCGAACAACTACTTATACTTTCAAACCAGAGATGAAAAATTCTCAAAATTTTTAATGAGTGCTCATCGCATAAACTGTTTTTTTAGTTTAAACTCATAGACACTTCAATGTTAATAGTGTAAAGATATACAAGTGAAAATATCTAACATATCATCATTATATTAATACGTGAAGCAAAAAGTTTGTACCCTTTTTTACGAAAATTGAGCATACGAAGGAGTATGAAATTTCGCACAGTTATAAGTTATATACAGAAGTGCAGAATGCTATTTTTTTTTATTATACATAAAAAACACAAAATCAATAAAAAAAACATCACACACTACCAAGAATTTGACACACACAGGCATATATACTTTTTTGTTTATTGTTAAAGTCAAATGAACAGTGTAGCCTTGGCGAAATTTGTGATTATAGAAGTAAAGTCTTTGACAATAGAACCTTAATAATATTCAAACTTATAATTTAAATTAATTATGGTCGTATTTCAACCACTGGGCGACCACTAGTAAAACTAATAGGGTCTTTAACCTAGTATTCTTAACAACGAAAAACTTATGATCAGTAAAATTTTTGCTACATTTATGAAATAGAATAAAAATAAGTATGGAATACATTTGTTGCGTATTTATTCAAGCCCACAGGGAGTCTACTGCGTAGGTCGATCTGTGGGAATATTGCCTCATTTTTGCACAACAATATCCCTAAGTTTTACGCTGTTGGCGTCAGAGCCGGCTATTTTTAGCTAATTCTGAGACTGATATTTTTAACGCAATAGCTTAAGTGTCAATTAATTTTGTTTTTATTCTGCGAAAATTGAATTGAGGTAGGTAAGTACTTATTTAATTTTAGAACAAAAGGCTATTTATGACTAGTGGTTTATTTCCAATGCGAATTTCTATAATTGGTAAGGTTCGGAATGAATAATAAGGTACAGACACATTGGTTTCTTTGATTTACTTACAGGGGCCCAATTCTACTACTAGTATCTGGTCATAATCGCCGAAAAATGTCATCTAAATCGTAGTTTTGCCTGAATTCACAATAATACGTCGGTATTATACAGTTTAGTATAAAACAATGCCCGAACGGAGGGGTGGGGCAGTCAAGCGACGATTACGATACTAGCAAGACGTGTGTAGTACTTTACTAGTGACGGACTTTGCGCGTGTTATGTGAATCGTGCAGCTTCTGCTGGCTGTGTCCAGTCATATTTGTGCCGGTTTTATACGTGTTTGTACAGTTCGAATAAACTCTATAGTAATTCCAACGGCATTTTTATTCGAGTCCTGTGTAGCTCGTAACAGTATCTAGAGTAGCTTATATGGATGTCAAACGGCAAACTGAGGGAAATGTTTAATAAATTATAGAAACAACAAAGTGATCTATTGATAAAGAACATTAATAAAACAAAATCTTTCTCTTTATAACAATAAAGTAAAGGAAAGATTATGCAAAAAATAGAAAGCACAGTATATATAAGTAACTCTGCTCAATAAAGAAAAAAACGGCGCTCTGAAAAAAAGTCACTAAGCTACTAAGACTTCATTAATATGAATATACTCCGTGTTGCTTATTTTGAATGTGTGTTTTATGTTTGTACAGATATAAAATTTATAATTCATTTAATTGTTTATTTTGAATGTTTCATATTATTTATTTTGTCACTACCGCCACTGTCATGTTTAAAAATTTGAGTTTACCGGATTGTCTGGAAAAGAACGCTTTAAGCGATAAGGCCGCCCTTTGTTCAACATTTGTATCTAGTTTTTAAGAGCGTAGTTTTAATTTTTGGTGATCAATAAAGTGTTTTCATTCGTTCTTTCATACTCATACATAATACGTAGAAGCAATATTAGTAAAGTATGAAAAACGAATATTTGTTCTTTTGCGACTGCGAAGCAATATGTTGAGTGGTACACTTGTGGTGGTGCCCATTGTGCGGTGTGGAGACGCCCGCACTCCATTGTCGCTTTGCTTTTCGTTTTCTCCAGTCATTGTGTTCCGCACTGTGCTATAGAATAGAGTTAGACTATAGACCATTGGTTTCCAGCCTTATCTACAACCTCCTTGACAGAAGTAGACGTGTAAAGCCTCAGTTAATTTATACATTACGAACTCCTAGATTGCATGCTTTTTATGAATTCACATATGTACGATGTTACTAAAGGTCAACAATAAATAGATAATTTATAAAATCACAAATACGACTGCAAAAAAGACAATGTAAAAGTAATGTTCCAAAAAATACTTTATAATACTTTTGACTGTAATCTGCTGTCCATGTATGTCATTTTTATTTATTTTTTCCTCTGTGTCCTTATAATAATAATTTTAGATAATTTAAGAATTTCATTTAAGTCAGGTTGCCTGAAAGAGATCGCTTTTAGCGATAAGGCCGCCTTTTGTTTTACCAAGTAACTATTGTCTTGTTGTGCATTTTTTTGTAATTTTTGTTTTGGTGTACAATAAAGTGTTGTCTATGTCCAAAAAGACCGAAATAAGATTGAGAATAGAAAACAAAATTAAAATAAACAAAGTAAACTCTACTTCGATCTAACAGACAATATTATGCCCTTAAAGCCTAGATTAAATATCCGCATTAGGCTTAGTAGCAGACGGAAACCATTAATTTTCTTTCGGTTCATAACTTGCAAATTTAACTGTCGAAATCTATCAAGCCATTTGGATGATACGAGGTAATAAAGAAATTTACAAACATACAAGATAAACGCGACAAACTTAACCCTTCCTTGGCAGTCGGGTAAAAAGGAATGGTCGGTCACTCCGATGTCTGTCTGTAAGTATCACACAGCATATATGAAACATGTAGGCACCTCAAATGTTAAAGTTTGGTATAAAATGCTACGCACTCATGCTGACGTAAATTATAATTATATAAAGTAGTTAAAGTTGAATTCAATTGAAGACTTTATCCTTATAACGTATTTATTGTTATTTTGATTAAAATTTATCTATTTCTTTTACGTATTAAAGTATTATTATTAAGTGTTCCATAAGTAGAATAATTAGTTTTATTAATTATTATTATTATAAATTTTTTTATTACTAAAATTGGGTCGTTTTCGTCTTACGGCAAAAGGAAGGTTTGCACTGAAAGTCAGGTTTGTGTCGGATATAATTCCGGCAAAATATGCTGTGGCGCATAAATTTTAAAAATATGCTCTGTGTATAAAAATGTATAAGGAATGTAATTGGGTCGCTACTTTTACAAATAAAGTTTTTCTTTCTTTCTTGTTTCTAATATTCTTTTATTGAGGCATTGCAGGCACGAGTCCGTCTCGCTCATGGCTACTTGATCTACATAAATCGGCACAGAAAAACACCTTATATTTTCACAAGTTTTGTGTTGTATGTGTGCCGGTCCGCCGGACAATGTTAGGCCGACCCCAGACACTCGGACCAGAGTGACTGTATTCTCAAAATTTTCTGGGAATCAAATCCGAGGCTAGTTACTATCAATTGATCTATGCCGACCAAGTCTTTGACACCTTCTGCACTCGAAAGTCTGTCTTTTCTTTTACCTTCTCCGAATTGTTTGGGGTGACACAATGTGTCTTCTCCTTCCATATTCCTCTATTCTGGCATACGTCCTCTGTCATGCCACAAATCATTTATATCATCCTTCACACAATACATCCTTTTTAAAAAGGATCCTTTAGATTAATCTACCATTACATTTATACTCATCAATTTTCGACTTCAACATTCGTTTTCTCAAGTGACATTTATCCCTCCACATTACAAACCCATATCACTTTAGTATCCTTCTTTAAATTTTTTAGTATTCCGCATTTGAAAATACTAGGTAAATAATTATAGCAGTATACCTACAGATTGTAGGTACTAAGTACTCACATGGGCCGTCTGCCTATCTGCTGAACTCATACAAAAAAATGTTAGATGACTATGCCTGAGGTCATGAGGGTTATGAATGAATATATTGTACGTATCTAAAAACATGAAAATAGGTTAATACCAGTATCTGAGACTGAAGATATTTAATAATCCAGAATCAAAGGTATTATCCCAGTTTGAATTGCGGTGACGCAATAAACTCCTAATACCTCAATACAGTGTCGTTTCATACAGAACAGGAAAAGGTTTTGAATACACGCAATCAAAGTTATTGAAAGAGATGCTTAAGGGTGCGTTTACAGTGAAACAAAAACAAACGGTGAGCTGCGGCTGTGATAAGGCGTTTCTACTGAAATACGGTGGGGCTATATTTCATCATCTATGAACAAATTGTCTCGCCCTGCTCACTGTGAATATATTTTTTTGATAATTCGGGGGTTTATACCTTTTGTTGTATTCACACACAGTAAATAACGAAATAGATAATTAAGAGATAAAAGTTTTAAAAAATCATAAATTTTAATAAGCTACGAGTGGAGTTACAGTTTATTTTGTTAATTTTTAAATGTGACATCATGTACTTTTCTATATTATATATTTACATAGCCAGTCCTATTTTGATAACAAACTGCAATAAATATTAAGGAGAAAACAAAAAGTACTTAAAATTTCGTGTTTTAAAGCTTGAGGGCTGCTTGCATAATGTTGCTTAAATTTATTTAAGAGACACTAAACGCATTTAGTACCCTTAAATACAATTAGCGTCTGGCACAACGCAAAATTTGCCGATAAATATGTTTAAAGAACTGTCAATACGTTTTGTGTAAAACGTATTTAGGCAGTTTAATATGATTAACTAATTTTATTTAAAAGCGATCGTTATGCAAGTGGCCCTAAATATATAATAACAATATAATATATGCAATCTGACGTCACGAAATTTAGAATACCTCCAACCCCCTGTCACACTTTGTTTCACTTCTTCTGAACTGCACTTTCACACATTTTTTTATAGCTTCAATGACGACATGTTTAGTAATGTATAATATTATAAATAACATTACTTATTAAGTTATTTTATGTAATACATTAGTTGACAGTCAATTCAAATGAGATACTTTTTATCATATTACAAAACGCCAAAGCCACTTGGATTTTGTACAACAGTAGCAAGTTCTGATGAAATGTGTATTAATTATTTTTTTATACATAATTAGTGTTTTAATTCTGTCATTTACATTTTTATTCCTTTGTTTTTTAGTTATTTCAATATCAGTCTAAAAAAATCTATTAATCCCTGCTAAGGGTTCCGTGGTCTGCCAGGCAACCCTTAGCAGATCGCTTTTTAGCGATAAGGCCGCCCGTTGTACTTACTATCTTTTATATTTTTCTACTGCTGTTTGTCTATGCTTTGTTATATAATAAAGAGTTACTTTGCCTTACCTTATGGTTTCTTAACACATATTATAACACGAAACATTTCTTTTGCAATTACATGCAATAATAATATTTCTATCGCGATATTTTAAGTGTGATGCTAATTTAACTTTTATTGTTTTAGACTTTTTGTGAAATTTGTCACTTATGCTACTATGATTCTTCCTTCCCCATTACAAATGAGAAGTAAATATTTATAAATTTTATTAAATTTTTTCACGCTCTGTTTCCGCCCCACTCATATGGGCATTGATGGACATGCTACTTTATACTGTGTACTCTCAACATACAATATTAGTATGTATTTTAGTGCAAAGGTAAACAGGTCTTTCATGGTTAAAGAGAATTAGAGCATCTCAGAACCACATTTACTCTACTTAACAATTCATATCACTTCTTTCAACAGTAAACGCGGTTATTTTAATGTGATAAGCCGTGACCATGAATTTATTTATTTCAAGAATTTCAACCCGATATTAGTCTGAATATTTATGTCTTTTAATTGTAATTAAATTATATTAGACTAGCTGCGCCCCGCGGTCTCACCCGCGTGTTAATGGAGAATCGTTATATTTTGGATAATTGTCACTATGTCTTTATAAATTATAGCCTGTGTTATTCTGATGTGGAAGCTATATTATTGTAGTTTCATCATTCAGCCGGTTCGGCGGCGGAAACAGCTGAATCACTCAAACGGCAGAAATATGCAACCCTCAGTGAGAGTTATATGTCTGTACCGTTTGCTGTTGAAACGCTTGGAGCTTGGACTTTACCACCTTTATCGTGACGTGAGAAAGCAAGGCAAACCCTCTGAACCAGCGCTATCGTGGGCAGGTGGCTGACTGCGAGATAAGTACAAAGTTCTATATTCTCCGGGCACCAGTTCTTAATTGGGAAATAAGGTATACGTTCAGCATATAACCCTCCACCCGCGGAGAATGCCTGCTAGCGTCTCCAAAATGTAAAATATAATAATTAAATGTAAAAAAATCTTATACATTTATATATTTAAACATTTATTTATAATTATATTTTCAAAATCAATAATAGTAAAAATAAGTCCTATTTTAGTATGGTGCGGTGTAAACGGGGCTTTAGCTTTGATTTGAGGCGGCCCACTATTCTGCAAGCCGTTCGCTAACTCCTTGAACCCACGATTATCGACCACCCCAAACTTGAACTGTGACCTTTTGCCGGTAAAACACCAATTAAATATCCATTGGCTTCATTGAGACATCGAATTTATTCAAGTTTTCAGTTTCAGGTTTTAAAATTCAAACTGCTGTAAAAATGGACACTTATTTATTTTTTGTCATATTAATCTCGTAGATTTATGGAATATAGTATGGCAAAGCATGGGATCTAAAAAAAATATCATAATATTTTCGTGCGATATCAGCAGTAAGAATGTCATATGATACAATTAAGGTTACTCAGAATAATGGCCCCCTCCAGGCATTCATAAAATGGCGTCATAGTACAGACGTATTTTAGGGAGCCTGTGATCGACAGGTACGAGAAAGGTTACGCCGCCGACGACGGCGGCGGTGGTGCGGGCAGCGTAGGGCGAGGGGCCGCCGACACTCGCGGCCACCCCCTGACCTTTACAGACGTCTCCCGCGGGAGAGCGTAATCGCACCGCATTACCACGCGGTGACATATCCCTGAAACGGTCTCATAACATCGAAGGAGCAGATCCGAGTGCGGATTAGCGCTTTATTGCGAGCGCACGGCGCACCTGTCTAGGTGGGCGAGCCGGAGCGCGCACTGCTGCAGGCGGGTGGCGCGGCGGCGCACGGCCGCCCGATGCGCATGCGTGCCGCCCGCAAATAAAAAATGAATTCCTGGTTCCCGCACTGTGAGCCGTACGTCCATCGCCAACGCCGCGTTTCGTTCACTATTTTTGCGCGGTGAGACCGGGACCGCGCCCGAGCCGAGGGCCGTGTCGCGCGAAGATCAGCGGGGTGTGGTCGTGCGAGTGCGGTGCGGTGCGGTGCGAGTGTTGTGCGCGCGTAACGTGCGGGAAAGCGGCGAGCACGTGCGGGCAGCGGCAGCGCCCGGCCGGCCCATGGAGGCGCGCTGGTAGCGGCCGCGGATGGCGCGCCGCGCCGTCCGCGCCCGCGCGACCCTCGCCACGCACGCACCATGAGCGACCTGCAAGCAACGTTCGAATTCTCTGTCGAACTATACAAGTTCTACAATGTCGACCTCTTTCAGAGAGGGTGAGCTTGCCATTCAAAAATGCTGCGTCCATACAATATTATTATCAAAGCTTTTATTTAAAAAAAAATCTAATCATTCACATAAGAATAATCAAATAACTAAAATATTATATTTTATGAAAATTACTTAAAGAACTAAAGACATATAACTAGTAAACAAATTTTTTCTTGTTTAATAATTTGGCATTTCAAAGATTTTCTTTGAAATGCCAAATTATCTTTATGACCTATGTTGAAACCATAGAAATTCTCCTTATGATAATCTTGACGTTTATTACCATAATCCAAAATTTATAGACATTCTTCGATTACAGTAAACTATCCTGCCATCTTTTAGTCCTAAAAATTGCCAAATAACCTGTCAGGATCTGGTGCATACTTAAATCAAAGAGTCAGCAAGATAGCGTTGCCAGGTTTTAGTACAATTTTATATTTTTTTTAAACATTTGGTCTTAAGGGACTATAGATAGATTACAAACTTCGATTTCCGAGACTATCATAAACTTTCACGCGTAGCATTATTCATTTGCTTGCTACGTCAACAGAGCAGGCGTATAATGTATTAGGTTACTAGAAACCTTAACTACTTGTTATATAACGTGCTATTACCAGGAGGCGCCTGAAGGATTTAGCAAGAACCATCAAACTATCACACGAAGAAAATCCATTCTGACACTTAATGGTCAGAACTACTTACTGAGTATGCGCTAGATCTCTTGAGATATAATCCAAGTTATGACAGCCCCTTGGGCCAATCTTAGCGATTTATTTAATCTTTATGAAACTATTCCCATCGATATTACAGAGACTAGGCTATTTATTATAAGATAATCGTAGAAGCTTTAAAATTTTATCATAAGTCAAAAAAGGATTACAATAATATCAGAACTATCACACAATTATAATAGTGTCTGTACAGCTGTTTAAAAAAAAGCAATTGGAATAAACTATATAAACGATAGAGAATATACGATGAATTTTTTTTAGATTTCTTTTCTGTTTGTTCGGGATTCACGTAAAAATTACTGGGCCAATTTCGATGCGGTTTTCATTGATCGACAGCTAATTCTTAGACTTAAACGATGCGCTACTTTTTATCCAAGCAATCCCCGCAGGAAATTTTCTGGGAATTATGTAAAATGGCCAGTTTAAAAAAAACAAATTATTGTTATAGAAAACGTAGCAATGAAATAACCGTGTACGCCATAACTGATTTTTTCCGATCTACCCACGTTTACATTATAATGCATACACCTACAAGTGCTATAAATTTAATGGGTTTCAAGCGTTCTTTATGATACGACATTGTCATTAATTGTTTATGACGTTAAACATTGATAGAAAAGTGTTTATATAAATTATACACTAATAATAACGGCGTTGTTATTTAACGCTATAAACAACACTAACAGTATTTTAGATGGAGCAGGAATATTACAATAAATTCATTAACAATGCTCATATAAAAGAGCGGGCGTTAAAATAAATAAGCTTGATGTCATCTACCAATCAAATTATCACATACAAACACCGGCAATATATAATTAATTATCTATTATAAAATGTTTAAATTCGTGGAATTGAATAAAATTGATTGATTTTTAACACCACAATTAGTAATCGACTGGCTCACGCAACCACAAGCCTTTGCACATTGCAAGCTAGCAAGCGAGTATATAAGCAGCGTAAGGTGCACCTACCGTGGAGTGCAGTTGAAGACCGTGAAGCGGCAAGTGCGATACGAGAGAGTTGGAAGAGAAGTTTAATTGAAGACAGTGACGAGTTTAGTGGAGAGTTCAGTGACCAGTTTAGTGCAGAGTTTAGTAAAGAGTTTTACGGGTTCAGTGAAGGACGAGTTTGGTGTAGTTTACGCGCGTTAAATTCGGCGGTGAGCACCGTGGTAGCAGGAGGTGGTACTTTGGAATATCGGCGACGGTATTTAGAGTAAACATGTCATCGTCGGGGCAGTGTGTCGATAGTTGTGTATGAACGTGCAACCCTACAGGGAAGAATCACCTACGGCTAACTCAATAAAAGCGTTTACGTGGAAAACAACTGATGTTTTCTTCCAATCCTAAATGCGTACGTAACAATATTAAAGGAAATGAGAAATAGCTTAAATCCTGTACAGAAACAGAAGTTTCTTCGATTTTGTCTCCAAGGGGCAACTACGCAGTCTCCAAGAAGAACACTGCATAAACAGGTGTCAATATGGTACGGTAGTACTTTGCTCTTTAGTTTGGGCACACACAGACATAACACCACTCGGATTTAATATAAACATTATGTTATGTAATTTGAAACGTTCGTAATTGTTATTATATCTGCCCAGGAAAACGGAACTTCCTGACAGACCTCTGATTAGTATTAGACTTATTCATCACCAAATGATTCATTGACGGTGAATAGAAAATCTGTAGCAATTACAAACTAAAACTACATACATCTTCTTACCTATCTGGTATGTCCTATTAGTAAGCATAGTGCTAAGAAAATAAATGATATCGACTCATTATTTTTTTAGGACTATTGTGTTTATTGTGCTCACATACATCTGTAGAGTGCGTTTCCACTTTCGTAACAAGGTCGAGTTCAGATCTAAATTTAACTGTTTATCATATTACAATGTTCACTCCATCGCATCTATGCTTTACTATAAAACACATTGCAATTCCAAACATAAGAAACACATAAAAGTATAGAACATATCAATTTTTTTTAAGTTAAACTTCTATATAGACGGGGTCTTACGATTATTCGGTCACAAAAAAGCGTCACGGTCACGTGGTCTAATTCTTACATTTTTAAACTCGTGATATCTTTCGAATGGAATGTCCAAATTGAATAATTCAAAAAGTTATATAAATGTATTGAAGCAGTCTTGAATATGAAGTAATATATTTTGATAAGGATTAATACCAAGATACAAATAAAGAGCCTTTTCTAGCGACGGCATTTTAATTAAAATTTTAAAATAAAAGAACACCTATTGTGGCATAACTATTCGTATTTCCACTTGCCCGTTGCGATTCGTGTTTCAACTTGTTCGTTGAAGTTTCACTTCTAATATGTGTCCCAGACACATTTCGATTTTTTTAAATTCAATTCACCTGTATTCAAGAAATTACTTATAACGCCAGATTATATAAAATATTCTGAGTGATCAAGTGTAGCGAAGTATAAAAAATAGCCCTCATATTCATTCAAGTTATAAGAGTTTTATAGGCTGGTTAAAAGAGTTATAAAGTGTTATTTATAAACGCGTTTTGAATGCGATTATGAATAACATTTTTTTCACTTATTTAACTAGTATACTATAAAACTTGCATAACTATTACGAATGTGGTTTCAAAAAATATTTAATACCTATAGAACTGAAGACGTACAGAAACCTATTAAATAAAGTTACAATATTTCAAATAGTATAAACATGGATGGATTGTGATGATATGATGATATGAGGCCTTACAGAGGACGTATGCCTTCCAGAATAGAGGAGTATGGAAGAATAAGACATATTGCGCCGATCCCAAATGACTGCGACAAGAAAAATAAAAGCCAACGCAAAAAAAGTATGATTAAAATCGGTTCAGCAACAAAAAAGTTTTTGTTGGAGATTTATGGAAGTATTTATGATGTTGATGATTGATGATCGATATATGTTACGGGCAATTTGATTAATCGGGCATTATTTATATGGATCGGTCATTATGAATAATGAATGACCAAGAGCGTCGGTCAATATGATAAATTAATTACTTTGGCCGGCCCATATTAATAGTCCCCGACGGCCTGTGGTCCATTTAAAAAATCACGGTTAGAGATAACTTAAAATTATCACTTGGACCGGGCAGTATGAATACTTCCCTACTTCTAGGCGGACAATGTGATAAATTCGGTCGTGCTGTGCGACATGTGTGGACGAGTCGGGGGGCTCGACGGCCGGTAGCCGGCGACAATTTTAACTTCCCTTCCAGCCGCTTTCACCAGCATCCCGATTGTGTACAGCTCTTGAACGTATACAAGCAGGCCATCGTCCTGCACGATGTTCCTCCTCACCAGGACGACCATCCCCCTATACGAAGGGCCCCGAGAGAGACTTCGTTACGCTTGTACCCGACGAAGTTCGGCATCTAGAACGACATCTTCGGCAGAAATTTCGTCTTGCCGAGGAGGATGTTGTATACTATTAATTGTACATTTATTTACACGACTGGTCGAAAAGGCATAGAGGTAGCGTCTTGTCGGCCACTCCTCCATGAGTTCCGATATAATAATCTAAGCCGGTCCGCTGGTGTCGTATCCATAACAAATAGCGTCAATGCCGAACAGATGACGCATTGCAAATAGCTTGAGATCTGCCCTAGCTGCGATAGTGGAGATCAGGTCGGTCAGGGTCCAACAAAATACCTCCGTTCGAAGCACTCGCTGGATAATTATCTGAAGTAGGTTCTTGATGTTAGTCTCGTCTACTTGAATGATTTAGATTTCGGTGTAGGAGGAGCGGGTGTGATGAGGTAATGACTGAGCTATGTGCAGCCCTGTGGTGGGAGCTGCTGTCCTCATTAGCGGCGCCTGGTGGCTACAATGGAGGTATCTTTCTGTTGTAGTACTTATTTGCGCTGTTTTAGCTGCTACGGGTGGTGGGGCAACTGTTTCCCACTCTTCCATAGGTAGACTAGGTAGATGCAACTTGTTTTACCTCCCAGCCAGCGGGTGCGGCTCTGTGTGGGGTTATTTGCAGGAGGCACCAATGTGGTTCCTGGCACCCCTTACGGTCTCTGGTCATTTGCCGTACCGTGACCCTTGGTTACTCTGGTTGCCCAGTTTCAGGAAAGTCTTCAGGAGGTAGAGAGACTTAGGCTTCTCTACCTCTTAGGCGTGGCTAGGCCACGTCCTTTCTGCCCTGATCGATCTTTGCAAGTGGGTACCCGCTGTTTGCCGGGGTCTTTTTGGTGGGTGGGGAAGCATGTTCTCCCTTTTCTTCCTTGCCTCTTTAACAAACGCAGGGCAACGTCTCAAACTCGCGCGACTCATCGAACTCATTTGATGGGGCGATAACAATTTCTGGACGTGTGCTAAATTTTTTTCCAACGATGGCTTTGTTCTTTGCTTTTGCTAGGCCTCTATATAGAGGCCCTGCCCTGTATATAGAGCAACTGGTCTTTTGCATAAAGCCGGGTGAGGTTCTCTTGGTTAATGACGTTAAAGAGGCAGCCAGGTCTTCCCCCACGTCAGAAATGTGGCACACAGCTTCTAATGAGTAGTTCTTTTATTTACGTGTCCTCCTTATTTCCTCTGAATCGTCGAATGTCGATCGTCGACTGAACTCAAAGTAACTCACTGCTCTGTACTGATCGTTGGTCGCGACCTTCGACTACCAATCACGACTCTTATTTTAAAATCTACGTAATTGACATGTATAGATTTGTTCACAATTATCTTAATAATATCTCTAAACGTTGTTTGCCAAACCATGAAGTAAAAAAAGGGACATACAATTTATTTTTTACCTTTCAATAAGAAGTTTAATCTGCCTTTATAGATTAAAAAAAAAACTGTATTATCATATTGCCCAAGCTAGTATAGTCATTATTCATACTAACCGGGAAAAGTGATAAATCATACAGTTTTATTTATAAATATTTAGGTGTACAGACCGGTCATTATTCATAGTGACTGGATGTATCAAATTGCCCGTACCAAATAGATCATATTGTTTGAAAGAATAATCCAGCTGATTGTTTTTCTCGAGGCCTATCTCCTTCAAGGTTAATAAGCCATCCATTATGGCTTAATGGACCGTAAATATACAATCACCGACACATTTTTCCGACCCCAAATAAAGGTAAAAGAAAGGAGAAAGCATTCTCCATAACAATTTAACAAACAAACATTCACATAGCCAGAACATGTAACAAAATAAAAAAAATATTTATACGCCGAATTGAGAACCTCCTGCTTTTTAACCAACTTCAATAAGGAGGAGGTTCTCAATTCGTCTGTATGATTTTTTTGTATGTTCGTTACTCGATTTCTCCGTCAAATGTGAATCGATTTTCAAAACTTTCTTTTAATCGACCCTATCGATATCGATACTCTCGAATTGGTCCCATTGTCACCAAGTCAGGATCTGGTGAGTGGGTTTCAGGGAAATCGAGAGTAACCGTTATTAAAACACGCCGAGCGTAAAAAGTGAAGTGAAGTCGGTGCCAATACAACATAAAAAACAGCAACTTTGCAAAATATAGTAATTTTTATGTCTTACTGCAAGATGTTGTAAAAAGAAGTCGGTTAAATATTATTATTTTTATTTTTAGATGGACGTCAGTTTTGTGTTCTTAAAAAAAAATTAATCAAAATAAAGGGAAACAGCAGCAGTCTGGTTTTTTTTCGCCGTTTTCCTCCGTCATATGCCAACACAGCCGTCCATATTTTATCCTAGCTCTCTTAAGGGAGACTGGAACCTACAAATGCGCTGCTGTGCATTCGTAGCACGGTAACCGCTTTCCATCAAGTGGGCCGTCTGCTGGACTCCTGCAATAAAAAAAGACATAGCTTTTCTTTTTCATGCCTCTTTTAATCCTGTCTTTAATACTATTTACGGAAAATAAGGGGTGTGTCTTTTTGTTTTATTTTTCTTTTCAAAATATACTTAATTTCTAATACAATTTTCTTAGGTAAAGATTACATTGTCATTAGTTTACGTCTAGAAAGAAAGAAAGAAAAATATTTATTGTCGCAAAATAATGCACACAAAAAACGTCTTTTTGTTTATACACACAACTCTTATATCTATTACATGTTATTACTTACTAGCGCAACCTTATTCATATATATATACAATCTATATATATTTTCGGTTATACATATCTATTACTATTTATATTCTATTTATTAATAGTCTTTTTATTTGCTATTGATAAGGGTTACATTTATTTGTCATCTATATAACTTAACGCTAATTGTACATAGAACGCATTACATTATACGTTCAAAGCGTTACTTGGTGAACCGTTTCGTTTGACCACCTTTCTGACCACTTGACCCCTCCAGCAGCTTCTTACCAAAGAGTTTTTTTTAATATTACGGTCTTCAAAACTGAGCAAATTCAGAAACATGTTTAAACACATTAGTAATATAATATTTTGTAATTTGTAGAATGTGATCTTTTATTTATATATATATATATATATATATATATATATATATATATATATATATATATATATATATATATATGTATATATATATGTGTATATATTAACAATGAATAGGTTCGCGTTTGACCGACATTGCGCCTTATCACAGGCGAAAATGCAGTCTAAGGTGGAGCACGCTTACCTAGAAGATACCTGTTCACGCGAGACTTAAAGACACCTAGATTGTATTTTTCGGGAAAAAGAGACGACGGTAAAGAGTTCCATTCTTCAGCGGTGCGTATGATGAATGTGGAAGCATAGCTATATGAAGACACAGCTTGCCTTATTATGTATCTATAGCACTAAAACTAATACAAATATAAATCCTAGTAAGCTGCTACGGACGGTTACATGCATGTGCGCACGCCCGCACTCAGCATAAAATCTTATTATTATAAATATAATAAAAATTACAGTGATATAACAAAGCAAAATTAAATATTACTGTGCACTTAAACGATTTTGTTAAAAAATAATCTTATTTTGTATTTAAATGAAGCAACAGAACCAAAAAATATGTCTATATCGTTGCGGACTATGTTACAACCAGATGTCATGCGATATATAGGGGAATGTTGGCCAATGTTAGTCCTGCAAGTAGGTAAGCAAAAAGTTTTCGATTTTGAACTCGACTAACCCATGCGTGGTATAATGACATTTTTCCAAGAGTGTCTGGGGAATCGATGAGACCATGTAGTAGTTTAATGGCAAATAGGACATTAGCAATCTTTCTGCGGTTTTTTAGAGAAGAAACATAGTAATGTTGTAGTCTTATGTAGGTTCTCCATTTTTATATCCACTCGCAGGCAAAGAGGGGGCTCAAATACTGCATGTAACACACGATGGGTCCTCCTTTAATTTCAAGCGATTCAAAGATTCAGAGAACCTTCCGTGGCCTGTGAATATGTGGGTCGTCACGCTCGCTATTCTGACTCTCCTGATTACTCTGTTGGCGCAGCAGTCTGGTTGCGATATCTTAAAGACAATGCTAGAAATATTTTAGATTCAATAACCTGAGCCAATACTTGTTTTTATTATGAACAAATGGATTAAGACACTAGTTTTATGAAGAAGTATTCATATTTATTGCAACATAGTTGGCAAAACAATTGTGTATTTGTATAGTTCACTTTTATTTATAAACAAAAGCCGATAAAATGATGTAAACATTTTTAATTATACAAAGATGTTTGTCAGACATAACATTTGAAATTAAATCTGTATTGAACATTTTAGAAACTAAAAGATTTTCACATAGTCAGTTTCTGATCACAATAAGATTTTGCAAATTGGTTTAAGCTGCAAAACCTAAACTCTACATCACATTCTACTTTGCTTTTTAATGATAATTATGTAATCTATATTTAAAAACAATCGATGAAGGGTCGCCAGATAATCGGAGTTATATATGGATCTTCATAAAGTGTGTTCAGTTGTTCGACGTGATTCCTCTCACTTTTCACGATTATTTAATAAAAATAGTCTAATGAAAATAAATTCGAGAATATTTTAAATGTAATAAAAGTTTATTCAACTTAAATCAATTATTGTTATTTAAATAACTATGGAGAATGCTCTCTCTTTTCTTTCACCTTCTCCCAATTATTTGGGGTCAGCTCAATAAGTCTTTTCCTTCCATACTCCTCCATTCTAACATACGTACCACAAATCATCATATCATCCTTCACACAATCCATCCGTTTCGCTTTTGGTCTATCTTATTATTATCTCTTATTTAACATTCTTGTTGTCACGTGACTTTCATCCCTCCTCATTACATTATGGAGAATTGTGATTGTATAATTATTACTCTTGAACTCGGGGCTGTTAGACACTGATAGGAAAATAGTCATACTGTCATAGTTTTTGCTATCAGTTCATCCTATCTATGAAGTTTAAAACTAACCTAAAACTACATATATTATGTTCACTTGCTTAATACTTTAGCAGATAAAAAATTACTTCAATTTAGTTTCAAACTGAATGAAGCTATATTGATTGCATACGATTCTAATAAAAATAAGTCGTAACTCGTAACGCGTAAAGCAATAAACGTCATGAATCACATAGGGCACGTTCCTCTTGTAGCTCACAATGCCCTAAATGCTCCTTCAGCCGTTTCACATAAAAACCACGGACGTTATGGTCGCCGAGAAAACGTCACTATGACGTCATGATTTTCGCAGCGCTCACAACGACCCATGTCAAAAGTGGCTTGAATAATCCGTTCTACGCGAGTTTACGATTGTAGCGCCCGCAAGAAAGTGGAACGGGAAAAATCGCGGTCGTGAGCGTGGTCATTCTAAGTGTGGAACGTAGCCATAGAGTAGTGGACAGTTTGTGACCCAGTTTTAATTTAAAACCGCGCGTGTGTCGTTCAAATATTTCCACGCAGATATAAAACATGCATTTCCACGAATGTGAAATCAGCGAATATTGTGAATATCCACGCCATTAGTATTACTGTCAACTGTTTACACGTGAAATGTTCGTTGGGCGATTGATGTCGGTTGTTTCTTTAGATCTTTTTCCATTGTCGATTAATTTTTAAGTTTATTTTTTGCGATACGAATTTATTATGATTCCGTTGTTATTTTGGTGAGAGAGATTTTTTATAAAATCGTTGCCGATTGTTAACCGTCTGTTGTGTTGTTAATTCAACTTATTATTTCTTTTTTTTTAGGTCTATATGGATGAAAACTAGCCAGAAGATCAGTTGTCTCTCTCTTTTGTTTCAATATCTCCTAATTATTTGCGGTCAGCACAATCTCTTTTCCTTTAATACTTTTCTATTCTCCCTTTGTCACAACACAAATCATATTTTTTTTTAATGTATGAGTCCAGCAGCCAGGCGGACTGCCCAGATAACGGTTATCATCGTCTATGGACATTTTTAACAGCAAAAGTGCTATCAATCTACTGCCGCTCTCTAAACAGTAACTGGAACCTGGCCACTAATACCGGCACACAACTCAAAGTTGTTATGGCAGCATACTCTAAAGCAGGAGTGGTAGCCATCCAGGCGGGCACTTATCCTACCACCTGGCTGTGGGTTGTTTTGTCGCCTCTTATAACAGGCTGCCCGGCTCCAGGAAATCGTATTCTTTATCCGCTCCTGCACGGATCATGTTATCCTTCGCACATCCATCCATCTCTTTGGTCTACCTCTACATGTGTACTCGTCAATCTTCCAGTGTAACATTATTTTCATCACGTGACTATCATTCATCCTCATTACCTACATACCCTATACCATCTTAGTCGGCTTCTGCTGAATTTTTCAGTGCGTTCTATGTGACAAATGTTCACAATAATGTTTTTGTTTTAAATCGTGGCATGTTGTATATTTGTTTACTGCCTATTGATGTTAATTAATTAATTCATGTTTCTTTTAATTTCTTATTTCTTCTCTGGGAATATGTAGGAAACCTACATAGACACTGGCTGTATGGAAGCCTAATTATTTTATAATAAAACCATGTGTTCAATAGCAACTAACAATATAGTCAGTTGCTATTGAACTGTTGATGTGAAATATTATATATTATGTTATTCAATTAATACAAAATAAAATAAAGTCCAAGTGAAGTGCAGTTTTCATTTTATATATGTACGGCGCATACACCAGCTAAGCAAGTTACAGTCTGTTGAAATATATAAGTTTTAAACACTTGATTGGAAAAAATTCTTAAGAAGACCTAAAAATATCTGGATTGCGAACAATGATGCGATCGAGAGATAACCCACGGGTGGCTTGATACGTATAACTTAGGAATCAATTATTTTTTTCGGTATGTCGTAGACATGGAAATTAATCCGATTTTAGAAAATCATAGTTTTTTTTTTTTTTTTTATTTATTTAAATCGATAAGTAAAATAAGGTACAAAGCCATACTATCACTATTTATTTACATTAAATTATAAACGATTATGAAAACTTAACTTATAGTGTATTCTACCTACAATCCCTTAATACTGTAAGTAGAATATGAAGCCTAGGTCATCCAAGTATTGATTTGGATCCATTGGGATAAGGTTCTCAGAAGGCTGGTTACGTTACCGCGCTGGATCGATATCTAAAAAGATGCAGGATCTTTCTTTAGAACTTTGAAGAGGTTAATGAAAGAAGGTGAAGCGAAAGTTGTTTGTCAGGATCGTCGCAAGTGGAGAACCATCGTCTCTGCCTACCCCCATGGGAAACAGGCGTGATATTATGTATGTATGTATGTATAAGATACTGATTCGGTAGTGAGAATAAAGCAATATACCTCTGTTTTTATCAATTTTTTGTCCATCCAAAGGATGTCTGGAAGAAATCGCTAATAGCGAAAAGACCGCCTATTGTATTGTAAAATTTTGTTTATGTTAACTGTATCTTTAAAACACAATAAAGCATATTCATTCATTTCTTCATTCATTCAACTTTTTGCCCATTGACGTCAGAAAAGCTAGTTCCTATATCATATTTAAAAATTCACTCAGGAAACATTATTAGCCTTACGCAATAATATAAGTGCTAGTTTACTATATTTTAGACTGTAATCTGCTGTCCATGTATGTCATTTTTATATATATTTTTCTTTCTTGCATAATAATTACAGGTAATTTAAGAATGTCCGTTGAGTCAGGTTGACTGGAAGAGATCGTTTTTAGTGGTAGTGATTTATTATTTTACTATTATAATTTAATTGAAGTGACGAGTGAAGCCATGAGAGCCTGTGTAAAGTGCGACCCGTCATGCTATATGGGTCCGAATGTTGGCCCACTAAAGTGATAAAGCCTCTCCACTCAGCTGAGATGAGAATGTTGAGATGGATGTGTGGTGTTACAAGACTTTGGTTTTACCAAGTAACTATCGTCTTGTTGTGCAATTTTGTATTTTTTGTTTTGGTGAACAATACAGTGTTGTCTATGTCTATATTTTTGTCTAAAAAGAGTAAGAATGACGGCTTCTGTGGTTGTAAGTCTTAGCTGGCCGAACTCGCTGGAATGCAGAGGCTCCGGGTTCAATTCCGGCATGGTACATTTTTGAAACGAACTTTCTGCTATTTTAGTATGGTTCTGGGATCGGCCCCAGTGTGGTCCGTTGTATATCACAGCTTGCTTAATATGAGAATATATAATATGTGTGTTTGTTTACCGATTATTGAATTAAGGTTTTAACTAAAACGCCTACAGTCTGCATTTTTCATCTTGTTAACTGCGTTTTTGTCAAAATAGAAAAGCCACAGCGAGCTGTATGTGAGCGAACCGGGAGTAACGTAAATTGATTCGGGTCGCGCCTGACAAGACAGGTGTAAATGAATTGGACCGTAAAAAGATTTTATCTCCGCAAAATAACCAGTAAGGGCAGTGGACATCTGATACAGGTTTTGAATATCTACGGAAAATATGTGCTTCTTTGGAAGATATTCACAAACAGAAATCTATATTTAGATGTTTTTAATTAAATTTGATTGAATTTAGGCAAAGCCTTGTTAGTTTCATGGCTAGCGCACTCGCGTCCCGTCTCAAAGCGACGGACAGGATTCGTATCCTGGTCTGAAAGCATGCACCACTTAGGCAGTTTTCTGACCTAATGTTCATATGCTAATAAATATAATACCACGTGCTAATAATTAAATTGTGATAGTTAAATTATAATAGTAAAATAATACCAATAGCAGTCTATAAATGTCCCACTGCTGGGCTTGGACCTCACATTCATAAGGGAACGGACAGTATCCGTGCAGGAACGGTGAAAGTATACAATTTTTTGCGTCCGGGCGGCCTGTCGTAAAAGGCGACAAAACAACCCACAGCCAGGTGATAGATTATTTTCTCGACTGAATGGCTACCAGTCCTGGTCTAGAGTATGCCGCCATAACAACATTGAGTTGTGTTCCGGCTTTAGTGACCAGGTTCGAGTCTCTCTTAAGAGAGCAGCAGCGCATTTGTGGCACCTTCGGTGTTGCAAACGTCCATAGACGATGGTAACCGCTTTACATTAAGTGGGCCGTCTGCGTGTCTGCTGAAGTCCTGAAATAAAAAATAAAAAAACAAGGATAACATTATATTTAGATGTCTTTAATTACATTAGATTGAACTGAGGCCAAGCCTTGTTAGTTTCATGCCTAGCGCAGTCGTGTCCCGTCTGAGAGGGTCGGACAGCAATCGAATCCGGGTCTGAAAGCAGGCATTTTTCTGACCTAATGTGTATATGTTTACAAATACCACATGCTAACGGTGAAAGAGAACATCGTGATGAAACTTGCACACAGAGATAACCGATGTGTAAAATCGCCTTGGACAGATGTGACGGGAATATGGTCCGTCCCGCTATGAATGTGAGGTCCAAGCCCAGCAGTGGGACATTTATGGACTACTATTGTCATTATTTTACTATTATCATTTCACTGAAGTGGCGTTCTGACGCCATGAACCTGTATAAAGTGCCCACCTCGAACACCGGATTGGTTTAGCAATCTAGCGAGGTAAATCTTGCCTTACCCATAGAAGACGGTGATATAGGCTAGTATTCTACTTCTTGTCTTAAAGGATTATAAGTAGAGTGCAATATAACCTAGTTCGGTTTTCTTTATTGCATCAATTTATAATGTTTTAGTTTCATAAATATGTATTTCATCTAGTGTATTTAATTGAATAAAAACTGGCCAAGTGTATGTGTACAGAAGGGTTCCGTAAACGAACTTCCAATGCTTTTTTAAAGTCTGTTTTATTAGTACTCCAACAAACAACGTAAATAACAACAACAAATATAACCGTGATTCATTCAATGATATTGTGCTTTCACCAAAAAACATTTTATTCTATTTTAGTTTTAATTCAAATACTATATATTGGAGCATGTTAAATTATAAAACTTCACAATAATACATTATAATACAGAAAACCTTTATTTCTTTATTTAATTCAATATGTATTCCTTTCCCAACACATTGTCGTTCATTAACAATATGTAACTTTGCCTGCCACTTGTCATTACGGCCGAGAACAGCACGCAAATCGAATAAAACGCATTAAGCGAGTCCCCCCGTGGAGTCTTCATAATGCGCTACTATCTCCGATTCAAGTAAATCAATAATGTTACATCTCGCCTCGTTTAACGCGGACATGTTTTTTATTACATTTTGAAGATCTGAAGGATGATCGGCTGGCGAATTGATTGGCACTCAAAGCTCAAATTGAAAAAAAAACATGTAATCAGCTACCTTTGATCTTCTACTACGTAATTTCCTTTAATCATGATATGTAAGGTGCTTAATAAATAATAAATAGGTAGGTAAACAAACATAGATATGTAAATATTACTGGTGGGGGAACTGGATGAAAAGAGTAGACTACTTGGGTGGGCTTACGTAAAGTAGTGGATAACGGTTGGCGGACGAGAAGCAAGTTACGCTTGTGTTATGACGGGTGGCATAAATAAACAAAAGTACGTATACGAAATGTTTCCTTCCGGGAATCGAACCCGGGATCTCTGCGTACCAGTGAACTATTCTATACTTAACAGGCGTTCCTTACTAGACTTGTTTTTGATGTTGTAAATGTGAGGATTTAACCAGTATCATCCTATGTTAAGGAACGATGAATTCAGGATGTAAGTACTTTTAGGGAGGAGGTATTTACTATACACATATATATTAACGTCCAAATGTTATTATGCTTGGTAAAATCGGATTATGGTGCAGTGCGCAAAAATGTAGACACACAACCTTACAACACATTTTAAAATAAATACTTACATAATGGTAACTTTGAATAGGTACCGTACCATTAACTGATGTTCTAATTTTTTTCATAAATGTTGTATAAATTTAATAATACCACATTAATATTAAAATTTAATCTAAAAAGAATAATAAGTAATTTAAATATAACCTAAACTGACAAAAAGTATTTTACTAAGAAAATGTCCATTAGCACTTTTCTTATTGTCTCTATTAAGGGGAGGATACATTCATGTGTTCTTTAATAAGTTAGCACAGTATTTGGTCTAATACTGGTTTCACCGTGCAGGAACGGAGAAAGAATACAATTTCCTGCGGCCGGGCGGCCTGTCGTAAGAGGCGACAAAACAACCCACAGGCAGGTGAAATAGGGCAAATGCCCGACTGGATGGCTACCACTCCTGGTCTAGAGTATTTATCCTGTCTAAGAAGATTTTTAGAGCTGTAAAAGCTTTTTAGTGGTTTTAATATTTATGATAAGAGTGGCGTCTATATCCTTTGTTTCTTATTGTTGATGTCATTGCCAACATTGCAATTTTCTGTTTTACGTTTCTATCTGTACATAAAAATAAATAAAATTAAATGTTTGTTTGTAACTCAGAATAACAGCTATACGGTACTGTATCAAAAAATCTATTTTAATTTTTTTGTCTGCGTGGATGTTCCGGCTAATCTCTAAAACTACTGGATCGATTTTGACGGCATTTTCACTGGCAGATAGCTGATGTTATAAGTAATAACTTAGGGTTTATTTTTGGATTCCAAAAAGAAACCACGACGACTAAGTCGCGGCCACAGTATTTTATAAATGTAACATTTATTAAAATGTTAACAGTACTGTACTCGTGCAACCAAAAGTCGACTATAAGGTGACGAACATTTTAATTCCGTGAGTGTACATGTGAATATTTTAAAATTAGAAGAAAACAATTTTGATCCGATACGATTTGTAAATTATGAGACGCATGCGTAATACAGTTTTTGGACAAAATAATGATTTTACATATGTCTATCTGATAGTTTCCAATTCTACTATAACAATGTTATTTTACATAATCTAAATCGAAGTCGCTTTCCGCGTCTATTCGCCTGTATGTATATCCACTTACTCCTCTTAAACCACACAACGGATTTTTAAGCGGTTTTCACCATCAATTTGATAATTTTTCAAGGACAGTCTATATAGATATTAGCTTTGCTTCGGTCGCGCGCGATATATAATAATCCTAAATAAGTTTTATGTAAGTAAAACAGAGCTAAACAGGGCTTGCCACGCGGCGCCTAGTTTATCTATAATTGTTTTTTTAATTTGCAGCTTGTACCAAGTCCGCGTTGGGCTTCGTGTGTCACCGAAGGTCCCGGTGCACATCGAAGCATCAGTTTCAAGCGGCAATGGAGCGGCGCGCACGGGCCGCCCGGCCGCCAACGCGACCCTCATCGGCGGTCTGGCTGCCTCCAGGGCCTTCCAGATCATGTACCGAAATGAAGAGGTCACGCTCAGGGACATACTGCATTTTAGAGCGCATTTGCTAGGTAAGATAATTGCTATACGTGATCAATTTTGCACTTTTCAAAGTAACAATTTCGCGTTCGCCTTGTATGAATAAATGTATGTATAGGGTATATAATTTATTGTTGAAGTGAAACTTCTATATAGACGGGCTATTAGGATTTTTCTGACACGAAACAGCGTCACGGCTAGGTTAAAATATACCTGACCTAACCAAATCATAATTTGCAGTAAACCTGCGAAAAATCGAAATGTGTGCTGGGATACATAGTAGAAGTGAAACTTCAACGGATAAATGGAAAAACGAATCGCAACAAAATTTCAACTTGAAGTTTTATGGGCAGATTGTTAATGTACTTGTTCAATTTAAAACCAGCCATTTGCCATTGCCATTCATTTTTCCACTTGTCCGTTGAAGTATCACTTCTACTGTTTGTCCCAGCACACATTTCGATATTTTCTTACTGTTGGAATCAACCGCATTAGTTAATTTACTTTTTTATGTTTTGACATCTGTCAACATTCTTTTGTTTTTTCTTTTTACACATTATGTGTTCATCATTGCTTTGTACAGTATCGTGGTGCAATAAACTCCTTGCTTCACAGTAACTACTAGTGGTAGATCTTTGATTAAATCTAGAGCTTCATTCTTCAAAAAAGCCCTAAGGTAATGAAGCCTTTGAATATTGTCTAGCCTTGAGTCATTATGAACTATCAAATAAACCAATGAATGTGACATAACTAGAACATGAACTACCATCAAACGGGTCAATTTTAATAACAGGTAAAGCTAAATCTCTGTGATGTTGATTATTATGAGGTCTGGGGTCTTTGTTGCTTTGCTCAATATGCTCATTTAAAGCCGCAGAAATTTCGTAAAATATGTCTTCTACGATTGATACATCTTCCTTGTCATCAGAATCGAGTAGATTAATTTTATTATTAACATCCTCCAACTCAGAGAATGATTTTTGCAAACGCAAAAGTCTTACTTGTAATTGCGCTGAGCTGGCCTCTACTAATGCATTTGACAATATAAAAGTGTGAAGTCGCGTAATAATAGCCTTTAGGCTTCCGCGCTTAGCAACCAATTCGTTTAAAACCTCAGACATCATCACCACGAAACTTTACTTTACAATTAAAATATTTATAAAATTAATATTACAACAAAACTTACAATGTACAACACTAGTTAAAAAAAATATTAAAATAAAAAAAATAAACAAACGCGAATAATATCCACAGTCCCAGCAAAAGAAGGTTCCAAATTCGTTATATCCATAGGTCGCTGGTTCATATCCGGCTCGAAGGACCAATTTGTGTAGAGCACGTAGACTGTATATATAAAAAATGTTAATGTATAAAAAAATAAAATTATTTAAGGAGGTTGATTCCAACACTTACAAGATAAATATTTGAATAAAATTTTAGTTTAAATTCTTCGAGAAAATGTACTAGGTACTTTGACTATCTCTGTGGTTAAAGAAAGAATAAAGTTAGATATTAAATTAGATAATGTTTAAATTAGCCATATTATTACAAATTTAAACATTAGCTAGTTTAATATCTAACTTTAGATATTCTTTAATGGCTGGTTCCTATATCTTACCGAGGCTTATTGGCCTTACTATAGATTAAAATTTGACATAAGCTCAAGAAATGTCAAAATTCTACTGACCTTTAGTCAAATTAAAGCTGGTTTCCATTTCTTACTATTCATATACTTACATTAGCGTCGGTTAAATTTTGACCTTACTTATATGATGTAATATTGTTACAACTCAGGTCCCGACAAAAACAAAATCCACCTGCATATCTGAAACAAAACACATTTTATTACCAGTCGGCATTTAAACTAATTGTAATTCTTTTATGACCCTCTTCTTTTGTTTACTTATTGATTGGCATACGTTTCTAGAAAACAACCCATTGTTTTATTGTACTCTTTTATGGCCGTTTGCGGCCGATTCATAAGCCAGATGTGACGGATTATGTCGACTACGATACGGGTACAGTGCATTTGTGCAGTATAAAACGATGGCCTTATTGAGGGAGGGGCAGTCGAGCGAGAACCACGATTAAAGCGAGACGTGTGTACTACAATTGGCAATCCATTAGTGACGAACTTTGCGCGTTTTATTGAATTACGACCATTACGTACGCACGCATTACGTTTGGATTTATTGTGTTCGGTTATATTTGTACCTGTGTTAAACTTGTTTGTATAGGTCCCTCTATAATAATCCCAACGGCATTTTAATTCGAGTCCCGCAACTCGTAACAATATGAATAGTAAGGCAATTGATCGGTCGGTAGGATATGAAAACCGACAATAAGATATTTATATATTATTCAATAGTGTACCTAGATGACTGCAAAAAACAGGTCTGTAGTACCAAAATGACCTTGTAAGGAACAACATCTACGTAGGCAATAACATTGTATAAAAGATCACTAATTAACCAAATTAAACCATGATTAATTGATATAGCTACACTATTTCTTTTGTAGTTGATAGCCGAAACCTCAAAGAGTCATTGGAAAGAGCAGAATGGAGTTTAGGCGTGGAGTTGTGGTGCAGCGAAGGTGCCCAATCCAGCACTCTAGCACCTGTCTCCTGCAGAGTCCTGAAACTGCATTTCCAACCCTCCCAAGGCCTCCATTACCACCTGCCAGTCTTATTCGACTACTTCCACCTGTCAGCCGTCTCAATCACCATCCACGCTAGTCTAGTTGCTTTGCACCAACCTTATATCAAGTAAGTACTCAGAGAAATCTATATGTTAACCAAAATCCATTTTTCGAACAAAAATAGATACCTATAATACCTACATTATTACTTAGAATAACCTAGCTAACAAAGCTATACAAATTGACAATATCCAGCAAACGAAATTGGAATGGCTGATACAGATGTAGATAAAGATATTTAGGCAGTGAATGTACTAATTTACTCTTTTTATTTTTATGTCTGTCCATAAAAGAAAAAGTATAATGCATTATGTGCAAAGTTGGTAAGTAACCATGCAATGAAATCAATTTAGTATATTTCCAAATATCTAAACTGCCTTATTACGATAATGTATTTCATGCTTTTAATAAGGGTCTGTTTAACTGAGTTAAGAGCTTAGCTGACGAATGCGACATAAAGCATCCAGTAAGTAATTACGTAGATAACACTCTTGTCATGATAAAAAGCAATTTCCGCTGCTATAGCAAACAGGACAATAAAAATTGATACCAGTATAAAAACATAATAAACTTTGCAGCACACCTCGCTCAAGCAAACAATGGGGAAAGTTGATGAAGAACGCTGGAAATTTTAATACTTCAGGCAGTTTCGAGAACGTCTTGTTTGGTTCTACCGGGAAATGCGCTGGCGGTAACTCTAGTAAAATTGCTCATGCAAGGTAATTTGCAGCTGTTTGCTCCGTTGATTGAAATTTTAAATTTTCTATACGAATGAAAAATACTTTTATTATTTACTTTTAACGATTTTACATATTAGTAGAAGTAATTATAAGAAACATACTAAGATATATATATGAACATAATCAGGACATAAAAAAAGATTTATTTTAGATATCTACGCCGAAAGGATGGTTTTTTGTGTAGAGAAAAGGTTGAATGTTTTGGTAGATATTCGAATAGATGATTGAGGCCAAACTATAGAACAAGTTCTATATATAGAATATTCTTTATTGTTCGCCACGTACACATAAAATAAATCGTATACAGTATCATATTTCATGTAAAGGCAAGAACAAGCCTTATTGCTTTCGAGCGATACTCGTTCAGATGTATAAGTTGTAACTTGGTTTTATTATTTTGGCATTGTAACGTGAAAATTGTGAGAAATTTCCATTCTGAATACGATGTTCATATATTAATGTAATTGTACATTTTACGCCAGGGAATATTAACAAAATTCTTTTTCAGACAAGTTCATGCAGAGGTGTGCGGAATTCTTTTGGGATCTTTAGAAGGATTACAAAGTGCGTTAAATGTCTGCGGGTCGACTGGTGTTCTGCTTACTCCCGAAGAGTCTACATCTAACTCAGTCGTCGGGGAAGTGGCGCAGCGGATAAAAGATCTCAGTGATTTTGGAAAGGTAAATGATTTCCTTAGTTTTATTCTTATCACCTGTCTGATTCTTTCAGCTTGTCCCCCATCCCATTCTCTTTATCCCGTCCTAATTCTGGCAACGCGTTGGCTTTACCCTTGGTGTTGCAAACGTCGATAAGCGACGGTAACCACTTTCGTTCGGCTCGGTCGCCTGTTCGCCAGGTTCGTGATAAAAAAAATATACCGATTCCTCCTGAAAAGCGTTATTATACTTCTATTTAGATTGTTTCCTGAATTAACATGAGCTCTCTAGTAGTTTTTCGAATTGTTTTCAAAATTCTTCGTTTCGTTTAGTCATAATTATTTATTAATATTCCATATCTGCACAAACGTAGGTTTCTTTGTTAAGTATATTCATCATCAATTATTAAAGAGGGAGGCTGACCTTAACCCTTGTCTAAGCCTTAACCTCACCTAACTGAATGCAGTGTAATGCTGACATACTATCCGCAAGAGTTAACTTGAGACCTGAGCGGAATGCGCGCTCCCCTCCCGACCCCGCCTTCTTACCGCTCTCGCCATAGAAGCGTCAGTATCTCACGCATACGTCATCCGAGCGAAGTCTCAAGTTAACTCTTATATTATTTCTATCGGGAATTCAAACATTAAAGCCGCGGTACATTTTTTAAACAGTTTATTAAACTTCGTAACAACAAAATTATGTGTAACTAAATATTTAAACTAAATATTTATAAATATTTTACCTATTTGTTCATGCATACAAACAATTTATGAAATGTAAAATAATCAAAATGATTAAAAAATCGTTTTGATTATTTTAAATTATATTAATAATATTAGATTATCTATGTATTTTTACAATGCCAACGTTCATATCATGAATGTGGATACTTTCAACATTTTATTTTTCATCAGAATTTCCAGAAATCTGAATGCGGGGAGGAAGAAGAATGGGCAATGAGTGCAGCACACGATATTGCTCGACTATGCGCCGAAGTTACGTTACGTTGGCGAGCTTTCCTACATCATACAACTGATCGGCCGCATGTTCATCATGCACTTGCTGCAAGACATCATGCATTACGGTATATTATCTTAGTATAATTATTTAGATTATTTTTTCAGATAAACATGTCTTTACTCTAAAACTATTTAGCTCCCTGTATGGTGTAATATTATAGATAAATTAGGATCGGCAGTGGTCTGTTATCATTATTGAAATAAGCAAACAAGTATGTGGTAAGTGGTATGATGTCAAAAAATTCAAATGTAACATGACTTCTGAGGTGCCAGTGCCAAGTTACACGACCTCATTTTAACACCTCCTTTTACCTTGCGTACTTGCAGCCAAGTCCTTTTACACAGCACTCAAGCTTCTCTCTCGAAAGACCTTTTGTTAACATATCAGCCATCATCTCTTGGGTCGCCACATACCTTAACACGACTGCGCGGCAGTTCACTTTTTCTCTTATGAAGTGATGTTTGACATCTATATGCTTTGTCCTCTGATGATGAACCGGATTCTCTGCAATCCTTATTGCTGATTGACTATCACTCAGTAAGACCATACTACTCATGTCCCGTTCCGTTAGCTCAGTAAACAACCTTTTAAGGAATACCGACTCTCTACATACTTCTGCCAAGGCCACATATTCTGCCTCTGCACTTGCAACAAATATAAATAAAAAACACCAAGTCAGCCTAGATAACAATTTACTTCCTATATATTTTTTCCGAAGATGTATTGAAAGACGCGAGCGCGAAAATATTACACCAACCCAGCACGGGCTCAATTCTGTTATTACTATCTCTTCGAAATCGCCGGACACTATTGTCTCATTGAAAGTTTGCCTGAATTCGGTATTCTGTTAATTCCAATGGCGTGCCCCGGGCACCCTAGGTATGCCACTCTCATTTTATAAATATTTATAAGTGAAAACTCGCGCAACAAATGTTATAAAATTAGTAGCTTTACAATTTTTCTACTACTATTCCGCTTCGACGACATCAAGAAGATATTGTGTACCTGGTAGAATATGAATTTTTAACACTATCGCAATGAAACCGTACTTTGAATATCTTCGCAACGCAAAGATAAATTAGATTAAATAACAATTTATTACTCACCAAAATAAACAATTACAAACTCAAAATGCAAAATTACAATACTTCTTGGCAAAACAACAAGCGGCTCTATCACTAAAGCGATCCTTTCCAGGCAACCTATAGCTTAAAAGAAATTCTTCACTAATCTGGTAATGTAGGTGGAGCAGAAATAATACAAGACTGTACAATACATACTTACACAATTTATAAATTTAATACATACAACTTTTAATGGGTTTTGTACATAAATATTTTATTTAGAGTCTATACAAATTAAAATAAAATATACAAACAGAAATCCAATCACATTAATAAAATACCAAAATATACGTATATATGTACTGTATACATGTAACTAGCTATGCCTGCGACTTCGTCTGGAGGTTTTCCGCGACTTCGTCCGGAAAACTGTCGTGAATTTTTTTTCGTGGAATCCTAAAATAAGTAGCCCAAGTTACTTATAACATCAGCGGTCTGCCAGTGAAAGTCCCGTCAAAATCGATCCAGCCGTTTCAGCAATTAGTCGGAACAGATAGACATCCAGATAGACAGACAAAAAAATTAAAAATCGTTTTTTTTTATATTAGTGCTCCATATACTCTTATGAATATTTTGGTTTTAATCATTCTCCTTGGATATACTTGCTTCATTTAACAAGGGTTATATATGCATTGCAGAATTAAGCGCTTCTCGGAATGCTTTTTCGTTCTGGACAACCCGAGACACTCGCTGGCAGGTTGCTACGACAGCAACTACCAGTCTTATCAGAGTGTTGGTGAAGTAGCACGAAGATCCAGATACCTGGCCTTGTTGCCACCTTTGCCAGTCCACTGCATCGCTTTGGATGGTGATCCTCATATTATGCCCATCGTCTTTGAGGACAGGTACAGAATAATGTTTGTTACAATTTTCACCATTGCTCTTTTTAATTTTGGGTGATAATTCAATGCAAGCACAAAATTTAAGAGACTATAGATAGATAACACTTTATTGTACACCAATACAAAAAATGAACTTACAGATTAAAACTATACCCAACTATGTAATTATGTAATAAAGGGCGGTCTTATCCCTAAAAACCGTTCTCTTCCAGACATTCCCAGAATTGAATTGAGATGATAATGGTGATAGAGGTATACGAAAACTATAGTACGACTACTTACATTTTAATAATAAATACATAAATGTTATTTATTATATGTAGTTGAATAAATAATCAGCATTTCGATTTACAAAATTTGATTTTCCTACACCTCTTAGGCCAAATACGATAGTTAATTGAAACACTTATACCACCACGCAAGTTCTATATGTGAATACTGAAGTTTGAGAAATAAATCTTTTTTGCGTCTTATTCAGGTATCAAGATACTGCAGAATTCGCAAGACGACGATCTTTCTTGAATTCCAGCGCTAGTAAATCTGGCAGTGGTAAGAGCATGTTACTGTTATTATAGTAAAAGATATTAAATTTGTAATGAAATTATAAAAAAATAATGGCCATTCCAGATCCATTCTTATGCTCGGAGCCTACTGATGACGACTGTGCTTGTAGTGTAAGCTCCTTGATGGACTCAAGAAGACCTTCGTCAGAAGCTTCAAGAGTTACACTTACGCTACCAAAAACAATTATTGATGTTCTTGAGCCAGCATTCATCGCAGGAAAAACAAATTCTAACATAGTGCAAGCTACCTTAACGTTGGCTCCTCAAAAATCTGCCCGTGGATCCCCAAAACGAGCATTAGTCAAACAAAATCTAGTTGAAATGAATAAACCACACAATAAACAACTAGAATTAACCGAAAGAAACAGGTATATAGTTCAAAATAATCAAATCAGTGAAATACAATTACCCCCTAACAATGCATTCGCGTCATGTTCCATACAACAAGGACAACCAATGTCTCGATATTCCGCTTCCACTTTATTAGACATAAATGGAGCTAAAAGTACTGGAAACGTTTCACGTTTGGGAAAAGACAAAAACGATCCTAATGAAGTTATACGGCAAAAACACGAAATTACAAGTGGAGTTAGTACTCTCCCAGCAAGACATAGTAAATCTCTTGATCAATTACGAGTATCCCAAATGACTCCTTTAAATACTGCACAGAAGATTGCTAAGAATGTCAGGGACAACTCGAGTACCTCTGTAAACTATCCTAAGCCGTATTTACCGCCCCAACAAGTTAAACCTACTACGTTACCCAGAAGTGTAACTACCACTGTATATCCAACTAATACAACAGCAAGATGCGGATCAAAAGGTGATGATTATAGAAGAAACATTAGTGAATTTAGAGAAAAATATAAAAACCCGTGCAATCTTAATGCAAATTCTCATGGAATGAACAATGAAGTATTCCACAGTGTAGGCTATAAGTATGATGGCGCAATGAAAGCTAATCCTAATCAAGTGTACGGGTATACTTTCGGTAATCAGGGTAATTTGCAAGTGAATAATGTAATTCGTAATCCTTTAGAGTTTCAAAGAGGCTACAGTGTAAATTTACCCCGTCCCATGTTGCCTCCACGTAATTCTTATCCGCCGGTTAGTGGTAAAACACAAGTGACTGATCAAAATAACTTAGTTTCTAACAAACACGTTCATAGATCGAACTCCACTCACATATTCCATCAAAATATTGATTCACAAACCATGGACATTGAAGCAGCTCGCAGTCAATTGCGATATGAACTTAATTATTACCTGCAAAAAGGAGACTGGAGTTACGATTTTAACACTGGTAGCCTGATCCAAAACTACCAGAAAAAATCTAGTAAAAGTAGTGACGATAGCGGCTTTGTAATGACTTTGGATAGAAGTAGCGATGGCACATCTAAATCTACATATTCAAAAACTCCACCTTCTACTCCTCATTCTACCATGCCATCTGTAAGACATAAAAAGAGTAGATCAAAAGAATCTAAGTTAAATAACAGTGGAAAAGATACCTCAAAAGTTAATTCTAGCCGTGATTCATTGAGCAGCCATCATTCTATTAAATCAAGAGATAGTAAATCTGATCGGCACACCTCAAAGTCTGACCGTAGCACTCCTAAATCTGACCGAGGGACACCAAAATCCGGTAAAAATACTCCAAAATCAGGAGGTATTACACCAAGGTCAGGACTTGCAACTCCTAAATCTGGTAGAGTAACGCCGAAATCAGGTGGGACTACACCAAAAAGCGGAAGATCTAGTGGTAAACCAGAAAAACGAACAAAACATAAACCTTCTGAAAAAATGAGTCAGCTAATGTCAGAAGCTGCTTCATCGTCTAGTAATGAAAGTATACCATTTGAGTTAAGACGATTAGAATCGTCTACAAGTGTTCCATTCAGTTTAGACCATGGCCCGGAACTGTTAAGACATTGCAGAAGTGCTGCATCTGTATTGGATGAACCTAATCTTAATAATAATTTTGGTTCCGAATCCTTACCCAACTTAGCTCCACCTCCGCCTGCATTTGAATCACCTCCTCTTGATATAGGAGACAAAGATTTTAAAATTTTGCCACCTGAAAATTTCTCTAATAAAGAAGATAAAAGAAGCAGAAGTAATTCTACGTCAAGTTTAAGTGAACAAAGTGGTTGGGTATCTAGCGGCCGTAGTTCGGGCCCTTCATCGCCGGATAATGCAAGTTGTCAATTAAACCAGAATTATCCTCCTGCCGGAAGCTCCGTAATGTCCAAAATATCGAATAAAAATTATGAAGATATATCTGAAGCACGAGAAACAGACGGGGAGGCAATTAGTGACTTCAAAAGAACAGTTCTAAATGGCGAGCAGTTGCGTGAGCGCTTGCTAAAATTAGCTGTCAAAGTAGCTCAAAATAATTCAAACGAGAAAATAGAATGCTGTGATAAGGAAGTGTGTGAAGAGTGTACGATATGTAGTGACTCAATATGCACAGATAGTCAATGTGAATATAACAAATTAATGCATAGTGATGAAACAACAGATGGAGGCTGTACTTCAGAAACCTGCACTGCAAATTGTTTTAAAAATATACCAGAAGCATCTATCGGTCAACGGCATAATTCTTTTAGTGCTGTACAAGGAAAATCTTATAGTTCAATTAACAAAATTTCTACTGAAGGCACAGTGAAAAAATCGCAAACAGTCAGTGACAATTTACATCCATATATACGAAAAGAAATCACGCCCAAATCACAGCAAGTTCCTGTAAAATCAAATGCTTTAAACAAAAACAAATTGAAAGATAGAATAGAATACACTGAAAAGTTGCTGGCGGCTGAACTACGAAGTCTTACCGTGGATCGTTCGTGTAAAACTCATAATGGCAATGGCAAGAAGGCTATACCAGGTCCTGTGGCTGCTGTTCAGAAATATCAAAACAAAGCAAAGTCGGAAGTTGATTTAACACATTTTATTGGTAATAATGAATATGAGCATTTGCCTCCGCCGCAACAATTTAGGGATGCCCCTCCACCGCCAGACGAGTTTAAGGTAAAAAAATTGAGTATACCCAAAAAAATACAATGTTTATGCCAAAACATGCAATTAATGTATTTATCCGGATTTATTTCCAGGATCCTCCGGCAAAGTCGCCTAAGCTAAGTAGGTCAAGCAGTAAAGCATCCACGCCATCGAAAACACCGCAAAAACAACAAATGCAACAATCAACACTACAGCTTGACAATCCACTTTACCACGTCTGTGAAGGTAAGATAAGACATATTCATGGCTATTAGCGGGTTCCTATATTATACTGTTCATTTATTTGCCTTGGTTGAAATTTTACATAAATTGGATGCAACTAATGTAATTTTTTCTACTAATGGTACGGATGAAAGCCTGGCTTATAAGAGATACATGTTTATGGAATATTTCTTTTGCTTTTTTTCTTTTTCTTATAACAATACTAACCCATTTGCTTGTGTTAACAAGGCATTATGGAACGACGGAAACTCAAGCCACATCTGTCTGTGAATTCTGGAGGTGTTCCAACGGCAAGCACTCTGAATAAAAGTCAAAGCACCGGCGAATTGGCTAGCAGAAATGACAATGGAAGCAATAAAGGTAATAAATCAGGACTTAGACAAAATATTAATTGTATTTTCTAAGAAATTTACTGACCTGTAGATATTTCTTTAATCTCAATTAGCAGCAATAATTAATTAAAAACTCTAACCCACACGGGCAACGTACAGTTCTAAAATAAAAGATACAACAATCACACAAGCAGTTGCTAAAATCGAAATTGGTAATAAACAATAATTTTATTTGATTTCAGAACGAGAAAGCAACCTCGTAAGCATATTTGGCCTGGTGGAATCTGAAAGACTTTTTGTGAAATGTCGGGAAGAGTTTAGACAAAGTGTCAAATACCCTGGAGCCATCTATTCTGATTTTCCTCCTGTTGAGAACTCTTTACCTTACTTTCATATCAGCGATGAATATAGAATGTTTAATCCAGAAGGTAAGTTATTGCAATATTTGACGGCCTCTGTGGTTGAGCGAGCTAAGCCTTTGCCGGCCTACTGCCGGCACTGCAACTCAGAAGCTCTGGAGTTGATATGGTAAATTTCGGAAACGAATTTTCTTCGTTATTCACAGTGGTCTGGGTGTCTGGGTGTTGTATATTAACCGTGACACAAGCGTAACATGATTAACTTGGGGATATACAATTGTCTGCTAGGTATGATTATTGTTACGTGCGAGCGGGGGTACGCACTTTTGGATTGGAACAAAACACCAGCTTTTTAACTAAACGCTTTTATTGACTTACACAGCCGCACGCAATACCTCTCCACAGGGTTGCCCCTATATGCACGACTAACTAAGGTGTCTCACTCACGATACCGTCGCCGATATTGCGTAGACCACCTCCGATATTACCGCGTGTAGGTCGCTTCTGGTTCGTCTCTAGAGCTATGCGACACACCTCCTTTACGTAACTGTCCACTATACTTGTCACTAAATTCACCACTTTACTCGTCACTGTCTTCTATTAAATCTCTCTTCCAACTCTTCCGTATCGTACTTGTCGGTGCGATTCGGTGTTTTAAACTGAACTCAACTCTAAACTGTCCTGTAGACGCCGCCTTACGCAGCTTATATACTCGGAAGAATTTTCTGGAACCCATAATTTCGTTATTCTTTTATTTACTATCTGTCCCTTTCTAACATCTATCTATCTCTTTCTTTTCCTTCCAGAATCTTCTACCTTTTTCCAAAAGTCTTGCGACTGATTTACGCTGCTGGAAAGTTCTACCCTCGGTCGCCACATTATTATATAATAATATTTTTTCATAGACTTTCATATTGACATTGCTTTTAGAGGGATTGATTTAAAGATCAATTTAAATTTAATTGTTTTTTTTTATTTAAGATAAGGAGGGAAAGTTTTCGTAATTATTTAAAAACAAACAGTTGCCAGTTAGAACAGGCCGCGGTTGAGCGAAGCGAAGAAAAGGGGCTTAATGAGTCAACGCCGTCAGGATTATCGGAAATATCTTTAGTTCCGGAGACGGAGCATATTAATAAAATCATAACATAATTTTTCAGGATTACATCTTATAATTTGCGTTCACGGTTTGGATGGAAACGCCGCAGATCTTCGTTTAGTCAAGACTTATTTAGAATTAGGATTGCCTGGTGCAAGATTAGATTTTCTCATGTCAGAAAGGAACCAGGGAGACACGTTTTCTGATTTTGATACAATGACTGACAGGTGAGGCATATTTTTTATTTCGTTCGGTTCAGTTAATTTTCCAGACATACCTAAAAAAATCTTGAAAAAATATCCGTAGGTTTAAGTATGTGTGCTGCTTTGGTTATTTATTTATGTAACCCTCAAAAGGAAGTTTAGAAGCTGTCTATTACAAACTATTTATGTAGCATTATTGCTAATTATAGTTTTAGGGCTTCATATTCAAATAGCATGAACTTTACAAGTTTATAGGTATTTTAGAACTTATAATAAAACTACGTTTTAACGGTTTTAAGCGCGGTAATTTATTTGATTTAGGTTTATCCGACGTTTCGGCCGCTTTTCAGTGGCCGTGGTCACGGAAGACAAAGATGACATTTTTCAAACGTGTATTGTCAAAGTTTTTATTCAGCCTACCGCCAACTTGTTCATTTTAATTATTTAGTTTTAAATTTTGTTTATGGATATTATTTACTCTATGGGAGCCTAATCTAATTTACCACCGCTTCACAACATGTTGTGGCTTGAAGAGAAGAAGCGGCGCAAGAAACTCTTCAGCAAACATGCCTAGTTCTAAATTTTTTTATATAATATTAAAATGAGTGGGAGGAAAAAATAAAATAAATAAATTCCTACTACCTATGCCGTGTCTGTACATTGAAGTTATTAAAAAATCTGGAATAGACTATATAAACGACGGAGAAAACGATGCTTTTTTTTTTCTTGTCTGTTTGTTCGGGAATCACATAAACACCACGGGGCCGATTTCGATCCGGTTTTCGCTGATCGACATAAAATTAGACTAAATATCTGCGCTACTTTTTATCCTGGGAACCCCACGGGAATTTTTCTGGAAATGATTTAAAATGGGACATAACTCGCATGTATTATGGTTCGCATAGTTTTAAAAATCTTAACAGCAGGGAAACTTGTTTCCCAGGGACGAAAAGTGCTGTTTTCATCCCTGTAATCAAGCAACTCCAAGCGTACTTTCAGAATATGAGAAACGAAAAAATATTCTGACACAGTTTTCACTAAAACAATAGCTTGCATTATTTATTAAATACTTTGTGTCCCGGGAACCCCGTGAAAATAAGGCGTATTGTCCGTCGTAAGAATAGTATTTTAAAATTAGTTTTTATGTTATATAATTATAGATTGTTAGCAGGTAAAAATAAAATTTAACATAAAAATGCAAAAGGAACCTAATACCAGTTCAGTAGTATAAAATGGGAGTTTTTATAGGAAAATGTAAATTCGCGTTACGCATTTTCGTCAATTTGTGGTTTTATTGGACTCAATCATATATCGTACGGATAGCATCTTGTATAGTAGTATATTACATCGAAATTGTATTAGCGATTAGCGACCCGCACTTCTCAAATTGTCTCCGTCAAATTGGAAGATTGTTGATTGTTATTTCAATTTTTCAGATTAGTGCAAGAAATCATAACCCACATTCAAAACGCAAGTGAACCGGCAAGAATAAGTTTCGTAGGACACTCTCTAGGCACGATCATCATCAGATCTGCGTTAGCCCGGCCACAGTTGAAACCATTTTTAGGGAAATTACATACTTTCTTGTCCTTAAGTGGACCGCATCTTGGGACATTGTATAATTCTAGCGGATTAGTTAATGCAGGTAATTAGTATTCTTAATCATCTCTAATGTTAAATCACTAGTAGATGTTTCCTAATGTTTTAAATTTAGTAAACAATACCTACACATGGTGGATTTATTATTAAACAAAGTTTTACCTCGTAGATAGTATACCACTGGTGTGATTTTCCTTAGAATATTTCCTTGAACACAGTGAATAAAAATATAGTAGTTCAGAAAAAATATCTTAGTACTATTTTAGTAGCTGCCCAGTTAGGGTTTGAACCCACGTTATTGGAAGGTGCGAGTGTCTTATACACTAATCTATCACAAAGTCGATGTATTATATTTTTATTTCTTCCTGCTTCTGTACTTTAGATAACATAGAATATTTTTGTTGTGGAAAATGTTATAAGTTCGAGGTCCAGAAAGATCCAAAGTTTAGGCAAGCAAAGCCGCATGAAAATCCTAATAGTAGAACAGAGTACATTTGCGCTAGTAGTGAAATGTAATCAAAGAATCATTAAACATTTTCAGGCATGTGGTTCATGCAGAAATGGAAGAAGTCAGGCTCCCTTCTCCAGCTTTCCTTACGAGACGCTTCTGACCCTCGACGTTCGTTCCTCTACCGGCTAAGTGAGAGAAGTCAACTGCATCAATTCAAGCATATCTTACTTTGTGGATCTGGACAGGATCGTTATGTACCTTTACATTCCGCAAGATTAGAACTTTGCAAAGCAGCTGCCAAAGATGCGTCATTACTGGGGCAAGCATATCGTGAAATGGTATGTATTCTTTTTATCTATCTTAAATTATCATCATAATAGCGTTGAATTCCGATTATATTCGACGCATGAGGTCTGGTGCCTGGAGTCTGCAGACTTTCTCACTTGTTCGCCTCCACTTTACACGGTCTTCGGCATCCCTTTATAAGTTTAATCAATGAATGGAAAATAGAACATTTTGTTCAAAAACACCCCTTTCCCTTGGTTAGCCGTTACAGTCCTTCACAGAAATTGATCCTTACAAAAATATAATGACACCACTTTAGTTTTCGTCAAAATCGGCCTCTAGACTCCTTTGATTGTTTTTTGCTATTTCGTATAGGATTTGACCCTGAAGGCCTACTTGAAACATTCACCTGAATAAATCCGACTAGGGTTTATTGTGAACTTGTAACACTTTCATAATATGTGCAATAAATAATTTAGTATTGATTTCGAATCTACCTCGGTTCGAGTTTTATCAGTGTATCTATTAATTGTTTACATTTATATGTATGCAGGTGCACAATATGGTGTCTCCGTTAGCAGCTAGAGCCTCCACGGTATCAGTGGTGCGGTACGACGTGCAGCACGCACTGCCCCACACCGCCAGTGCGCTGGTCGGCCGCGCCGCCCATATCGCCGCCTTAGATTCAGACCTTTTCATTGAAAAATTCCTTCTTGTATCCGCTTTGAAATATTTCCGATGAAATACTAACCTAGAATAATTTATACCACAGCTATTCATTTTCACATAATTTAATACCTGTAACTCTAAATGTACTGGCCTCCAGATAGAATGTGATCTTAGGCAGATTAGTATTCATTAGTAAATGAAAGCCGACTAAGGAATTGCATACTATAATTTTTTATACTCAAAAGTTCAGTACTAAGGACGATTAAGGGTAGAAGTGCTATCATTGTTTTTAAAAAATGTGCGAAAATGTAATAAATTAGAATGGCGCCAGGTTAGCTGAGACAGTTTTTATGGCGTACTATAATTTAGCACATTCTTCAGCTAACTTCAGGCCATTCCTCCTTTTTGGAGGAACTTCGATAAAGAGTGCTAGTCAGAGTCGGCTCACTAACGCCATTGTGATTTTTGGACTGTTATTGTGAAGGATTTTTGTTAACTCTTTTTGATTTATAACACATTTACTTATGAGAGCGCTCCATATATTTTTTATTCTCTGTACTCTGATAAAAAACACACAAGCACACTGAAATATATACTGGGTAATGATAAATTATTATAAAAACATATTTTAACCGCCTTGAAAAACGTGACATACCTAACAATTTACGAAATATAAATGCAATTAACGCAAACTTTAATGTGTACAGGTTTGAAATGAATAATTAAACTTAAATTACACCATACATAAATAACTTACCAAGATACAGCCAACATATATCATATGTATATGGCTATCATCAATTCATGATAAAAATACAAATTCAGCATTTTACGAAGCATTTATATTCCTAAACACAGTTTCGCCTCAGTTTTTTATATTAAATATAAAATAACATATTGTTGCATCTGCTAAACGAATGTTTTTCCAAATTTGTGCGAAATATCCCGGTGTTATAAATAGTAAGTTAAAACATTCCGGTCACATTTGTCATGGGACAAGGCCGCGTCTCAATCAAAATTGTTTAGGACGCCCTCCAGCCCTCCAGCCGTCCACCGTAAAACTGCCCAGAATAGCCATTGAATAGGGTCCTCAGTTAGGAAAGTTGAAATGCGTGATAAGTAACGCAATAAAATTATACTAAATAAATGTATAGATTGATTGGTATAACGTCATATCATTATTAAACAAATAATAAATTTTACAAAAAACGACTTAGAAAATCTAAATTAACCGAAGCGTAGTAAGCATTCCTTCCACGCACACATACGTCTATACCTATAATACCTCTCACAAAAGATGTAATCATTTTTGTAAAAATTTGATCGCGACAGTTTTGATTACCGGATAATAAATAAACACCCTGGCTCGTTATTCTCACAGTAGGACTATTATGCAGAAAGGTATTAAAAATAATATGTTATAAGATTTTTTAAAGTCAATTTTCAAAAAACAGATGAAGGAATTCACTTCAAAAGTTATTTGTTGCAAATATGATATATTACGTCTAATCAAATAAAAAAAATATGAAAGAAGAAATTTGATCAACAATTTAAAAGTCTGTGCTACTATTTGAAACGTGTGATAATTCGATTAGAGTCTAATTTAAAGAATGATTGTCTGAGGTGAGATTAACAATGAAATAAGTTTTAATTAAGTAATTATAAGGCGGATCTTTACACCAAATAATTAAGACTACAACCTAGTAAAATGTAGATAACTATAGTATAGACGTTATTTGTATTAAATCACATACTATTACTATTCTCTAACTCAACGCCAAAGTCTATGATGACCACCTTGGGTGCAAAACGCTGCGCAGTGCGTGATTTTCTATAAAAGGTCGTGTATTACAGCAGCCATTTGTTGCTAAAAGAGCGACCACGGATATTGTTTAATAATACTGACATATCTGTGAGAACGACCATAAACTTTGGCATAGACTACCTACTGTGAAATGTGAATATAATTCTGAATCTATTTGTATTTTATGGAGCAAATATAAACGTTGAAACTTGAAATTAAATACCAAATACAATTAAATCATTAGATCTTAGTGATTAAAATATCTCTCTTTTCTGTTTAGTTTAGTTCAAATCAACTAAACAGACATATTTAACACTTTATACGTACATGTGTTATATTCGCTAATAAACGTGAACGAAGTAAATTTACATTATTAACGAAATAATTTTATCAAAAAATCAGCACAGATGGAATCGACAGGAAGCCTTATTATTACTGTTATATAATTTAACAAACGTCTTAGAGAGTATCTTAGCATTTTATGTTTTCATATTTACCCTCTTTGCACGGGGTTCATAGCTTGTTAAGAAAACTGTTTTTAATAATAACGATTTTTTTAAACACCCTAAAAACCTTGTATAATTATAAATAGTAGTTGGGAATCAATATTACGTTCCTGACGTCAGTATAACTGAAGAACCGACAGACATGAAAAAGGCCTACATCCACGGCCGCAGCCTTAAATATTAAAAAAAAACTAAAAGTTAGAGCAAAGATGTAAATTTTGATCGAATGTTAGACTGATCTTTAAAAGTACGATCACTTATTTATTGATAAGTTTCTTAGAGTATCTTTTTTTATATTAGTAGTGGAAAATAAGTTGATACAATGAAATACAGTTATTATCTGTTCTGTCCACTTCTCTCTAATTACATAATTAGTAGGTATTTAATACAGGGGCTTGAAAATTCTGAAACTAATAATTCGGTAAATTGTGTAACTGTAATAGCTATAGTATACCATAAATATTGCTCAGCGGTATACAATATGGTTCTGATGGGACATCAGTTATAATAGTAAGAATACTTCGAAATTTGAATACCAAATTTAAGGAGCTCTGTTTTATGTATATTTATTTAAACCATAATTTGAATTTAATATTTTGTGTACCCAAAAAAAAAATAGGTGTCTATAGATTGTAGCAGGACATGTTAACTACTAACGCCCCAAAGGGGCTCATGCACATCCTGCATTGCAGGCCTGCAGTGGGCAAGGCTTGCAAGGCTCAAGAACCATCCTGGTCGGTTGCAATACGCAACGCAGGCTGCAACAAAATCCGCCATTTAGCGGCATTCTGGCAGGCAGACTGCAATACAGGACTGAGAATGGCCCCTTAGGATGCTTCTTGAACGCTAATAAGTACTACATAGTTTAAGACATCAAAGATTGTATGAAATGAAATATACATAGAGAAGGAAAGCAGTTTCCTGAGGTTGGGAACAATATTCATCTAACAAAAACACTTGATTCCTTTGAAATGTTTATCCAGAGTATAAAAGTATACACACAGGTACTTGTTTAATTTATTACATAACGATACTGTTCGTCTGAGAAAGTATTTTTTTTTTGAGAAAGTACCCTAGCTGATGTTTAGAATACCAAATTATTTTTTAATAAAATTTATTTTAAAATTGCTGATGTCCCATAAATTATATTAGTAACTTAAGTTAAAAGTTAGTTATAATATTACATATTTTATGTAGATCTATGTCTATCAAAAGACAGAAATGAATTTTGTAAATAGATAATTATAGAAATGAAGTTTTATTTGTAAAACGTAATTATCTCTAATGGCAATGTGGCGATGTTATACACTACTTATATAATAATAAATAAATAATGCCTCAAGCTGTTTTTAATAATAGGTTTCCTACGTCTTCACACGATATCTGCAAGAAAATCTAGTAAATGAAACGTCAAATGAAAGATCGTCGATTTCAATTTTACTATTAATACAATTTTACTATCATATGGTTATTCTAAAACACCTGTATTGATATATGGAATATCTAGATTAAATACATACCATAACTATAGTCACGCCTGAATCCCATTGGGGTAGGCAGAGACGATAGCTCTTCAACTGTTAGGATCCCGACAAACACTGTTCGCTTCATTTACATACCTACTTTCATTGATCTCTTCGTACATACACTTCAGATAATTATATCTAGATTATAAATAGAGAAATATGAGAACACAGTAAAGATGATTAGTATTGGGAAGATTACAAGCAGGAATAACTTTTTTATTTATAAGTTTTATTAGTGTGAACTAGAAATAACTAAGTATATATATATATATATATATATATTAGGGCGGGTCAAATTGTATGGAATGATTTAACGTCATTATTCAGTGTTACAAAGTTGTTCAATTGAACAATGCTGCCATTGACGACTTATTCTACAGGTATCAATACAGATTCTGAAAGGTAATAAAAATACCTTTCAAACAAGCCCAGATTGAGAAATCTACTATAATTCTATCCGAATTTATGACGAATTTAATTAAATTATTCTTTTTTTATATGGAAAAATATCTATTTTGAAATTATAAACGCAAGAAAACTGAATAACAAAACAAAACGTACAAAATTCCCGCCAAAGATATACTTTTTTACTGCCTGGCGACGTGATGCTGGTTAGTGCCGAGTTCGAACTCATAGCATTCTTCACACATTTTAATTTTTTTGTCACCCATCGCGTCGTGTTTAGCTGCTGCTCACAGTAACAGGATCGTAGGCAGATATATTCATGTACTCTGTGGTAGGCAGGTTCTTATTCTTTAACAGAAGATTACGTTCTATGAAAACTTAGAAGCCTTAGCAAATTATATGCTTAGGCTATATGAAAAACAGAGGACTTTTTCCTTTCTAAGCCATTCATCCTACGCAAGCCACCAAGAAATTGCTTGTCAATACGTACAAGTGCTTATAATAGTGCATCGAACTACTTTTCAAGTTCCCGCCAAAACCATCCCATAGACAACTCTTGTACCAACTGTAACTGTCAAAATGAAGCTGCTGTCTAAATTTGAATTTATGGCCTCGATAGTGAAAACCGCATCTACATCAATGTTGCCAACGTATTACGGGAATTCATAGTACTAGATTTATTTTAAGTCAAAATGTAATTAGTAAATATCGTATTTCACAAAATATTTCTAAATTCAGTGTATCTTAATCAATTCTCATATTATTCTAAAAATTTGTTACTATTTTTTTGGAAAACTATTCAAGCTTCTTGCAGAATAAAAAAAGAGGAGTCATAAAAAAATAAATTCAAATACATACAAATACAGGTCTAAGAAAACGGGATTAATATAAATTAAGTTGTTTTGAAGTTTCAACATGCTGATAAATCGGAAATAATTCTGGGCAATCTGGACGTGAAAAATTATTTTATTATTTTTAAAGGTTTTAATAACAAAATGTTCCAAGTTCGAATAGTAATGGCCATCAAAATGTATTCCAGATAAATAAGTAAACATATAATTAAATCGTTGTTGTTTGCTTCCGCTGCGTGCCCATAACTTTATCAAAATATAGTTAAAATGGTATCTTTACATAATTATTTTATTTTTAATCTAAAGAAAGTGCTGTAACTTTAAAATATTGTAGATTAAAAATAAATTGCATTTTTGCGTCCAGCTTAGGACTTTTAATGAAGATATGTTGGCAGCACTGGTTATAGCGTTTCGTTTCCGAGTTGGGCGGACGTTTATTGTCAGAACTATAAGAAGTACTGTTAATTAATTTGGACTATTTAATTAAATTTTGAAATAAAAACTTTATTAATTATACTTAGATCTAATAAAATAAAAAATACTTATAGTGCCCTGTGCTGTATTATATTAGTAGTGCTTATTGATAACTTTGGGCAATGCAGTGTTCGTCACAGATCAAAATTTAATAGTATCTTGTGCATATTATTGTTTGTAAAATGGGTAAATTGTTGAGTTTATTGTCCCGTGATGACTCAAATTGCTGTTCTTCACCAAGAAATGATATATTCCTGGATTTTGAGAATGCCGCGCCCACGGCGACAGAGCGCGATGTTTATGAAGATGTCCAGAGAGTTTTACTTGATTCAGAAGGGATTTTGGAGGAGATCCAGTGTTATCGAGGGGCAGGAAAGGAGATAAGGGAAGCTATAGCTGATCCGTCGCGAATATCCCAGGAGAGAGCTTGGCGCGCAGTAAAACCGCTTGTGGATAAGCTGCTGAGGTGTTACAACCACTCCCTTCAGTTGCAGCGGGTAAGGACTATGACTCACATACTTTTATAAACAATGAAACCCACATAAGGTTTGTTTGGAATATTTGGTAACAATCCTTTATCATTATTCATGAGACTGTGGGTAGTTCTGATAAACTATTACAAAACAGAACTCGGCTTTTGGTTACCGGAATATCAAGTACAGCATATGTCCATAATTAGATGGGTTTGTCAGAGTATTCTTTTCTCTGCACATGTCAGTCAGTATTTCGTTGTAAATTAAATATATTATAATAAACTTCTTTTATGTACCTAATATATCTGCTATTACCCATTCCTTGTTAATTTATTGATTGTGTTATGAATAATATACAATGTTATAGTCTGGTCTGGTGTCTTTGTATAATGAAAAGTTTATTAAACACATTTTCACTATCTGGAACCAAGCCACCTGCTTTCCTGTGAACTTGGTGAACCGATTTTTAGACCGCTAAACCACAAATCTATCAAACATATTTTAATATAAATCATGGTTTGATTGAACTATGAACCAATTTTATACAGTAGTAAAAACAAATAGATATACGGCACATTTATTTATTACTTAATATATATAATTAAATTTGGGTGGTTATAAAAAAAAATAACCACTAACCTATATTAAAAAACTTTGAATTTGTTCATAATAAATAAATGTGCTGTGTAACTGTGCATTCGTTTAAACCATGTGAATTTTTTTGATATCTGCTCTTTTGATAAGAACATGATGTCACAAAGATACTTTATCACAATGATAACAACAAAATAAAATTGTTTAGTGAATGACATGCATTTAGAATACTTATTCAAGAAAATACATGCAAAATCCCATTTATTTCATTGGCAGTAATTAATGCCTATTTAAAAACTATGATTCAATTCTAACATACTAGCAATAGAAACTGACATAATACACCTACATTTTCACTATGGCAACACAAATAATTATAAATATAGTTTATTATATTACTGTACCTTCATTTTTATTCAATTGATTCTTACTAATTTAGGTTTTTTGTAAAAAATATTTAAATATGAAAAATTACACCTGAACTATCTTATATTATCTAAATCACCAAGTAGTCTACTTAAAATGGTTAAAGAGATTGCTTTAAGCTATTAAACCACAATACATCCATTTATGTAACTATTACCACACTTACATGTTCTGTGATTTTACATATATACATTTACATGTTCCCAGTCACCCAACTGGACAATTGCGACACTTTTCTCAAACAATTTGCCTAATTCTTAGATATTCATAATTACTGTTCTAATCTTTCAGTGTGAAATATTCTTCTTCTAATAATAAGATATTTTTTTAATCTATGTGCTAGTTCCTGAGATTCAGGTCTGAACCTACAAATTCTTAAGGCTTTATTAAGTTGATATAGATAATATTACCTGGGCATATTATACTATTAATAGCTATGAATATATTGCATAAAAGGGTGCTTAATGCCCCATGAATGCCCTGACCCTGGTCTCATAAAGAAAGGTTACTGCACACTGCTCATAATAACACAGTTCAACAAAGGTCTATGTCTATCTACTTTTCATACTTATTTCTATTAAACAATAAATTTCAAAAGTAATTTTATATGTGAAGGGAATTTCCTGCCGTGGTTTTTCCTTTGCGCTATGACAGGGTGTTTTTTAAGAAGGGTGTCATAAAATTTCTTAGAGGTCGGCAACACATTAGTGACACCCCTGGTGTTATAAACATCCATATGTGATGGTAACCACTTTCAATCAGGTGGGCCATCTGCTTGTTTCCCTGCTTCAGGTGATAAAAACATTCTACTATACATATTATCTTTCTTAAGTATCTCCTCCTTCTCTTCTATCTCTAGTTCGTCTGTCTCTGTATCTCTTATTGTTTTCGTGGTATATTTATAATAACAATTAATAATGGTTTTAGTATTGACTCACTCAAAGCAATAACTCTAGCTTTAGTTGTTGTTTTGAGGGTATGGGATGAAAATGTATATTATAATGGTTTCTATAATAATACTTTTTATTATGACGAATTTTACGGGCTAGCAATTATGTCACATTGCCGTGTCAGGGCTTTACACCGACACGTGCACTTTAACACACCAGACTAAAATTAGTAGTCCATACTGCAAACAGACTCTGTTTATCCCAATCATTTCATCAATTAGCATAAATCTATCTATAAACACAATATCTATCTATCATTAACTTCCTATGTAGCAAAGTCTCCTACATAATTTGGTCCTTTGCGCCGGCTTATCATCTAAAGCGTGCATTTAGAGTGCTTATGTAATTCGTGCTGAGTTTTGACGATTATGAAGACTAAGCGGTCTATCGGTCCAACATTAAGCTTTCGATTGCTTTATACCTCCAATGGTGCATTATACTTGTACCAAACACCACCAATAGTCTTTCGAAGATCACTTATCCATCCAATATTGTTTGCAGTCCGGATACAATCATAAAAAAGGTTATTAGTGACATTTACGTCGCACGGTAGCAAAGTACAATACCGAACGTGGTTAATACCTTTTCGGCACCTAATAATTGTACGTGTTTCCGGTTTATAAAGTCCAGGGACACACGCGTACCTACTTCGTTATTTATTTAGTAGTAATATACAGACCACCGTCGCCTTGGGACTCTTCATTTTGCATTTCAAATGGCGAAGCTGGCTCGCAAATTCATTTGAATTTATTTATTTACTTGCACACACGTACATCATACTTCCGAGCTAAAATTTATGGTCTCTCACAATAATAACAGATGACTGTGTAGTAGACGTTCTTTCATACAGAATCAGTTATTTCGCAACAACTTCAAATAATTGGGAAAAAGTGAAAGAAAAGATAAAATTCGTTTCCATTATCGAAAGCACATATTCGAATTTCATGTATTGGAAAAACAAAATAAGAGTCATATTAAATACATTATTAATTTTCGTATTGGTGTATGATATGGATGATTGGATTTTAATATAAAAACAAAGATATAGTTGTAGTAAGTGCAGTAAGCTTTATAGATAGGTATGATTGTTAGTAAATCATTTCATAACAATGTAATTTATAAAGGAAACTTTAGTGTTTATAATAATACAATGTGAAGTTTTCCTTCCTCCATTGTGATAACTTCTGTAAGCTGGTAGGCACATAAAATATAATCGGAAGCAAATACGTTGAAACAAGATGGCGGCATCGAATAAGGACACTAGGAATGATAGTAAGATATTAAAGATAGTAAGTAAAATAGTAAGAAACGAAACTCATACGGCCACTTGTTTTAAAATAAAATTACCTCAGCGAAACATTACATCAAATTCATATGGGCCCTCCACAATCTCACGGGAACGCGATAAAAAAAAATACGAAAACCCGTTCTACGGTCTCAATTCTCGTGCTTCACTCGCGAGAATTTGGAAAGCCCTATAAAACTTTCAAAGTATACATAAACCCTACGTTAATAATAATCGACAATCATCCAATCAAAACAATCACAACTCATAGAAGTCGCGTGAGAAAATGTTAAAACATTGAACGAACACGAAAGGGGCAATGCTACCGTCAAATCTCACTGAGGGATGTGATTTGATATGATTCATATCAAATCATATCATATGAATAATTGAGCTCTTGTTAACTCTTGGGACCCTGGTCTTTTCAGTAACGCATCTCTTAAGCGTGTCTGTAAAATAAAAAATTGCATTAAAACATACCACGTTTTATAGTGTTTTCTTTTCTTAGTTTTCGTTATTGTTGTGAAATGGTCAAGTAGTTAGACTAGATAAACAAAATCTGAAGTATAGAAAAAATATCTGTCAGTCTACGCGCAGGGAAAGGTTCCGTAGAAGTGAAAAACCATAAAATACCCAAGAAAAATGTTGTTTTAGGCCAATTTTTATTGTATGAGTTCAACAGACAGCTCCACCTGATGGAAAGCTGGTTACCATCGCCTATGGACCTTTGTAACATCAAAGGCGCTATCAATGTGCTGCCGCTCTCTAATGGAAGACTGGAACCGGGCCACTAATGCCGGAATACAACGGAAGGTTGTTATGACGGGGCATACTTTAGATCAGGGATAGCCATCCATGCGGGGATTCATTCATCCACCTGGCTGGGGGTTATTTTGTTGCCTCTTACGACAGGCCACCCGGCCGCTGGAAATTATTATTTTTTTGTTCGTTCCTGCAATTTACTATAAAAGTGCTTCTTCAGTTCCTAAGATCTTGATTTTTCTGAATTATTAACATGTGTAGATTTTCTACACAAAAGCTGTATCGATTAAGCTTAAAGCTTCTTTGTTACAAACTTTAAGGAAAAATGTTTCTTTCATCTTTTATCCCTTACAAGGAATGAAAGTTTCTTTGTTTGACATTAGACAAAGCATTGCAAAATAACGCCACTTTCTGAGTCTAGGAGTCTACCGTTCAACAGGTACAAAACAACTAACCTTTTTATTGATTATTGTTAACACAAACTTTACCTTTCATATGAAAGTGAATATATTCTAAATACTTATTTAGTCAATCCCCACTGTTGTACACAAACGCCCAAATCCATTTAGAAAACAAATAAAACCGCCGACTTAAATTCTGATAGTTCTTTAATGTAATTCAATAATTAAGTAAATTTTATGCAATTGCGTACCGCAAATGCGATCCATTTTAATAGTAACAATGACTATATATGTATGTAAATGTATACAGTGCATGTATGTTGACTTGTAAGGTTGAGTGGTAATAATAAATAATAATAATTATTGAAGTGAAACTTCTATATAAAAAGCGTCTAAATTTATGCCGAGATTTAGAGGAGCGGCATAAATTTAGACCAGACGTGGTGAGAGGTGGCATAATTTTAGAGTATACTATGGTACTATGGAGGCCACGACACACCTTCCATGATCAAATTGATCATGTATTAGCAGAAAGTGATGTCAGGAGCCTTAAGAACAGACGAGCGTGCATGACAAGAGCTATGAATGTCAAAGAAGCAAGTGAGGTGTGTAAGAATAAGCCTGTATGGCGCTCTGTTGTTCGTGCCTACCCCGCAAGGGACCTGGCGTGAAGTTATGTATGTATGTACTATGGATGCGTTTTTTGATTCCGGGCCGAATTCATTTTTTTTTTTGATAAAATTAAATATGTTTAAATAAAAAATGCATTCATTAAAATGTATCTAACCTAACCAAATCATAATTTGCAGTAAACATGCGAAAAATCGAAATGTGCGCTGGAACACATAGTAGAAGTGAAACTTCGACGGACCAGTGCAAAAACGAATGGCAACGGATAAGTGGCAAAACGATTCGCATCAAAATTTAACTTGAAGTTTTACGGGCAGGTTTTCAAATTAGACAGGTACATTAACAATCTTCCCGTAAAACTACAAGTGAAAATTTTGTTGCGATTCGTTTTGCTACTTGTCCGTTGCGATTCGTTTTTCCACTTGTCCGTTGCGATTCGTTTTTCCACTTGTCCTTTGCGATTCGTTTTGCCACTTGTCCGTTGAAGTTTCACTTTTATTTATTTAAGTAAATCACAATATACAATTTATTTATGCTAGGTACATTACTTGAGAGTATAAGTTGTCGGTTTGCTCTCAAACTAGGACAGGCCTGTATTTTGGGGGCACATTCGGCCATGTTCTCATTCATTTTTTAATTTATTGTATTGATTGGGTGAGTTGAGCTTATTCATTCATGTAATAATCAACAGTTTTTTAATAGTTTAAAGGTGCGTTTTATTAACATTTTTAACGTATAATGTGACGAGTGTGTTCGTGCGTGTTTGTCTGCGTGCATGTGTAAGGGCGTGTTTGAATGTGCGTTTATTTTAAAAACAAGTATGTAAGCAGTTCTTCTGTTTCGTCATAAGAGAAACCTTGCCGCCAGGTGCTCACTTTTGCTTTGACTTCATAACGATTGAAACCAACAATATTTAGTTTGCTGTTAACAATGTTATATACTGGTACTAATAACACCTAGTTTGATTGCTATGTACTTTGAATGTCGTTATATTATATGTTTGTCTTAATATTTTTAACTATTGACGATCGATCGAGGGATATGTATAAATATAACAGTAAGTAAGTTATGCAAAAGAAGAGTATGGAAGGAAAATATGTAGTATACTAATCCTAAATGATGGAAGAAGGTGAAAGGAAAAAAGATTTCTATGAACATGTGTAATTTGAAACGTGTATGTTTATTAATGTTAAGTGAATGATTGACTACAGTGTCCGCGTCCCTCCCATTCCAATAACGGCTCAAATCTACCTGGCTAGAGTAGAGAGCACACACCGATTAGGAAGTTTTCTGACCTTATATGCTTATTCTTACAATTACCACATGCTGACCGCAATGAAGAATATAATATTGCATGAATATCATTAATTTTTCCTCAACATAAAAGAAAAATAAACGAAAGAAGAAGAACATGTAAGCTAATTAATGATTTAAATAATAATTTTAAATAAAACTCATTTATTTATTTCATAATTTCCTACAAATTTGCGGATACACTTTCCTTCGAAATTTCATGTATTAAAAGAACCAATACGAGTGTCAATCAAAAAACTCTTGGAATCATTATAAAAACATACAAAAATTTAATCAAAAACATTTTATTCTTCTACATAATCTCCCTCCAATGCAATACATTTAGATTAACGTTTCTAACTTCCTTATTCCTTGCGAAAAAAAATATTTTCTTGAATCTCGAAAAACTTCTCTACGCCAGCCATAACCGCGTCATTGTCGCGGAAATTATCGTGGAAATGTAGTTCCACGAATTTCCTCTTCTAATTTTGGGGATAAGTGAAAATCACTGGGAGCTAAGTCTGGAGAATATGGTGGATGGCCAAGGTGATTGAAGCCAGCACAGCGGATTGCGTTGAGTGCAACTTCCGATCGATGAGCGTAGTCGTGAAGAAACAACACGCCCAACGGCAGTTTTCCACGACGTTTTTCTTTAACCGCTTCACGCACTTTTGGGATTTAAATTTACATAATAAGGCCCAGTAATCGTCTGGCCTTTTACCATGTAATCAATAACGATGATTCTTTCGCTATCCCAAAACACTAATGCCATGACTTGGCCAGCGGTAGGAGTAACTTGATTTTTCGAACGAAGTTCCTTATCGCGCAGTGCGAATGGCGAAAGGGGGCTAGACGGAAAATTTTAAGACCAAAAAAGTTGCAACGACACACCAAATGTTGTAACGACACTTTTTTGTGATTTGCCATTTTTGTCATTTTGGTGCATTTGGTCGCTATGGTCGAAGTGGGTGATGTGGTAAAGTCCAGTATATATATATATATACATACATGTGTATATATATACCTACAAGCCAATTATTACTAAAATTGAGCCTACTGATTAAGTTTATATTACATTATATTTTTATAACTTAAAAAAATAAAATTTTATTACAATTCCTTCACTAATTAATCGATAGGAACTACGTTCCATCCGTGTGTCCCTTGACACCTCTCCAGATTTTTTTATGGATAGAGAGGATGGCCGTTTCCAAGACATTGTTTGTCTCTTAGTTTCAGGATCGCAATGGAACCACGTCTCATGCATGGAGACAAGGTGACGGCAAAAATTATCCGAATCAACCTGGAACATTTCCAGATGACGCTTAGAGATATTTTATCCCCGCACGCACTTTTATTCATTATTTTGCGTTTTTAACAACTCGTTCCACAAAACTATTACGTGAGAACGAACTAACAAAAACAAATGCCAGTTTGCATTAATATTGTGTGATTTACACTCATTAATTATAATATTGAAGTTCTTCAAAAGGTTTTGTATATATACGCACTACTAAAAACTTTTTGATTCATCTAGTTAGTTATCAAAAATAATGGACAGACGTGACAAAATTTAAGAGTTATGTTTTTTCCATTCAGCTATGAAACTCTAAAAATGATAGACGCATTTCTTCGTTTTCTGTATTGAGGTCAAATTTCACCTAAAATTCACTCGAGACTAATTACACCCCTATGCTCGCTTTTCGATGCTGAGGGTCTTGGAACATCGCCATAGAAAAGCTATATACCAATTACCTAATTATTATATTCCCATTATATGTAAATGTTATGGCTTCGATAATTCATTTCATTGTCAGCTGCGCATAGTCATGTCTCTATGATCTACAATAATCGAGTATCTATAACAGCTGCTTGGGAGCCACCTTTAACATTCCAATACTCCATAAAATGACAGGTGCGTCATGCCTGCTGCAAGGCTAAAATACTATCATTGAAAATGTGGAACTTAACAAGGCATTTAATCGCGGCTTTTGTTTCTCGGAAAGTTGACTATAGCCATCTGCCATCAGTGTCATTATGGTATAAAAAGTTTGGATCGTTTGTTCAAGCAAGTGAGTATTGTATTTAAGTTTTTTAAGAATCAATTAAGTTCGTTAATATTGAGCTTGTAGCATTTAATTGTTTATACTATTATTTGGTAGGATTCCGTCGCAAAAGGACAACACCGGAACTTTTACATTACAGGTCTTTCGTTATATTTACAGTGCAAATAGTCTTGCACTGTAAATATAAAGGTTTGAAAGGAAGGTCTCTCGTGAGCCACTATATATTGGTGGCATATATAATGGAGTTGCAAAAATAAATATTTGGGTTGATCGTCATACATGTAACCAAAAAAAAAACAGTATCTTTACAAACAAGTATCGATAGGCAGTTGTGGAAAAATGATGACAATGTTCATATGAAATTTTTACATTGCGATAAGTGAGCGTCACCCTTTTTTATATCTGGAGGAATGCATTTATGAATCGCCTTCCAACGATCGGGAGTGGTCTACGACGTCTCCTCCTTCTGAGATTCGGCTCTGCACACACCTTCCATCAGGAAGCAGTTGTAGGTCGCCGGTTGCCAGATTATCCAGTAAATCTACCAACGTCCCTCCGCATCTTGATGAAGCGCCACGGGTTCTGTCACAGGTAATTCGCCGCGGTGATGGGTGGCACCACCTTAGTCAATTGTTATACTGTACCTTTATTGTTGCAGAAAATTGTAACAAAGTTCTATTTAGTACTAAATTTTTTTTACACTTTCAATGAAGTATATGTGTCGCCGCACAATTTACCAACGAAAGGTACACACCGGTCCAGCCGGGCATAAATCAGTACGCTCGCGCCGGTGTGTACATGCAATATCAAAATTGACTATGACTAACGCTCAATTGCCTACGGCCAACCGCCAAATTTCAAAAATTCACTACGGAACGATGTCGAACAATTGTACGCGCAACAAAAATTATTGCAAAATCGCAAAATATTAAAATATACGCATTTATCAAGCAAAAGGTGCTTCATTGAAGACTTCCAACGCTTCAATATGGAATATTTTTTGAAATCTGTATTATTTTCACTTACACGTTTTATTTCGAGTTCCCTGGCTAAACGGTTCTGGAACTCTAAAAAATGGATTTTCCGATACCTATAACCTGGTTGTATTCAATTTCTAAAATGCTAGTATACCTTCTAGAGAAGTGTGCTCCATCCTACACCATAATGGCGAGAGTGCTCGAACATAAATATATACCACAAGAAAATAAATGCAAAGTGCTTGCTTTTGACTGTTATTCTAATTTCGTTTCCCTGTTGACTATTATTTCAATCTAAAAGAAACCGCATCTGAACAAAAGCATTTAACTGTTTGTCGTAAACGTTCCCCTCTTACAACAGTCAAATTAAACCCTGTACCGATAAAATCTTTTCTCTAGACTAAAATAAAAAGCATAAGCTTTTCTTAATGTTAACCAAGCCTGCGAAATTACAAAACAGGCGGGGGCGGGGGCGGTCATCATTGCGCATAAATTACGGGAAAGGTCTTTATATGCAAAGTTATGGAATTCATTAATTCTTTATTTTTGGATAAAGATTTACACGCGGCTACAATGGCGTAAACTACAGTTGTACATCTTTTAGAAAATGTTCTATTTAAAAAAAAACTACAAATATCTTCATTCTTACTATCGAAATTATATAGGTAATAAATTCTTATTCAGAACAATAAGTATGTTAAACCAGCCTTTAATATGATAATTCGTCCAAATAAAAAGTTATCTATAACTTAAAGACACGAAGCGTTATCGAAAGCACAGAAAACAAATATAAATCCCTATTAATATCATAAATGCGAAAGTAACTCTGTCTGTCTGTTTGTCTGTTCCGTTTTCACGTAAAAACTACTGGACCGATTTGGCTGAAACTCAGTGTATATATTCGATGCCGAGAATGAACATGGATACTTTTTATCCCGAAAAATGGGATAGTTTCCGGGATAAAAATATATCTTTTTGTTTTTTATGCTTTTACGGAAAAACTAATGGGCCGATTTGGCTGAAATTCGGTACGTATGTAAATTAAATACCGAGGGTGGACAAGGGGTACTTTTCATTTTGGCCTTTTCCGTAATTTTGGCCATTTTGGTCATTTTGGCCTTTTCGGTCATTTTGGCCTTTTTGGTCATTTTGGCCTTTTTGGTAGTTCTTGCCTATTCCGTCATTTTGGCCACGTCGGTCACTGTGGCCTTTTTGGTAATTTTGGCCATGTCGGTCATTTTGGCCTTTTTGGTCGTTTTTGCTTATTCCGTCATTTTGGCCATGTCGGTCACTGTGGTCTTTTTGACCATGTCGGTCACTGTGGCCTTTTTGGTCATTTTGGCCATGTCGGTCATTTTGGCCTTTTTGGTCATTTTGACCATTTTGGTCAATTTGGCCTTTTTGGTACTTTTTGCCTATTCCGTCATTTTGGCCATGTCGGTCACTGTAGCCTTTTTGGTCATTTTGGCCATGTCGGTCTTTTTGGTCATTTTGATTATTTTGGCCTTTTTGGTAGTTTTTGCCTATTCCGTCATTTTGGCCACGTCGGTCACTGTGGCCTTTTTGGTCATTTTGGCCTTTTTGGTCGTTTTTGCCTATTCCGTCGTTTTGGCCATGTCGGCCACTGTGGCCTTTTTGGTCATTTTGGCCATGTCGGTCATTTTGGCCTTTTTGGTCGTTTTTACCTATTCCGTCATTTTGACCATGTCGGTCAGTGGTCTTTTTGGTCATTTTGGCCATGTCGGTCATTTTGGCCTTTTTGGTCATTTTGATTATTTTGGCCTTTTTGGTCGTTTTTGTCTATTCCGTCATTTTGGCCATGTCGGTCATTCCGGCCTTTTTGGTCATTTTGACCATTTTGATAATTTTGGCCTTTTTGGTCATTTTTGCTATTTCAGTAATTTTGGCCTTTTTGGTCATTTTGGCCATTTTAGCCTTTTTGGTCATTTTGGTCATGTCGGTCATTTTGGCCAATTCGGTCATTTTGACCATTTTGGTCATACTTTTTATCGCAAAAATAAAACTAAAATAGATGAAAGTTTGAGTCAGAGACTAATCGTTTCTCAAGTTTATAGATATAAAAATTCATAATCTATAGAAAAAAGTGCGATAGTAACTCGATCCGTCTGTCTGAATACTGAAAATGGACATAGATACTTTTCATCCCGGGAGATGGGATAGTTTGCGATATAAATAAATTTAAAAAAAAATCAATCTTATGAGGGCAATTAGCACCAATATAAAACAATTTAACGCCGGCTGTTTAACAAGAGGTACGCACTAGAGTTTGACCCGCGGCAGAGCCGCGGGGTAAACTCTAGTATATAAATAATTCACTTTACTTAATCTCCCCTAGACGCCCATTCCATACCCTAAGAAGACAAACCGACTTTCTGGGATAGTAGTAAACATTTCCTGTTTGCACAAACTTCAAATTGCAATTGAAATAGTATCATGTGTTTACCCTCATTAACGAAACTACATAATAACTAAATTAAAATTTGACTCAAAATCAAAGACAAGGAACAAATAAGCATCTAATCAAAGTATTCGCGTTTTTATTTTATTTTGAACTAAAAATTTCTGAGTATTAAGTTCGGAACAATCCAATGTTTCCGTAATAACTTGTACAACATGTTTCCAAGTTGTTGAAAGTTATTCGCGACAAACAGTCCCAAGTGGCCAAAGTTGCAAAGCATTGGCATGTAATGTGCAACTGGGTTTATTAATGTCCTATTGTTTGAATTTAATATTTGCTGGTGGGCGCGTTTTCCTATTTATGGTACACGCGTAGGTGGTTCGATATAATGTATTGATTTGCGTTTGATTTAAATGAAAGTTTTATAGTTATAGTTTTATACACTATTTACTGTGGGTGATTTCAAGAGCTTTTTGGTAATTTAAATAAATAATAGAAATGTTTGTTGTGCAAGAAAGGGCAAGTTTTGAAAAAGATTGAGTTTATATTTTTCATTTATTGCTAACATATTTCCAAACAAAAAGAAAGTACGAACTATTTGTTGTACAAACATAGGTAGGTGAAAATTTTATTAACAGAACGAACAAACATTTTTATTATCACCTTGTTAGTTTAGTTTTATTCTAGGAATTACGATGGTCAATTAAAAATGTAATTACTTGGGTAACATATTTTACACTAAATTCAGAAATCAAAATAAAATGATAAAATTTACTTTTTTATTATAAACAAGAATTCGCACGATATTTGACTCCTAAAGTTATGTTGCCATAACTTGCTACGCTCGTACAAAATCTAGAAGGCCACAGTGTTTTGTAAGATAATAAAAAATGTATCAGTGGATTTGATTATTAACTATCCTATTTTGAAAAACTCATAAACACAAAACGTCTAATTGAAGCTACAGGTCAGCTTTCAAATTCGAAGTAATTTATTTTATGTCAGATTTCATTTTAAATATGAAATCCATATAACAATCATAGTATCACCCATGTGACCTCAGTGTCATCCCTGGTATTCTCCTTCCATGTCACTGGCCTAGAACCGACATCAAGGTCCTGACACATACACACATATACTTGACAGTGGAATAATTTTCCCTCCCATAGTTGTCTACAACCGCGAAGATGATCATGATGTGGAACAAAAATTAATGGTGCATGCAGGACATTGCTCTCGCATCATAGAAATGCACACTTTCTGAAGCCTATGATTATGATACGTACGAACGAATAAAAAGTTACACGGGCTAATGAATTACTAAAATGCATCTACATAGTTGCAATATAATAGTAGCAGTTATTATAGAACATATACATATGTCCTTAACGAATGAAATCTCTGCCTGCGATTGCAAAATAAATACCAAATTCTTCAATTTTATTTATAAGCAAAGATCTTAGTCTAGACTAGCAACGTCAATTTAGTTTGCTTCATTTAACTTTAACCCAAGCCATTGTGTCCCTGTAATGCTATTAATAAACAAAATGTCACCCGCGCTCGTTGTCTAACTTTCATAATACTTTGTAATGCATACGACGCGCAATTAAGCAAAGTAGTGATCGCCCAGTGGTCGAAATTCGACCATAATTAATATAAGTTTTAACATTATTAAGGTTCCGTTGTCAAAGACTATACTTCTATAATCACAGATTTCGCCAAGGCTACCCTGTTACTTTGACTTTAACAATAAACAAAAGAGTATATTATATTCGTGTATGTATGTCAAATACATTTTTAAGTAGTCTTTTTTATGCATAATTAAAAAAAAATAGCATTCTGCACTTCCGCCTTCTCTATATACACTATAAGTGTGCCAAATTCATACTCCTCCATCCACGTAATTTTCGTAAAAAGGGGTGCAAAGTTACCTTATAAAGTATCTCTGCATACCAAATTTCAACTTTCCAAGTGTCATAGATCTCGAAAATGGATTTTTGAATAGTCTGTAAATACTATTTTAAGCCTATATTCAAATATGCCGTTTGCGAAAACTTCCAGCGCGAATCAAATAATTAACGGTAGGGGTTCCTTTGTTATATCTTCTAGGATGAAAAAAATGTTTTATGCCCTATACCGTTTATCTTTTTTTTCGAAGGAGTTAAAAATAAAAACTTCAGCTTAATCGCTATTTTCAAATAGTTAACCAAAAATATTATTTTACAATTAGTGATGAACTATATTATACTAGCTTTATTATGAATTTGTGATTAACTGATAATAGTAATTAATTAATTGAATTTCTTTTACTGCATTAAACAGACGTTGTTTTGTAAATAAATTTCTTTATCTCTTTTTAACCAACTTCCAAAAGAAGAAGGTTCTGAACTCGTCTGTATGTTTTTTTTATGTATATGAATGTAATCACCAAAAATAAAATATATGCAGTATATGCACGTCGTGTGCATAACATATACTCTTCGCTCGTAACCGGGGTTAACATCTGACTAAATTTATTGCTCAAATCTCTCAATTGGTCCGTTAACTGGTGTTAATTTAATTACCGCCCTCCACTACCGATCACGCGTTAGCTCTTAATTGTGCATTAACCACGTTTTTATGCTTGATCACTGATAATTTGTGTACTAACACCGATTGTATGTTAATTAAACACAATTGTTTATTTCAGATCTATTTTTTTTGATGCGTGTATTTGTTTGTATACTTATTTGTTAGCCATAAGGAATGAATTTATTAAAGTATGTGTAAGTATTGCAAACAAACAAACAAACGCACTAGATGAATGGCTATGAACATTTACATTATTAGAGGCCCTATCAAATTTGCTGCTGGAATCGAAGCAATTTTTTGACCTTTTTTTATAAATCCTATATCGTCATGCTAAATACTCTTGTGGGTGTTAATTTAGTTTTATATATTAATCGGGGCATTAAAGAATAAAATAAATAGATAAAAGTGAAATATATAGGAGGACATTATGACGTAACTGCCAATGCATTTACAATATTTTCTTAAGTTTTCAACTAATATGCATAATAAAATTATGTTTCTTTATTATTCCGGCGTTTCGGCCACTTTTCAGTAGCCGTGATCCCGAAAGACAAATTGTTGAGTTTATTTAGCCTACCGCCAGCTTGTTCATTTTAATTATTTAGTTTTCCCTTTGTTAAGGTTATTATTTACTCTATGGGAGCCAAATCTAAGAGTTTTATTAAAAAGAGAAGAAGAGTTTCTTGCGCCGCTTCTTCTCTTTAAGCTACAACACGTCGCAAAGCGGTGGTAAATTACATTAGGCTCCCATAGAGTATAATAATTTTTTAATAAATAACATGAACAAGTTGGCGGTAGGCTAAACAAAACATTAAAAATATTCATTCTTCCGTGATCACGGCTACTGAAAGTGGCCGGTCGGAATAATTATCAAATAAATTAGTGCGCTTAAAACCATTAAAACGTAGTTTTATCATGTATGTATACTTGAAAAGATATGGAAGAATAGGACATATGTACTTTGTCAAATCCTAATATCTAGGATAAAGTAAAAGAAAAGCGTAAAGTGAACTGAAAGGCGTGATAAAGACTATGGGCCTTACTTATAATCGTTTCTTAAATTTAAAGAAACTGCTCAGCAATTGATTAATGAGAATCTCACCCGTCAACTCCTCTTTAGTCGAATATTTTAGGTACAACCTACGTTAATCATTCAAATTTCGTTTATCTGTGCTCCTCATAGGTACACAACAGGTAATACACGTTTATAAGTAAAAAAAAGAGATATTCATTGATTAGGGACTGATTCTGATTCTCTTACTTAAGAGATGCCTAATCGTTTCTTAACGAGATTATTATAAGTAAGGCCGTATAATATAATATATTTATTTTGTCATATTGTTATAATGATGAAATCTATAGCTACCTACGGGTTTAACAGATAGTCTTTTACGATTTTTATTTACGTGGATAAAACTCAGTCTAAATAATAATATAGTTTTGTGATTGTGTTCTTAGCGTGTCTACAGTAAACAAATAATATTTAATCTTATCTGAAATAATCTATCTACGGTATATTAGGTACCTATCCATATGTTTCAACTACGAAATTACTCCTTCCTCGAGCAGTAAGATAACCTTGAAACCTCCTATCAGGATCGTTTATTGCTTATGATTCTTATTATTATACTGAACATATGCAGCCCATATTCGATACAGAACCATTTACGGTCTTACATCATCGTTTAACTCCAAAATTATCCTCGTTAACGGTTGGGATGAATGTCGCTTGAACCGAAACATAAAAATAAAACATATGAATCAACACCCTTTTTTATTTGTGAATCATGTTCGAGATACATGTGAATATGCGTTTTCGAAAATTATTGTTTTCTATCTTATGTACACTGCTACACTTTGGCTAATATTAGTCTGTTAGTGCATCTGTGCAAATGCGACTTACTTGTAACTTTAAAAAAATGACGCATTGATGATTGACGTGTGTATGCATAAGTTGTCTGCCAATGTTTAACGTCATTAACTATGTCGCATCTCAAATAACGCATTAAACCTTTGGTTACATCTGCGCGATACAATAACTAAAATTATTCCTGGAGTAGCATGGCCTTTATTGGAATTCTACAGTTTTTGTGATAGAAAACTCAAGATGCCTGCTCTGTTATACATACTTCATAATAAATGTGAACAAGTTTGCCACTTTAGTATTTTTAGCATTAATTTAACGTCTTTTATAATATTTATTTTTAGATAATGATAATAAATTAATCACCACAAACTCATTGTAATACTGTCGTTACAATGAGTTTGTGGTGATTAATTTCATTTGTCCTATTTGTATTTAATGGGTATTTTTAATTTACGAACAATGTAAAGTAAATTCACTCGCATTAAATATTATGTTCTATTTCTTTGAGTGGTATAGCGTAATGTTAGGCAGTAAACCTTCTACAACAAAGAGGCCATCAGTCACAAACAATTCCGTAAATCGAACAGTAAGCTCCTGGTATTAACACTGTTACAAATAATGTATGTAATACCTATACATACAGTTTCAGTTTCGTTTTATAAGTATTAGCTTATAAAATATACACAAAGTGTTGCCTTTGTCACACGCAATAATAATACTAGCGCACAAATGTCTTTTTCTAGACTCGGGTTTACTTAATTCGGGGGTAAATGCTTGCCAGATCTAATCAAAATAGAGAGTATAGGTTACCTCACGTTATTTCTTCTACATAGTAAGTAAAACAATAAACATTAAATAAGTCCAGAAAAGCTGCCTATGCAGTGATTACCTGTAATACACTAATGACATATTAAGTTCATAAATTCAAAGAAACAATTGTAGTCCCTCTGGATATTCGTAGAATGTCTATAGAGACGACATCTCAATATCCTGAACAATACGTGATTCAGTCTCGTTCTAATTTGTGTGAATCATTGCAATTAATATACAGAAATGTATAATGGCAGGATGAAACGTTATTAAAAACAATGTTTCTTTAAAAAGCGCGCTTCGTCGGTCATGCTAACCACTTCGGAAGCTAGCGGAAATAACATTGTAAAGATTCTCTCTAACTAGACTGTTATTGATTTCAAGAACTACATATCTTTAAATTCAAGACTCTTTTTAACTAGACTGTTATTGATTTCAAGAACTACATATCTTTAAATTCAAGACTCTTTTAAATTTTACAATAAGGTACTTTCAATAAGTACTGTAAGAAGTTTAATGGTGGAAATTTGAAGAATGATGTTTTGCTGTACAGCAGTTTTTAAGTGAGAACTGTGTGTGTGAAAAATTTCAACTGTTTGTGAAATGTGATTTTGACAGTCGGCAATCGCAATCTGCATTAAGTTTGTGGGCCTTCTCAAGTTTATGGAAGTTTCTAAATCCAGCCCTATTCTTACTAATTTAAAGACCAATCTCTCCGAAAACAAAGAAAAATCAAAAACGATATATATAGACTCTCTCTTATCATTGAGATGATTGATATAATCATAAAACATGACAGGTCTAACTGCAGTACCTATGTTTATTATTCTATGTCGAATTATCTTATGCATTCATCCATCTCTGTCTATGCAAATGTAGCAGTTATTTGTATAAGGGAAATACACAAGCGTGTCCTTTTGCAAAATTTATAACGTACAAGTTCCAGTAATAACAAGTTAGTTGTGAAATCGGAATGTTTATTATAAAGATCAAAGAAGGCAGAGATATATTTAATTGCAATTACAACACTTCGAGTAAGACGTCCTATGATTGGGAATGAAACACGTGTCAAGTTTGTTATTTTTCAAATTAGAAGTTCATTTGATTTTATTTTAAACACCTCTGAAGTAAGACCGTCCATTGTATACTAACGTTGTATGCCTTGATTGCAACTGACGAGTACAGTGCCAAAACAATTGCTCTCGGGTGTGTGCTCGGTTCATATGAATACTTACGATGGCCACGCACTAGGCAACTTGGATGTGGCAGCCAACATGTCTGTTGCGACAGAATACTTTAGTATTCCATAAATCTGGAATTATTAGTGGTGGGAGCCTTTTGAGCCTATAATCTTTATCATTTTATTCCGTTATTGCATTGAAATAACCACAGAGCAAAGAAAACCGTCGCTCGACTATCACCGCGATGATGATTTTCTGTGCTCTGTGGAAAGAACTAACTGGGCATACAGGAAATAAATATAATCACTGTCTCCTCTATCTAACTGATGTAGCATTTTACTGCCTCACCACTGTACTTGTTGTGTGTGATCAAGGCTTTAGTTGTTATTCATTTTCCGCTCCCGCAGACTCGCTTGCTCGAAAATAAATAAACACGTCAGTGTTAATATTATCTGAGTACTACACTGACAATACTGTCTCGCCACTACTCGTGATGTCTAATCAAGGTATTATAGCTGATCTATATGTATAATAGTAGGGTTGACATACAAATATAAACTCAAGGCCTTTGACGCGAACACTGGTCCCTTTTCGCAATAAAATATTGTTATGTTAGGATGTCGTGACTGAAGGTTGACTACAACCAAGTCGTTTTCATATTCCGTCCTCGTTCCTTACTTTTACACTACTGGATGTTTATTTGCATAAAGTGTGTTGTTATCTTTCAATCCTATAATAAACTTCGCACAGATACACAGCATCTCCGGTCTAGAATTAAGTATGTTCGGTTAGATACTAATATTTCTGGATTGTTTCACTTTAAGAGGTTAATGCCCGCTAAACGTATTATATTTTTGCTCTTACCAATAACTAAAATGGGTACATTTTGTTGTGCTAATTAACTTTTTTATAAGGATAGATACTAAAATGAGTATACCAAATAGAGGAAAGTTTCTTTATTCATAACATTATTAAACTATATCAGCCTATTAACGTCCAACTCCTGGGCATAGTCCTAACCATTGAGGGGAACGGATGGTATACATGCCAGCTTACTCCGAGATGGATTGGCGGGTTTCAGATATCGATACGTGAAGACAGATATCATGTTTTTTTTTTCATAGTCAGCACTAGTAAGTGTAACAATATTCTTATTTACATTTGTAGCTTGTTAACTTGCAAATAAATCCTTATCATTTGGAGAGACGTCTACTTAATTAACAACTAATTACTTAATTGGAAAGTCCAAATGACAAAAAGGACTTAACTCGCCATCGCCAGCTTTTCAAATTCACAACTAATTGTAAAGTAAACCAAGTTCAATGTGCTGGTAAATATAATGAGGAAACTTGCCCATCGATGTGTTAAAGCCTCCAATCCACAATCCATCCTGCAATAGGACATTACCGGGCTGATATTCTCATAACAGATGAATGAACTCGTTCAAACAACCAATATAGTAACCTCTACAGATGTCATGTTAATCGGAGCAATAAGAGGGCGTAGTCGTTCTTCATTGTTATCAACACTCACAACCGAGGAGGAAGTCGCAAATCAATATGTGATGAATTAGTAACATTACGGAACTTATAGTAGTGAGGAATGATTTTGAATGACTTTATAAGCGTTCGTAATTATTATAATTCGTAATTTTTCTACAAATTAGATGAAACAGAAATCTAATATTCCTATTAAAGAAACAACACTACACTAAATATTTCACAAACATTCCCAGGATGCGCCATCTAATTGATGAAAGTATAACGATTTACATAAATATGTTTTACACGAAAGTCAGTTCTCTACTCGGATATTCTGCTTTTTGAAAAACAAATATAAAATAGACCTTAGGCCGGGTAGCATCAAATCTGTCAAAACGTAGTTTTATTCAAAAACTTACCGGTAAACAAAAAACTCTTATGAAAAATTATGTTCTAATCTTAATTTAGATTTACGGAAAAAATAATTAAAAACACAATGAACGTCCTCTATGTTCGTCAATAGGTACGGGATCCTAAAAAAGTATGTAATAGAATATAAAATCTCATAACTCTAAAATTACTAAAGGGATCTTGGGAACCAATTTTTGTTGAAAATATTTTTAAGCTTTGCCTACTTATCGTGCGTACTTAATTTTTCCAAAATTTTCCTTCTTCATTTTTTCAAAATGGCTAAGGAACTCTAAATTATATTAAAGCAACAATCGCTGTTATAGGTACAGTTAAACCAAACCATGTCGTTTTGACTAATCGAATAGACTGCAATCATTTCACTTCCTGGCTTTGTTTGATAACATTCACTCGACTTAATATTGTCACTAACTGTTGTCAATTGGTCTGCTGTGTTAAGTGTTTTTTGATACACATTATTACATACATCACAATAACATTTAACCACATTATTATGTTATATTAGTGCCATTGTTCATAATATCAGTTCATAAACTACCATTATAGAAGAACTCTAAACTCGATAGAACTCTTTATAAATTATCGTTATTAGTGGAATTTTTGGAATATCTTATTTTTCATATTTAATTTTTTAAACGTGCTTTGTCACGATTTAATTTAATTCCGATTTCACCATCTAAAAACGAGTCATCAATATACGGTTTTTTGCAACGAAATATTATATTTTAAAAAACCGAAACCGTTAGGTACACTTACCTAGGTTAGGTTTGTAAGTTTGTTAAAAAGTAAATGTAAACGAGGGAATTTCATAATCTATAATAAATTTTTCTCGCTTTTTGACATCTTATTACGTACTTTTTAACGCCCATGTCAGTGAAAATTTAAAGATTTATATTTCTTTTCCATTTTTGCTTGAGTTGCACTTTAAAATGTTCCTATATGTAAAATACCTAATTCAATGGAATAAGTATAAGCACTTTAGCCATTATTGTTTTATTAAACGGGAAAAATAAATTGCAAATAGGCATGTACATGACATAACTTATTGTTACCACTTTGTCATGTTATATTTGTAATAATAACAGAGTTAAAATTGGAAACAAAACCTTTTCTTCAAATAGTTTGTTTATTTATTTGAATTGGATGATCATAATATCAAGCTTTGCTTTGCGCATTTGTATTTTTATAATACTGACCGAAGTCTGACTGACACGCTTGTCCGAATTAACTGTTGAAAAGCAGATGTAATGTCCTCTTTTCCGTCAAAAGATAAGACGTCAAGAGCGTGATAATAATAATCGACTAAGTACGTAAGTTTACAGTTACAGTTACACAACTATTAATTCCTCCCAATGTACCTGCGCAGTAGACTAATATTAATAGCGCACCACATTGTACGAATCGTGTAAGCGTGGCAGAGCTAAAAATGCATAGCAAGCAACACTCTGCCTTTTGTGTTTGCGAATAAAATTCAGTATAGATTATTTACATGTCGGAAACTAATCTGAACTAAAAGAATAATGCCGATCGGAATTATAATTTGTGTAAAACTACGCTTGTGTTATGAATATACAACGACCAACTCTGGGGCTGAAGCCAAACGCCCAGACCATAGTAATTTAAGAAAAGTTCGTTTATGAAATTTACCGTGAAAGAAAAATGCAGGCAAAGGCTTTTTTGTTTTTTTTTTTATAACGCAGGGGAATATCTTTCCTTGCGACACACACTCAGGTCACGAATACGGGAAAAGGCCAATAGCAGCGCCTAGTGCCGCCTGCACGAGTGCGTGTGGGAGTCTCTTATGGTATCAGTAGCCCACCCAATGAAGGGAAAACCAACGAACTACCCAACCCTACCAGCGTCTGAGAGAAACACTCGTATAAGAACGCCACGGTTTCTAGAACAGTGTTACTGTGACGGCCTAGTGTGCAAGATTCGTACAACCCAGAGAAGTAGACTGCACCACTATGTACAGCGGAGGTAAAGGTCCGCTGATACTCGCGTATACAGCGGCCCTCTGCTACGGATCCACGGAAGTAGGCAGAGAAAGGCTTAGGCTACATTTACAACTGCAGTAGCTGTCAGTAATAAACAGAATGTCTTAAACGACGCTTAATCTCCTTTCTTAGTCTTAGCTTTTAAACACTGTGAATATAAGAATTTACACTGTAATAGTTGTTAGATACATGTATTTTACCTTTGACAGGTGGTGCCGAGGTTATTAGGCTCATTGGTGGGTGGCTCAATGAGTCCTACACAGCACCTTGAGCAGCAGCAAGCACTAGTGAAGCAGTTTGCCGAAATACTTGAGTTTGTGCTAAAATTTGACGAATATAAAGTGAGTATATCTTAATTAAGAATTTCTTAGCATTATGCAATTTTATATTGTTGTCGTATAAGATAATTAGCCTAACTAGCTATAGAAAGGTTTGAAGGCATGAACACGACTTGTTTACTGTAGAATATTCGATCATTCTCGAACGTTTTCATAAAGTATCATAAGGTAACTCAATAATTTTCTAAGAGTACTTTATTGTACAAATTCGAACCCAAGTCGAACAACTTTGTTCGCGTTAGTATAAAGATGAGATAGAGATGCATACCTTATCTATTTTATGCCTTACTCTGTGTCGGAATCTGGTTGTTGAGCACCTTTGATAACAACTGCAGGTTAATAGCCGATTCCTATATCTACTATTCATTCACTTGCCTTGCAATCAGTTGAATTTTGACATTACTTGTAGTGACCATTTTTTATATTTATATTATGTCATATCATATTTTGTCCGATAGTAAGGCAAAGGACCGGAATGTAAGATATAGGATTCGGAGACAAATCTTCAGTTTTAATAACTTTCAAGTTAAATAAATATTGTTTTGTGATAAACATGATGCTTGTGGTCATTTTGTTAGTCAGCGTAATTAATAAATATCCTGTAGTGTCTATTTTAATCGAGTATACGCGTATGACTTAACAATACTCTGTCTACGATGTGAGCTACATCAGAAAGATTTTTCCAAATAAAAACAAGTCAATAAATAAAGAGTCGAATCCACAGGGTAAATATGTAAAATAGATGACCGCAGACAAATAAATGTCACTCATAGGAGGATGATGGATGAAGTATACGTACAGTAGTCTGGAATCAAATATTAGTGCTCAATGAACTCTTGCTCTGATAGGACTTGATATTGTAAGACTAAATTACAAACATTCTAGATATAAAAAAACTTAGACTTCTCATTTTCAAGCTCATTTAATTTTAGTTTTTTTAAGTATAATTTGGTCTAAATTCTGTATTTGATAATTCGTTAATAATGTTGTTAAATTAAAATGAATGTGCAGTCATTTTCGCGACCTTTAAATGCAGTTAACTACTTCAAGACCCACTTAACGCAAAACAATATCTTATCAACAGTTTGCCCCAGAAATTTAAAATAATTAATCAACAATTGCTTTGACGACCTTTTAACCCCCACCTTGCGATGTCAATGCTCCGCTGCATCATCCTCGCATATACTCCGCCCCGTTCACACGATATCTTAAATCGCCATACTGCATCAGTACCTACTATTTGATTTCAGAGAACATAATATCGTTATGGAAAATAAACTGAAATCTATGTAAATATTGACTTAATGTCAAAAGTTTTGTTAGGTATTTGGCAGCATAGAAAATTGTAATGCTGCGGCTTGCAGTAAATTAATTTGTTTATTGGAATACTTCACATTCTGATCAATAAAATTAAATTAGTCTATCTGTGTGCCTTTATATTGAGGCAGGGATTCGAACCCTCCAGAAAGGAGGGACGCCCGCCCCCTCTCGAGGTGTGTGACCCAGCTCTTCGACTAACAAATGCATAGGCCAGCCCGCAAAGGGACCGACCGCCGTCTGTCCGGGCTGAAAGTGAATGCGGAAGCGATCCCACAGCCCGAACAAGGGGCGTTCGAGGATCGCAGGAGTTCAAGTGGGTATCCCCAACCGCAGTGTTTCAATAGCATTCCTATTGCCACCGCGACGATCCGAATCCAACACACTGGCCGCGATTGTCCTCAGTTGAATTTCCCCTGGTAAAAAAATGATTGAACCCTACCAACCTGCGAGCAATCGATACGTGAATCCCGATAATCTACTTTGGAAAAACTTAGGGTGCTGGCTCTTCACCGAAAATGGGAAGGTCCCAACCCAGTCGTGGAACGTTTATGGTCTGTTCAACAGCAAATGCAATTTGTACTATAATTTATGTAAAAAGCAAATACAATTGTTACTATAGGTTCATCCTAAATTGTTTTTGGACTTTTTCTGATGCAATTCCACAGACTTAGATTTTGAGAGATAACAACATTAAATATAGAGTACGTTTATTTCTTTTGAAACAAGAATCTATCGAAGTATTTTATTGTATAATAAATAGCCCTTCTCTATATGTCGGCGTGCAGTCTATCAACATAATTAAACGTTAAGCTCTTTGTTGGTAGGTATTAGTCATTTAGTATCGACAAGGCTTATAAGGGAACGCAACGATCAACGAATTGTTAGGTATTGTAGAAAGTCAGGCTCGGCCCGACCTCGACCCGATCTGACTCATTTTCGTGTTTTATTTGATTATTTTCTTCGGAATACTTGTTGATATAATTCGATATTTATAAAACGACAAAAAGAGTATTGCTTTGTGTGTGTTGACATTGGCTTACCTTGTATAGTCATAGAAGAATAATACTTACTAGACTAGACTAGAAATTCGATGTGTTTGCGTGGGTCCCGAGTTGGTTTAGATCCACAATTAGACCCGGTAGGTGGCGCTGGAATGGGGTTCTAGATTTACATTTTTTCAGGACAGGATAACGTCTGCCGAGACCACTAGACTAGATATAAAATTGTTAGAAACTGTTTAAGACTACCAATGACCTGGTCTCTAGACTAACAAAATCTTTGTTGCAAGTATTACTAGTATATTTCTCTATCAAAAAGGAAGTGAACACTGATTTGTTACATTAGCTGAGCCATTGTCATTCAAAAAGCAGTTACAGACATGTGTCTATGAAGGGATTAAAAATACATGGAGCGAAAGGCGTGTACCAAAATCGTAACAAGTAGAGATTCATTTTCTCTGCCTACCCCCATAAAAACAGCTATGATTCTCATTCCTAGTACCTCTATATTTTTTCCACAATGCTAACTTGAAGACCTTTTTTGCAGATGAAAACACCAGCGATACAAAACGATTTTAGTTACTACAGAAGAAGCGTCTCAAAAGGTGGAGTTATCAATAATGAATTAGAACTGAATGGTGAAGAGCCACATATAACTCAAGAAGTTGCTTATAGGATGTCCTTATTCTACGCACATGCGACCCCGATGTTGAAAGTCCTTTCAGAGGCTACTAGTCAGTTCGTGAACGACAACCAACAAGATCTCGAGAACACTACAGAAACTTTAAGCACAATGGCGAAAGTTTGCCTGAGGATGTTGGAGAATCCGTAAGTACTTTGCTTTGTAATGTTATTTTCGTAAATAATACACTATTAAAAGGTTATATCTACCTATAGATACAGATTTTTAATGCGTCCTACAAAAGCTTTAATATTTTTTAAGTAATCAGGTAAAGTGTGCGAGTCGAACTAGACTAGATTCCACATATAGTTAGAGGATTGATGGCCGGTTCGTATTATTTTTACCAGTAATAAGGCAAGTGAATGAATAATAAATTTTTCATCTTACTAAATATTCACTTGCCTTATTACTGATAAAAATAATAAATGATAAAGAATCGGCCATTAAAGTAAACAGGGAAGAAACACTATTTCTAGTGATACCTGAAATGAAACGTCTGTTTGTTATGGAAACTTTTATTATTATTATGTAAAGGTAACTTCTTGCTAAGCTGAAATTTGATTCATAGTCAAGAGATATAAATTATTCTCCACATAGATGCTGAAGAATATAATAAGTCAGACTAGAAATCTATTCTGAAATCGGAATATTAAATCAGTAGAGCGTTGAAGCGTATCGTTATCGAACATGTCGGATGCATTGCCTTGCCAATACAATTACTATCACGTCAAACGTAGGCGATTACATAAATCGAATTCCACTTATTCAATTTCCATAATAAAAGGAGTGGCCGGGTTCTGGAATTACTGGTACCGCAGCGTCAATTCAAATCTCATTACGATTATAATTATTTAACGTAAATGAACCTAATACCTATTTAAAAATTGATTTTGTTATCCCTATTTTGTATCCCAAGAGTATAAGTAAAGACTGAATATGGCTTACCCGTTGGATCGGTATACTGATTCATTTTCCGAGGTAATCATCAATCAATCAACGATAACTCTATCAGGCTCTTGAGAACTCTATAAATGGAGGCTCAAGAACTTAGAACCTCACTGTTTTCGCGTCTGAAAAACCAACAACACAAATAAATAGCTCTCGATGAGGGTTGCGCATTTATCCCATCATCAGCTATTTCCACCGCTGAAGCAGCTGATAAACGGCAGTGTTTATCTTTGAATTGACCTAAATTGTTTCCTTTATCTTCTATATTCAGAGTTGAATAATGGTTCATTATCGTTCATTAAATATCATTAATTTGCGATTTACTCTTTTCATGCCTTTCCCTATTATAAATTTCATAATAAATTTTAATCAACCTCTCTAAACCTCTAACCTCTAAAAACTTTTATGTCGAATATCTCTAAAAGCTACTTACCTACACAGTAGATTTTCTTAAAAAATGTTTAAAAGTATTATTAAAATTTTAATATTTTTTTCCTCAACTACCATCTCAATAATGTTAAAGATAATGGGGAGGACATTCTTTAAAATCGCGTATCCCACGACCACTTAAGTAAAAAGGAATTCAAACCATCATTACGACTTTTAAGCCTTCGGTAAGGTAGACCATAGATACCCCATATATCTAGACTGAATAAATATTTTTACCCCGTATTACATGTATGGTATTTTCACCTTTTACCACCTTTGCTATCCCACTAACAAAGTCCTGGTTTATTATTACCGTAAAAATGCACTGATTAACGGCTGCATATAGGATCCTCCGGCAAAATTTTACTCTTGTAGACAAATAATCTTCAAGGAACATTGCTGTGACGAGCTTGACAAGATTAATCCAAAAATTGTGTCCTGTTTCAAATATTTCAAAAACACGTTTTAGGAAAAGCCTTCCAAGAACATAATTATAAGCAGAAGTACTACAGAAAACGCTTTGCAGGCATTCCGTTGCACACACTATTGTTTAGACAAACTAGACCAGCTCGAGCGCTCGCTATGTAGAAACATAATTCTTGGATTACATAGTGTAGTTCAAACCGGATTATGAAAACCATATTACAATTGAATAAATAATATCAGTCCATAAACGTCCTAGGTATGAGTCCCCATTTCAGGGGCAAGAACTGTTTACCCGTTGTCTAACGCTGATTGTTAGCTGCTTACAGTGGCCATCTTAATATGCAAATTTCCTCACGATATTTTCATTGATTACAAGCACGTGGTTGTTTTAAATATGTTTATGGCTCATTAAACCAGATAAGCTGCCCAGTCTTGCAAAGACTGCTAGATTCTAGTGAAAAAAGTGAGCTCATAAACGCTAGCTTAATGTTGTGAGGAATGACACAGGTGTCAATGGTCTAGTAATGATAGATTACGAAGTCTGTATCTTAAACGAAGTGTAGAAGAATTAGTAAACGAATACTTCCAATGATGCGAACGCTAGAATGATAATGACTTGGATGTATTTCAAACTTGGTAATGAGTTTAGCAAATTACCAGTTTACCCATGACAACAAACAAAGAAAATGTGGCCTCAATATACAGAAACGGGAAACACAACCGCGTCGTTAACTTGTCCTTGCAATAACAAGGGCGTATTTATTACATCTGAGGATCGTATGTCACCCAGTGTATGCCCGTTTGGTATCGATACCACATTGCTATCATTAACACATAAAATAAATGATAAACCAGCTGTCATGTTGATGCAAACGTGCATGTACAAATTTGTAGTGATTGTGTTATAACAGTATAAACTAATATGGCACGGTCAGGATTGTTGAATAAATTTGATGTTTGATTAAGCAGTGTGTATACGCAATAGAAGTTTTACATTAGAAAAATTGTATAACTCATTCGTCTGAAATAATTTGAGACTAAAAACTACCCTCTGTTAGCTCTTGAAATATAATGGTCAAAACTACCTCATTTTTGCCCTAATAACTGAATTTCAAATAATACTTATCACTAAATACAACCAACGTTTTTTACTAATTGCTTACATACATAGGCAATAGCAGACGGAGATTTAATTCACGCTTTTTAGATAAAAATGGCGTTGAGAAAGGCAATAATTAAATGTAATAGAAGATAATATTTGTCAATTATTATTGATCTTAAATGTATTTACTATTTATGTGTAGCTCTTTGACATTAAAATAAGTGTACCACCGTCGGTTTGAATCGTATCTTCTAATAAAACGTAAACAGGGCGCCATGTTTTTTCAAGAAGACTAACATAAACCTTAGCTTTGTGACACCTGGTAAAGTCGTAAACCTAGATTCTGAGCTCATAACCAACGATCTCGTATAGATAACGGGAAATCTAATTTCGTAAATATATTTAGAAACTGAAACATAAACAATATTTTCATGGTATGGTACGTAAACTTAACGATTTATGGAGTAATGATTAAATCTAGTTTGTTTAAATTTTATTTATTATACGAAGACTGGCAAGGCAAATAAATGTTTTTAATAGAAATTTAGGACGTCCAGAAGGTTAAGACCTCGCCTACATCTTGTACTAATAAAACTTCTGAATTTAAGCGAGAACTACTTATTATACAAAGCGTTTCTTAGAATTTTTCTCTCTCAATTTGTTCGGAGTTTTATCTTGAATAGATAGATAGATAACACTTTATTGCTCACCAAAAAAACAAATACAAAAACAAAATGCATAATGACAATACTTCTTCGTAAAGCAACAGGCGGCCTTCTCGCTAAAAGCGATGTGTTCCAGGCAAACTAGCTTAAAAGAAATTCTTAACTAATCTGGCGATGTAGGTGGAGCAGAAAAAGATAGGACTGTATAATTTAAATATACATACTCACACTATTTTATAAATTTAATACATATATAAATATAATAGTAATATATATACGTATATACAAAACAACCTAGATAAATATATTTGTTAAAATTATATGTGACAAGCACTTTATATTAATTAACAGTATATTACAATAGATAAATAAGTAAATGTGTTATATATTAAACATATTTATTTAAAGACAGATAGTACTTTCGAAGGGAGTTCCGAAATGTAGATGTAGGTTTTGAAATAACAATAACAGCTCATAAACGCGCCACCCTGGGCTAAATCCTTCCATTTATAGAAGAACGGGCAGTATACCCTTCACGCGCCACGCTTGTCCAAGGGGGATTGGAGGGTTTAATACATCGGTTACCTCTTTGCATAGATTTTATCACGATGGTTTCCTTAGCCGTTAGCATGTGGCAAATGATACATTGTTTTATTTATTTTAATTTTTTATTGCACGAGTTCAGCAGACAGGCAGACGACCCGCTTGATGGAAAGCGGTTACCATCGCCTATGGACATTTGCAACTCTAATAGGCTAACAATGCGCAGCTGCTCTCTTAAGGGAGACTGGAAACTGGTCACTAATTGCGAAACACAACTCAAGGTTGGTATGGCGGCATGCTCTAGACCAGGGGTGGTAGCCATCCAGTCGGGAAAATACACTGCCACGTGGCACAAAGTGCACTAATGTGCATATTTTTGTCAGAAAACTGCCTAACTGGTGCATGCATTCTGGCCAGGATTCGAACCAACAACTTTTCAACGTAGGACCCAAATGCGGTATCTCTTAATTGGCTCCATGAATATTTAATTTTCGATTTTAAACAAAATTTTAGAAATTGTAACAGCAATTTTTTCTTAAACTTTTGTATAATGCCGTTTCATATCAGTTCAGTAATCAGGCAGTATTCAGAAGTCCAAGTCCTGTACAAACTAGTGTTAGCCATAGCTAGTACTGCAAATTGATCCACCACACACCAAGATTCCAAAGATTTTTTGATATCCTCATACGCTAAGAAAATTGCAAACATTTTGCGTTTTTTTAATTTAAGCGCAATGCGTCTACACCTGCACTGCAGAGTTATCATTTATTACAAAAATTGAAGTGGACAAAGCAGCAGTGCAGTAATTGGTTTGTGTCTACCGGATTATAAACACAATTCACAAATAATTTTCTAAATAAATTGTGAATCGCGCTTGGACAGTTCAAGGTGCTGTTTTGTAAGATGACTGTCGTTATGAAGGATTTCACAGGAGAGTTACGGTAAACTGCAATTAATATTTTAATTAAACATTTTACAAAGAGACTGATATTCTCCTAAGTTCATAATTGAATTTTATTATAAATTTTCATTACTGTGGTGCTAGCTGAAAAAAGATTTCAGACCAAATCAAAGAGCAAAATAATAATCCTTTCGCTGCTATTTAGGATTAATGTACATGACAAACTTGTGTGATGTGAATTTAAAATACCGTTGGAATTATCACAAGATTTATTGAAAGTACAAATACACGTAATTCACAGTTCTTAGGAATACAACCGAATACAAGAAGACCAAACCGAAAAGCAGAAAATCGTAATCACAAATAACGTAAGTCCGTCCTTATAAGATACTCGCTCCGAAAGTACACTGGATAAAGCCTCGATCACAGTTGAAACTCGAAAACTGGCAATGAACACTCGAAATTGTTTCAATGAATTTTATCCTATATATAATATTGTTTTTGCCTAAAGTAGACAGCCTGATGGAAAATGGTGACTGTCTAACCTACAACGTTTGCATACGTTGCGTACGCATGACACCAGTGGCGTCACCACCGCGTTGTCGACCTCAAAAAATACATATTGTGCCGACCCCAAAATTAAAAGAAGGTATTTCCATGAAAAAGCAAATTTGCTTTTTGATTGACTGACATATTTTTAAGCAATCTTATCTCATTTAAAAATAACAATAGATTAATAATTAAATTTAATATTCACAGACAAATACATAACACGTACACAGTAATATTATAAAAGCGAACTGCCGGAAACGTAATGAATTTAAATAAAAGCTCGATAATGATTTCCTGAACCTTTATCAATTGCGATACAGCGACAAATTTAAATTCGCCAAAATTAAATCTTTATGTCCTTGGTCCTGTTGAATAATTTTGTCAGATTTCTTTCTAGTTATATCTGTACGTCTAAGAAATTACGTTTTTAAACATTAATTTTCAGTACATGTATTGAAAATCGTTTTAAAATGTATGCACCTAATAGGTGTGTAATATTCATGAAGGGAGTTCTGCGGAAATTATATCTTAACAATTTGTTAGGTTAAAAATCCCATTGTCATTCTGGGAATTAGAGATGAGTAGATATTTTAAAAGCCAGCTAATTGGCCGTTATTTGTAAATTAGCCACGACTATTAACTACTTCGTCAACTAACTAAAAGTTGTCAAAACTGACAACTGACAGGCTTACAAGATACAGCTTAGCTGTTAGCCGGGCACCATCTATTCGCCAGCTGGCTAATGGTTGTTGAATGAAACCGAATACCGACAAGTTGACGGTTTAGACATCAGCCGCCGGCTGCCTGTTGGCAAGTCATTCACCTATTAGCCAAAAACTATCAGTGTGGATGGAAGGTTTTGGAAAGTTGGATGTTTACCCAACGCTACTAGAAATACCCTTAGCTATCAAATATTAGCAATTACGACTTTAATATATTTTATGGCATTCGTCCTACGTGAACGAAGTTGCAGACGAATATAAGTACACAATAACAAGGAACAAGCGATGCCCAAATATGTAGAGCCATACATGCGTCCGCACGGCTCCAATCACTCCAAAACGACATCCGCATTACGCGCAAATATGCCGATATAATACAATCGTATAGAGAATGGTACGTCACGACACTTATTCAATTTGATGACCCTAACGCGCTGATTTTCTTTGTGATTTGTCTTTATTTTTATTGCATGAGTTCAGCAGGCAGAAAGACGGCCCACTTGATGAAAAGCGGTTACCATCGCCTATGGACATTTGTATCACCAAAGGTACTATTAATGTACTGCCGCTGTCTAAAGGGAAGCTGGAACATGGCCACTAATGCCTGAACACAACTCAAGGTTGTTATGGCGGCGTACTCTATACCAGAGATAGTTACCACCTGGCTGTCGGTTTGATCATGAATGTTTAGTTCTAAAAGATGAGTTTTTAACGTCTAAACGTAAACATCAACTTTGTGTAATATTAAGCTATATTAATACTGCAATTTGTCATGAACCTAAATAAACGTATTGTTACGAGTGCGGGACTCGAATTAAAATGCCGTTGTAATTACTATAGAATTTATTAGAACTATACGAACACGTATAACACATGTACAAATATAACTGGACACAACCAGTACAAACTGCACGATTCAATAACACGCGCAAAGTCCGTCACTATAAAGCTTATTGAATGTACACGTCTTGATCGTATCGTAATCGTGGCTTGACTGCCTCACCCCTCCGTTCGGGCATTGTTTTATACTAGAGTATACAATACAACACTCGACCGCGTGGACTGAATTTTCCAAGAAAATGTAACCCGCACACATGCGGCCATAAACGAATACAATAACAATAGGATGTTTTTCTAATTACAAATTTTAAAAACAAAGTAAACAAAATAAGTCCAAATGCGGGAAGGTAATAAACTGCAGTTGTGCATTGTTCTTTGTCGGTCGTAACAGTATGTTATGGTATATGCTCTATTTGATGCGTAAAAATAATAAATATAGAAATTCTTTAACATTATTTTTAGTGACAGATATAGTAAAATGTATACCAGTAAACGCTATAAAATAAGTTTTGCTCGTTTGCTAGCGTTGCATCATTTATGTTCGGACATTTGGCCCTGCGGTGGCGACAGGCAGCGTTGGTGTCCCAAATCCGTATGAACTGGCCATGCATAGTTTTATTATGCTATAAATCCACCATGATGGTTTAAACATAACACATGTGACCCGAAACGCTTGCACACGGGTATAATATTTGAAATGAAATCGGCCAAGTGCGTGCTATGCTGTGTTCGAAGGATTATGACATAATAATCACCGTCCATTGTATTTGGCTTGAGAATTGTAAAAAAAAACATCCAAAATATCCCACACTTCAAAAAGCAACATTTTTTGAATTTTCAACTTTATTAATTGAAACTTACGGGACGACACTTTTACGACGTGGTAAGCAAATATCTCACCAACTATTAACAAAAAAAAGGAAAGATTTTTCAAGATCTGTCCTACAATATACCAAACGCAGTCAGTTATATGAGAGGTGAAAATCATGTATTTAATATGGATTCCTGTCAAAAGGTACCATATCTAAGTGCCCGAAGTTCTCGAGAAAAATGACTGCCATATAAGGATAGGCGGTGGGACAGACATGTCAATTTCATGATTCCTTTATTTTTAATAAGATGGCAACGGAAACCTAATTAAAATACAATAATCTAAATTATCTAGATCATCTTTGTGTATATATTAAAATCTATAGTAGAGACATATACATATTATTATTTATTTAAAGATAATATAATTCAAGCAACTTTGTATATTTACATATTCCATCTTCATAACCTTAGAAATAAACGGATGGTCATGATATTTGGTGTATATCATAAAAATAAATTACTGGGAATGTAATTCCTCCAGTAAACGCGTCTTTCTGAAACGATCTTACATAACTAGCTGACGCCACGCGTCATTGTCTCTCTTTTTGACCTTATGTTACAGGCAGTCCTCATACTTCCAGCGTGTTAGGTATCTGAAACACGCGACATAAATCAAAACGACGCCGACGTTAGTATAGATAATTTTTTCATACATTTCCACCTAAAAGGTTAAGTTTTATGAGGACTGTTCATGCATAAATAAAACTGCATTGTTACAAAAATATGCTTAATTCTTACAAGGAAGTTCTTTAAATGATTATCAAATTACTGTCGACTAACAATCAAGAATAAGGGAATGCGTTTGGTGGATGTCTCGCTCTCCGTCGCCTGGAGAACAAACGCCCTCGCACGCTAATAACGCGCGTCAAAGCGAGTTTCCAAGACATAAATCGAAACATTAACATATCTTTAAAGAATAATGTCAAAAAATCGCTTGAAATATCTCGAAACGGCGTAACTCGAGTGCTGCCTCTATTGAAAACATTTTGTTTATACGAAATCAGTTTAAAAATTACAGGTCTCAAAAATTCAATTTATTTTCAAAACCTTTCCAAACTATAATGACTTTGTGGGAACCAGTGAATGATTATCATCACTCATTCATGTTCTTAACTAATTTAAACTAACTGCTTTTATTGGTATAATTTAATCATACCGACTGGGACGACTAATTACTTAATAAAGTCGCATCGACTTAATTACTACAAATCACAAATTCGACCTTGGTAACGTAACTTCCCGAACGAGACCTGTCTAACTAAGTTTGGCTACTTGTAATTGGGAAACTTTGCAACATCGTTACTTGATGAACTTGCAGTCAATCAAGCTTTTAATATTGAATGACTGCGCAAACAACTTTGTATACCTTAACTTTGTTACTTTTTAGAAGTGGTAAAAGGTAGTTTTTTATTAATTTAACCATTATAAATAAGGATACGTTAACAATCTAATGCTCTTCTGATGGGCGCGATGGTTCAGAAAAGGTTGGTTTTCACTGATCTAGAACGTACCAGGACAATTACATTAATTAATTAATTAATCGACTCGAATGATTCCATTGTAATAGTACACTTGGGGCCACGAATGGCGCGACCGTCAAACCAACGTCCAACGTCGTCAATCAATAACAGTTGACAATTGTTTCATTTTCAGAAAACTAGTCGCCCAATTCAGTCGTGAGGAGACGTCCCTTCTAGTCTTGCGAGTGATGGTCGGTCTTATAATCCTTTACGATTGGGTTCACCCGTCAGGTGCCTTCTGTCGTTCTTCCTCAGTTGACGTCAAAGGATGTGTCAAGTTCCTTCAGCAACAACCACCGACTAAGGCTGAACCTCTACTCAATGCACTCAGGTAATACACAATCTGTTGACCAATACACAAGGCATTGTTCATTATAACTTTCTTTTACGTATAAATTACAAACTAATGCAATGAATAAAACTCAAACTAAATAAACCTAATTAATTGATGCCAATTATATTAATTTAATGATGATTCACCAGTTTTGTAAATTTTTATCTCCGAATATGTATTTAGTTTGTAGGCCTAAAGGATAAATCAGGACTTATAGAAAAAAATTGTATAATGAGTTTAAGAAATATTAGGCGAACTGAAAGAAACTGGGTTCAACGTTTTATGGTATTTTCTGTATCAAAAATCGAAAAATCTTGTGGAGTTCTCTAGTCAATTTTTGTCACTCAAATCGTCATTCCTAGTACAGATACAGGTACTACAGGTTATTGTTCTTTTTGATTTTATTATTATTATGTTTTAAAGAACTTATTTCTCATGAACACTACAGCTCACTTAAAATGAGAATAAATATCAGTACATAGAAATGCTTACTTTTAATATGTTGCTTGCCATAAGATACATTCTTATTAAAACACTAGAATTAGTGTTGATGCTAAGTTTCCAATTTGGATACAAGTGGTTTTGAGTTAATATGAATATAAACAATTAAAAAAAATAGTTCTTCCGGCATTATTTAATCTATTATATAATTGTTGATTTATTATATAACTACTAGAAGTCCCGACAGACGTTGTCCTGCACTGAAAAAATAAAACCAGGATCCGATCCCAGTGCCACCAACCGGTTCCAATTGTGAATCTATATAATCAGGGGACCCACTCAAAGACAAAAGGACGTGTGCGTCTCGGGACACCCGACAGAAGTGATAAGTTAAACTAATCTAACTCGAGAGAAAGGGAAACTAGACAGACTGGAGCCGTAACGCGTTACGTAACGAAGCGGTTTACCCTCCCATAAGTAGTTATCACTTCAAAAATTCATCAAACTTGGTAGTCGTTCTCAAGTTTGCGTTTATATACCATTTCTACGACTCATTTTTATGTATATAAATATACCTTTAAACATAATGGTTTCTGTCATAATTCGTTCACGAGAGACTTGAAGTTTTTTTTCCAAATATTTTTATAGGTTTTAATATTATAAAGTATAAACATATTGTAATACTACAAATATTGAATTATTTTTCAGGTATACAACTAAGCACCTCAACCACCAGTCAACGCCAAGGAATATTAGGGCGTTGTTGGCGGCGTGAGGACAGCACTCGAGCCTTGCATGTTGCTGTGGGGATTGATTCGACAATAACACAATATTAAGAGGGGATTTCTCGATTGCATGCGTTTTATTTGCACTATACTGTACTACATATTTTCAAAGTATAGAACTCTTTATTTAATAGATATGAGATTTATTGACTATGATCGGAATAGGAGAGCTAATTTACCTTTTAGCGTCGTTACGTGACAGAAGTGATTTAAATCACTAAAATGTAATTTATTTCTATTCCATTTATGTATTTCACATGAAATAGACTAAGTACACACAATAGTCGTTAGATGTTTCTTCTATGTTACTTTTATGTAACATATGAACATAATAATAATAATTTATATATTATTAGTACAGAAATCTTAGAATGTAAAAAAAATTATAATAATTTGGAATTATTAATGTTTTCGTACGCACTTCACGACAATCATGAAGTTGACGCGCATTGCGAAACAAAATGGCGTCTTGACCGTTTTGTATATTGTTCAATCGAATAATGGAGATAAGGAGTACCCATCTCTGTTGAAGTGTCCGTCAAAATGCGGATAATATAAGGGCGGCGGTAGCGTAGATAGGATAAATTTTAAGGAAGCGCCAAAATCAATTAGAGTGAGTTAGAAAAATAAACAAGACCCGAATGAGTTCATATTATATATAGTTCATATTGTAGTTTTTAGTACGCCAGCGATATTGGGATAGGTATTTGATCCACTATTTTCAGCATACTGCTGGACACTGAACCTCCTCTCCATATAAGATGGTACTCCTTACCTCTAACTCCATAATTCGAATGATGTTTACTGAATGTGGTGTTCTCACATTAATATTGTCACTGACTTAAAATGTTAAAAAATTAGATCTACCTTTTCCGATCACTGTTATTATTTATTAGCGTATTTTCTACTATCAATAGCTATTCAAATTGATCATTAACATTTAGATTATAAGGTTACTTATTTGCTCTTTACTAAGGTTTTTTTTTAATACTGCCTGATAAATTGTTTTGTATTGGCCACCCATTTAATCTAACCCACACCGAGAATAGTGATCAAGTACTAGCTATACTTCTAGTTGGCTCTGAAGTTGGATCGATTCGATCTGTTCGATTAATCGGAATATGTTGATAGTGATGTTAAAACCGAATTAAAAATAAAGCGAAAGAACAATTCATTGCAGAAAATTCATCGTTTTCGTGAAATCGAAATAACGAGTTTAAGTCGAAGTACATGTAACTTTCTTCGATGCTTTAGCATAGAAAAATAATAAGATCATTGATTTAAACTATTAACAGATTTAATCTCGAGTGATGTACAAATCATTCGATTATTGGGCGAGGAATAAATCGATATAATCGTATGGAACTATTTTAATAATAACTTCAGAGCAAACTAGAAGTTTCAAACAAAATTGACTAGGCTTTAAAAGCATAGATAATAAAAGAGGAATTTCCCCCGTCCCCGCTCAATTGCAAGGTTTGCATTAGTTCTTACGTCACAACAGAATTTAGCTATCAGTCAGGAATTGTAAGTAATCTTTTATATAACTAATTTAAGGACGCTTATTACCGTGATTTAGAACAATTCCCATTCATGAAATAAAGTTTTAAATAACGTATTAAGGTGCTGTGACAGGATCACGAAATGGCGTTGAATAAATTGAAATTTAATTTTGGTAAAGGATTTTGAACTTTATGGCCGCTCTTAATTAGCAACAAATCCACGCAAAAGATGATTTTCTTACAAAAACGGATATCGCGTAGCCTTTTGCAGCTAATCTGGAAAGATCATAAAGGTTGGCATGTAATATAAATGTTGCGTATTTTAGTAAACAATAGGTTAAAAACATCGGAAAACGATTAAATGCGTTCGCGGAATCATTATTCCGTTTGGAGAATTGTCTTTGCAATTGTCTGATTATACTTTGCTGTTGGCTTCAAAATTATGTTGCATATTACCAATACATATTTAATTTAAACCATTTATTTATGTACCTGTGACATCTCCTTATCTCTTTCTCCGGTACAAAATTATTGAAATTGTTAAATATTTGCTCGATGTCAATGCATTTAACGGACATCTTAATTGTAATTAATGACAATATTTATGGCCATCAAGAAATACTATATTAAACCACCTTGGATACTTTCAAGTAGTCTTTCAGATGAAATATTCAATAACTATTTAAAACTTTAAGCCATGAATGAGCTTTGTCCTTCAATACGTGCCGGGACCCCTATATACATTAACATCAAGAGTGCGTTTCTTAAAAGAACATGTTTGATACATCAATTACTATGGCGTCATTTAATCCCGGTTACACCTTATTCTAAAGACTGGGTTGATACATTACAGAATAAATAGGGGAGCGGACAGTCAAATCTCAATCTCAGAACCTAAGCTTGGTTCTGAGATTTCATATGAACGTACCTACTAATGACGTCATAAGTAAATAATAAATAATCGGATAACACATTGTATATCCCTAACCTAAGCAAGTTACGCTTGTGTTATGGGTAATATACAATGAACCACTCTGGGGCCAATCCCAAGTACAAGTAACTTTAATCAAATATCGCATTATTTATTTTTTGATGAGTAATTAAAATTATTTATACACTGATATTTTAAAATGTAGATAAATAGATGTTATTTTAAACGCCTGTTCTTTTATATGTAAAAATATTAGAATATGTAAGATATGTCCGCATCCTTATTCTAAAACAATACGCATGTAAATGGAAGGGTGTGAAAATACTTCTTTTTTATCGTACGTTTAAAATATGATAACAATAATTTAATTAATGTTTAAATAATAATGAACTTGTTATTAGAGTCGTTAAAGATACGACGTCATGAATTGCTACTCTCGTGCAATATCTAGCTAGCCTCGACGCTTTGTAACATGATAAAAAATATCTTAGTTGTTCTGTTCGTCAACTATCCTATTGACTGCATGTAGTCTTGTAGGTATGTATGTCCTTCGCCAACTTACTATACTATATTTAGCGAGGGACATGGCGAAATTTTAAGGTTTTTTATTAATTTATTACGCAACATATTATTCTGCTTGTCAATAATCTATCCTACCTGTTTCTGCGATATTCCTAAGATACCTAAATCTAGTCTACTTTGCGTGATTATTTTCCTCTATTGACTTTGTCTAAAAATCGGAATTTGTAAATTATTTAAATCTCAATTTTTGAAAACTACTGGGTAGTTCCCAATAATAATAAAAAATTGATATTTAAATAATTTACCAAATTTCCCCGCAGTCAGCTATATTAAAAATCTATAGAACAAGCGTGACTTGCCTAGCATGGGAATATACAATATGTGTGCGTTGTTTGTCAATGTTTTTAAAAAAGAACCACTCTTGCTATTAGTTAATGAATTGGGGTCCTTAAATATATAAGAATGAAGTATTATTTATGTTGTATTTACTATTATTTAAACTGCCTTGGAATTGTTGTAATTGGTTAAGTTTCATTGTGTAATGTAAAATCTGCTTTATGAGGAGTTGATAAAAGATAAGTATGAACTGTTACTTTAATATAACAATTGTATTGATGAAAAACGTATGGAAGATGAACATTACTGGTACTCTGTTTAGTTCTACTAAATATTATAGACGACTATCGTAATAAAATAAAACCTTACTGCATGAAAAATTATTATTCTTCCTTTTAGTTTTTCATAGGCAACATTCTAAACAGTATACCCATGTAAAATATAAATGTCAATTCCAGAGACCAGTGATTTTTTTTCAATTAATTTTTAGACACATTAAATACTATCAAGAGGCTCTAAACTAATATGATAACGGAAAAGTATTTTATTCCAAAGATCCATTTTTTTCATCTACCATAAATCCCATAATCAAAACTCATTTTATTAATAATTAATAATAATTCATTTTATTCTTTAAAATAATCAAGATTTTATACAAGCAAGGAAAAAATAAACGTGTGTTTACCTTAGGCATGTCGTTCAAATATGGTTTATTATGTTCCTAACAAGAACAAATTTAGAAGAGTAATATTGACAAACGTCTGTTAAGCTGTTAGTAGGTCGAAGAAATGTATAATCTATGTTGGCTATTAGAATCGTATTAAATGTCAAATAATGGAAGCAGATTATTTAATCGCACAAAATATCACAGTAATTGTTTCTAAATCACAACATTATATCGTTATATTTGTACGTTCCAATATATAATTGCTATCTATTTTTCACTATAGCACAAAACTCTTTATGTGTATAGAATGTTAGTTATCTCGTATGATTAGAGTAAACAATAATTGCACTGTCAGCACATTGTTGTAGTTGTATTAGTACTTTTGTTGATTAGGCAAGACGATATTTCTTTCAACCAGTTGGCATTGTCATCAGTAAATCTTCGTTGTTTACAGAATTTAAAACAAATATTAGTCTGCCATGTTTTTATATTAAAAAGTACGTTAAAAAATCACAGTCATGTTGTCAATGACATATTGACAAAAATGTATATATTCTCTGTAATTTGTTGAGAGTATAATGTCAAGTTATAATTCTGTTACATGTCTATTTATTTCAACACTAATTCTATTAAAACAATGACATGAAGAATATTGACCACAAAGTCTATCTATTTGAAGCAAATATTCTTCGGGTCCGTTTAAATTTATCATACTGTACATATGTATGCAAGTGTCGCGAATTTCGAATTGCATTTATGAAAAGGAATTGATTGTGTGAATTGAAAATCGATTAATATAATAACGTATCGATTCCATGAACGTCACTGCCCAAATTAATAATAATTATATCCTATTTTTATAAACGCCAAGATTTTTGAATGTGTTCCTTTTTTATTTGAAATTCGAATGGATCAACATTGAAAGCGTATTAAAGTATGTAATATAACAGAGAAGGATAGTTTGATGAATTTAAAAGTTGACTTTGTTTTGATGAAAATTTTAGAGGGTATTAGTATATATATTCCTAAGTAGTAATATTACCATAATATTTTTTTTCTTTTAAATCAGTGTCGTACCCAATAACCTCTGACTAAGCTACATAAAGGTGCGGCAACTGATGATGTATGAGAAACCGTCAATTACTTTGCAGTTGTTGATAACTAAGAGGCGGTCACAAAATTTTACACGGGTTATATCTTACCTGAGGAATAGATTCACTGGCGACGGATAGAATAACGTAATATAAAAATTTAATACCATACGATCGCACACGGCAAATATAAAGAAGAAAATACCTTAAAGCGCAAATCAAATTTAGTTTAAACCTATATTAAATAGTGTTTTACGATTGATGCTGGTATTGTAAAGTAGCAAGTACATTGCTTAAGTTCGATCCGATCCATCCAAATTGAAAGTATTTTGGAATGATAAAGCCTTATATACAAAACCGAAATACCTTTAAGTTTATGGGTTATTGCTCAGTCGACGGATCGAGCTTGACTTATTCTTGAATACGAGCCAGAAGTCTTCACTTGCCTTCTAATCTACACGCAAAAATTAAATTCTCATTTTTCCAAGTTCTAATTCTGAGTGCGGCAATAAATTGTATGGTTTACTTGCATGATACTCTTCATTAAACCCTGAAATATAGTAAACTATAGCTGTGTCGAAAGCGTTGACAGTTTAAAATCGTTATATTATCGCCACCACGACATCGCCGAGTCAACTCAATTTTGTCGCATTACTATTCTTTATTTGCACTAAATTACTTATAATTGTAGTGACGGTCGAATACTAAAACGTCTATGATAATAATAGCCCAGTATTTTGAAGCAATACTTACGTATGCGCAAACAGATGCTCGATATGCTGATTCAAAAAAAATGCGTTCATTTGAAAATACTTCTTAATTTCGTTGGATTACCATCTCAAGCGTCGATGTACGATAAAATATTGTTCTAAAACACGGCTGCTAAATTATAAGTGATGTTTGAGTAAGGGCGCGTTCCCACTATGTCGTGACGACAGATAATCGTGTAGTTTTAAGTGTCGTGGCTTATATGTTTAAATGGAGGTGTTCACATATAGAACGACACGACTTACTGTCGTCTACGCCATTTTTTGCAGTGACGACAGATTGTCATGACAGTGGGAACGGCTAGCACGACAGTCGTCCAACGATAAATTAATCGTTACGACATAGTGGGAACGCGCCCTAAGTAGCTCTCAGCATAGACAATATCTCAGTATACAAATATTAGATGGGCTATCAAGCGAGCGATATGAATGTTAAAAGTAGATAGATTGAGCTGTGTATTACGGAGATATGTTATAAAATAATTGTTTACTAATATCATATATTTCAGAAATTAAATATTTGTTAAAATTTTAGACAAATCTTTAGCAAATTTTTAATATTTAATTGTTGTATGTTGTTGTGTTATCCATACTTACAACATTATGTTATTTGATTAAAGGCGGTTTTGTATGATATAAATATTTTTCTTAATGATCGTTTATTTAATGTATATAAAACACACCAAAGTTATAAATAATAAACTTTAATAGATTCTTGTAAATAGTTGTATTATTTATACCCAATAATTATCTTCGTTAAAAATTTCAGATATTAACAATAAACCTCAGTTTTATCAGTTTAATTTAACTAAACCATATTTTGTTAAGACATTCCAAACAAAGCAAAAAAAAATATTAAGCTTACATATTAGTTATTCTTCTCTTTACACACTTGATTTATGATTGTTCAGGCCTTGCCCGGTATAAGGTAGGTAGAATATCTTGCGTTTCAGCTGCAGGATCACTCCATCACAGTTTGACTTTGACTGTCCCAAAATAATTACCCCTATGTGGGACATCTTACATAAAGATTTTCCTCGCCGTATCAACTTTCTTGGCTTCACCTTGGCTAATAAAACTTATACTATGTAAATTTATATCAACTAACACTATTTATCTTTAGTTTAAATAGTCTAACCTATATGTTCTGTTTTGTCCACAAGTCTACAGAAAACCTTATCTATAATAACATACAGATTAATTATTTATTTTTACATAATAGTAAAATCAATGCTAAAAGCGTTGGAGCTAACATTAACAAGAAAAGAATAGAATAGGCAGAATATCGCTCCATTAATTTTACTGTCTACCCTCTTTCTGAATGAGGCAATGGCCAATGCACGGAGGGTAAAAGCAGCCATTTTTGAACACTTACTGTCAACGTTTTGACAAAGAAAGATCGTGTCGTAAGATTATTGTAACCTATTTCACGCTAATTGTAATTACTGGGCGTGCTGAGAACTTATTGTGTTATCAAATAATTGCGGATCTCAAGATTGGCGGAGCTTCTACTTTTCTAGTGAAAGGATCAGGTTCATATCTCTCCCAATACAGTCCATACTGTCGAACGACAAGGTATTATCCGTGGCCACAGCGCCCCAATATGATCATCTTTCGTAGTAGATGTCGTCTTCCATGGCTATACAAAAATAATGTGTCATTTGACTGCGGAAGCTTAACAGACTTATTACTTGTATTATAGCTCTGTTTAATTTCCTAATAATTATATACCTACATAAAAAACTCTTGCAGACAAAACCCACTGTTCATTCATCGCCTGTTTAATTGATCAGAACTTAAGAATAAAACCATAGTTTAACAATGAAAACAATTCCTTTTATTCTTAAAACAAACTTATAAGATATATATAATAGGGAATATGCATGTAATTCTAATGAATATACTTCTAATAATAGGTCGAGTACTATTTTAAATTTTGATTTCCGTAAAATCACATTTAATCTTCCTACTACACGTCACTTCAAAATATACGTTGAGCTTTGTTACAATTCCTTTCTAAGAAATACTTCTTAGAGATGTTCTATATTCGAACTTCATAGAAAATTTTAATGTGTATATTTGTCATATCAATAATCATTCTTATGTCTTGGTAAAATGTAGTTTTATTAAAAGCTGATATATAAATGAAATATTGACATATTTCATTTATTGAGTATGTTGTTTTCTGCCATCAGCGTCCACAATATGAAAGTGTGCCAAAATAGTAGCATTTAAATCACATTAATGTAATCAATTTTGAAATATTTATTTTCATGTCGACTCAAATCTAAACCCGGCCACGCTTTTCTTTGGTTTTATCCAATTTTTATGATTGGGAACTCAACCCATTGACTTTTTTTTATATTTGCGGGTACAAAAATTCAATTTTTATACATAGAATACAAAGACTCTTCTGTTAAAATGCAACTTTATCTAATCATTTCAAGTCAACATATCCGTTATTTTTCGAGTTTTGTTAGCACAAACATACGGAAGCTAATTTTTTATAAAGAAGATATAAATAACGAATCGAAAATACAAAAAATACTACCTATATGCATATTCCCTATTACGTGCTAAGTGTTTGCAGGGCGAGGTTTTAGGATGAGTTTGCCCGTATCGTCGCAGGACATGTTGAAATCGTTGAGCACGGAACGCGTTCGCGCCGTTATGATGTTCGGCGCGACAACCTTACGGTGTACCCCCATCATGAATAACAACACTGTAAAATATAAATTGGTCTTATATAGATATATTTTAAAAACAAAACGGAGACAGTGTTCAGGAGCATTTTAGAAAGATTTTCCGAAGGTACAATTCTTTTTATTTAATGACATGTAAGTAGTTTATATTAATTATACATAAAGTTAAATTATGTTTAATACAGTTCTGGGGAATCCATAGCGTAGCGTATATAGATCAGCGTCAAATTGTAATTAATGTTAGATTATAATCTGTCTCGCGATATTGCAAACTGTCAAAATATTGTGAACTAAACATACTCTGTTTACAATATAACGAGATAGTTTTAGTAGATTATAATCTATGAACGTGAAGTCGTCAAATACCATGCAATGGAACGCACCTCGAGTGTTGCTTGGTCGGTCTTACACTAGGTCGTCCATAGAGTCAGAAATAAAACACAGGTGTCAGTCACATAAATTACACGCACTTCATAAATTGTGACATCAAATACATATTTCTCGACAAAATGTAGGAAGACACTTCGGCAACCTCCAACCTATTCTCCCCTCCAAACCATGGTTTTATCTATACCACAAGCTCCCTAAAAAAGTGGTCTCTACTATAATTCGTCTCAGGCTCGGCCATATCTGCACACCGGTTTTCTTGGCGAAAATTAGAGTCCGTGACCATTCCCTTTGTGAGTGCGGCTTAGACGAGGGCACTTTGGAACACATATTTTTTCACTGCCAAAAAATTATTATTCCACTCTACGATATTTTACCAGGAGATTTCCCTCGCCCTGTCAGCATAAATTTCCTTTTAGCACTGGCCAATAAAAAATCTGTTAATATATTATGTAAGTTTATAACATTTAATAACATTTATTTATAATGTAGTTAGATTAACTCTGTTTATGTTGTGTTGTCCCTAGGTTCACAGAAGTTACGACTGGAAAGAAAACCGACCAAATTTTTTTTTTTCGAGATGTTATTGCCAATAACCCACACCTGACATTCTCTGTTACTGTGACATTGGCCGAATCAGCGCCAGTAGCGTTGGAGCCAAATCGCCAAAAATAGAATAGAATAGAAATACATATTTATTATTTAGTAGGTAATTAATAATTCGAACATAATGGTAATGAATTTTGGGTGGTTATAAAAAAACTTAATTATTTCTCCCTTCTGCAACTATTATCTATTGTCTGTAAAATAGTACACAAACTAAAGCTCACAAGCGAAGCGAACGTACTACGACAGCGGTCAGCGACTGTCACAATAAATTAGTTACCATAATTTAAATCGTTTTTGATGAATAAATAGTGACCAGTCTGTTCTGGTACGCGCAGGCCGCTGACGCGGCACACTCGCTCGGCTCGTGCGCTTTGGTCTAAAGTCCAACCTAACCTAACTTGCTGTTATGGCAAGCTTGCGTCTCGAGAAATCCATTTGAGCAAACAGTTGATTTTTTTTAAATCCTATTCTTGATAACTGAAACTAACTAACTGCAAATTTAGTAATAATATGGAATATTTTTATAGAATAGATTTACGGCATATATTTTGAAATAAAGAGACACTTACCTAGAAAAGTGGATGTGAATGCAAAGAATGGGTGATTCCACAATGACTGTGTTAAAGATACCACTGGTGTGAGTGGGTCCATGAGCCAATGGTAGGCAGCTATGGCTGTACATACTGATACAACCGTCAGTAGAACTGGAAAAAAATATGGTACACACCTTTATGCAAATCAACAATAAACAAATGTGCAAGAATTTCTAACTTGGATCCTTCTTTGATTGACAATCTTAGTAGAAACCTTTTGTTTGCATGAAGCCTGAATGACAAATGAGTTGACCGTGATTGTTGTATAATTATCTTTTAAAGAACTCAAAAATAAAAACAATATTAATATTATCTACAACAAACAAAACTAGTTGATTGTATAAGGCTGATATTTAGAATGCCCTTCTTTTTAGATACAACATGCATACTGGTGCAACTTTCCATAGTGTTTAGTAAGTAAACAACAACAAAAAATTGCATTTTTGCATATACACCTATATGTTATGAAGCCCTCGATATGTTTGAGACAGACAGACTAGTGTCTGGCATTTTGATGAGATGGTAATAGCAGAATTGAACTCCTGGACTGAATTATGGAGATATATCCTTTCAAAGTTGTAAAAATGTGCCCTCAACTTCAAATTTTTGAACCCATAACCATAAATCATAAGCTGAGTATGTTTAATACTTACTTCTCCATCTCATTGTAGCCGGTTGAAGACATCCTATTACTTCTGTTAAACGCCTTTCAAAAGCTTTTAAATCTGCAATATAAAAGTCAAATTGAATCATTTCACCATTACAATATTTGAGACTTGACACACTGAAAACATAGGAACTTTAATTTTTGACCTCAGCTAAGATGATGGCAGTTTAACATACTACCACCCCTGGTTTAGAGTGCCGTCATTACAACTGTGTGTTGTGTTTCAGCATTAATAACCAGGTTCCAGTCATCCCCTTCATGGGCAGCAAATTGGTGGCACATTTGGTGTCGCGAATGTCCATAGGTGATGGTAACCAATTTCCAGCTGATGGGCCATCAGCCTCCCTACTGTACTACAGCAATAAATAAATGTTATTTAATTTATATAACATTTATATAATTTATTTAGCCTCCCCAAGTTAGTGCCCATCCCAATCCTCAGCTTTCAAGTTGTTATTATTGTCTGTATATTTTAAAAGATTTGTACAAATTCAATTTCCTTCCTAAAATAAACCATTAATTATTTTAGGGGTAACTCAAGGCCTCTAAATTTCTTTTTTTTGTGGGGGAGGGTGGGTCATACTGAAAGGAAAATGTGCAAAAGCTCAAAATTGGAAATGAATATTCTGACTAAATTATAAATTAATCTTAAATTAAACAGAGCAGAATTAAGGAGGTGAAAGGTAACGGCTGCCGTTTCTGCGGGCTGCTTGAGATGCATATTTTATTTTAAAGAGCAGTGATTTCTGGGTGGTAAAAAAAATGAAGGCTAACAAATTTAGGATCTGCCTTAAAAGTGGAGCTCCCTCCTAAGTCTACCCCATAAGTAGCCAAGACATATCTATTTTTTTGATAAAACAATGAAATGGTGGTGGTAAACATTCTCTTAGCCATATAAAATTATTTATATAACTTTAGTTATTATGATCTCTAACAGATAAATATTAAAAGAACATAAAAAAAACTATCCGTTCTGCATAAATTTTTCCATAGGCAATAAAGTAACATAAATATTAAGGAGAAATAAAACATGAAATGCCAAAATGTTGTGTCGCTGTGGTAGTATTTTCAGGTTTTTAAATATTTTATTTAATAGAAACTATTGATCTTGGCATTATGTGTCGGCATGGTTAAATTATGATGTCTCAATTCAGAGGTTGTTATATTAAAGTTGCTCCCATTTTACACTGTACAATAAGCAAGTATAAAACACCACTAACCTTATTATAATAAAAAAAATATTTCCACCACAACTAACACAGGATATATAAATAACTAAAATAAGGTTAGGTTAGCTTCAGACGAAAATGCACAAACGGAGCAAGCTTGCCGCAGCAGCAGTCGGCGAGTGACAGAACCAACCATTTACTTTTTATTTTATACATATAATTTATAATTTCGTCTTTATTGCTTGCTATTTTGAATATTTTCATTGTTACTGTTTTTTCTTAATTTCTTGGTGATATACACTGTTTTTTGGTTCTTTTTCTGTTGATTATTGGCTTTCTTTTTGACTTCAAAAGGATTGTTCAACTTTGTTAGTGCAATATTAGCGAAAAATAAATAAGGTTATGTTTATTAAAAAAAATTGAAGATCTCTGAACCATAGTGGTTGTAGTAGGGGTAAGTATGGCTCCCCCTTCCCCATTCCACCAACCCGCTACTTAAAATTCGTGCACCGGAAAGCTATAGATTTACCCATACTCCGTAAACTTGAATAAACAAATAAAAAACATATCTCACCATCACAGGCAGTTTGTTCTAGAGACATTTTAGTGTGGTGTAATGGATTATTTGTGTAATTTATTAGTGTAGTAAATTCACATACAACTACATACTGTACTGCAAACAAAGTTTAAAGGAATTGGAATAAAAATTACACATTATCCGTTTATGCTGATTAGCTTTCACACAAAATTTTCTCTTTCAGCTTGAAATTTTGAAAATATCAAGTTAAAGTTATCAACACATAGGGTTGCAAACGATATATCGATATTTTCCAAACATCGTTTGCATCTCAACTTATTCTGAGGTTTTATAAGAATTGTCAGGATTTGTATATTTTCATGTTTGAAAAGCAATTTTCCTATAGCAAATAATATAACCTTTGATTTAATATATTAGCAAAAAGCAAATTTGGAATTTTATTACTTGTTCAACGTGGACCAAAACAGCGAATGAGTCCTAGGACACTACAAATTAATCAATATTTATATTATTTTGGAAATTAACATTATATCCTATAAAACTTAATATGATTGTGTTAAAACAAAAACATACAACTGTACAAAATAATTTCTTACCTTGCTTTAAAAAAAATTATACAATTTTATTTTAAAACAAAAATTAAACAATATTTTTGTTTTAAAAATAAAATTTCCTATCAAATAATACCTATTGGTTCCCCACCAAAGAGTAGAATTTTATTAAAATATATTCATTAGTAGTAGTTCAGTAGTTACCATACCTAACGTGACCATACGTCCCGATTTGGGCGGGACAGTCCCGCTCTCAGGCAGTCTGTCCCGCTGTCCCCAGCGAGGCCGACATAGTCCCGCTGTCCCCAGCGAGGCCGACATAGTCCCGCTGTGCCCAGCGAGGCCGACATAGTCTCGGTTTTGCAAACAGACCAGATGGTAAGTTTATTTCAGCAGATTCAAATTCCACTAATTTTTAGCTGCGTAACAAACTTGAAACAATAGTTTTCAAAATGAGCATAATAATTTTTTCTATGCTGGGTGAGGCGTTTCAAGTTTCGTGAACAGCATCATAAAAATTGGTGAAATTTAAGCCTGCATTTTTCTCCGTGTACTATTTTGTGTTTAGTGCGTTGATTATTTTATGTTATTCTATCTTACATAATAAAATACTTATAAAACACTAAAAACTTTTTTTTATTATATAATGCAGCAGATGTCCCGCTTTGACAAAAAATATAAATGGTCACGTTAACCATACCAGACAAACATAGACTGAAATTCTAAAAAGTTGTATTTTCGAAATCTGCTGGTCCGAATTAGCCACATTTTTTTTATTCAGTGTTTAAAGTCGACCCCTCGACATATATTACAGATAGATATTATCATATATTATATAAGAATTAGAATCTCAGTTGCAAGTTTAATCTCGCAAATCAGTGCTTTTCAATCTTTTTGAATACGCGACCCCTTTTACAGTTTGAAAAATTTTGGCGACCCACTTGGGCCATAGACAGACAAAAAGTTAGTAATTTAAATGACTATGTCTTTCCCTATTTTGTTACCTATATTCATTATTACGGCCTGTATTCTGCGAAAAGCTGCTGAGCTTAGAAAGAACCTAAGTATGGAAATAAACTTAAATTGCCTTTCCTCTTATGCCGGCGACCACCCGAGCAAAGCTCTGCGACCCCCCTAGGGGTCGCGACCCACAGGTTGAAAAACACTATCGTAAATTAACACATACATAACACGTACATTTAAAAAAAAACATCGTTGTTTTTCTTTGAAATTTTTTGCTTGCTTTTTGTTTCAGAAAAACATCGATAAATCAATGTTTCACTTGCCTGTGTGTGCTTTCTTATATACACAACAGAAGTGATACATCAAATGAAAATGACATTGACAACTGACAAATTTTGACACAGGTGTCTAAAATAAGATTGCCTGTACACAGGGTAACCTATACAGTAGTAACATTTAGTCATTATTGATTGCTGGTTCCTACATCTTACTATCCATTCACTTGCCTTACCATCGGTTGAATTTTAACATTAGATTTATGGAGCTTATGTCAACTTTGAATCGATTTTAAGGTAAATGACCAGCCGGTAACTTAGAAGAACTGGGCATAAATTATTAGATTACATTAAAGAATCGTAATACAGTTATAAAAAAATTACTAGGAATGATACTCGACCAGGAATAGATAGCTAATTTTAACTGTAAAATAGGTTATTATTGTAAGGCTTAAAATATAGTGGCAAATAGACATTTTTTTTACAAAAAGAACTCCGATGAAGACCACCGCGTGAGGAAGACGACAGGGCGTGTGGGATTCGACACAACAGGGTGGCACAAACACCCCTATGGAGTACTATGGCCATCCAAGTTGGGGATACCCATTAGAACCCCTTAGTGTTCCGTACTTCACCCTGCCAGGGCCCGGTCCTGGCGGAGCCACTCTGCAAGGCTTTGTCAGGCAATGGCCCATCGGCCTCACTCATTCCCGGAGGGACTAGGCCCCCGCCATCTTCTTAATTCTTAATCTCTGTGCGTGGATGGATGGAACTCGCATGGATCCACCGGTATGCCCACTGATCTGACATTCAGACGTATAAATCAGATAGTGTGTATGAACTTTACAATATTTAAAAATAAAGTGACTAATAAAACTGGATAGTAAAGTCCATTTCACGAAAGAAGTCTCGCAGACGCAGCGCTGTAGTCGCGCGACATAATGTTGCCAGGGTTAAATACGGGGAATTCAGGGAATAATTTATCGTTCATTTACTTGTCATTTTATTAACTACTACGACTCGAATATTTAAGTTAAAAAAAATTGTTTTTAACTCAATGTATTCTTAACATAGGTACTTATTTGTTGTCCATACTGCTAAGGTCAGTTTAGTGAAAAATAAATCTTCCTGTAATTTCTAAAATATAATAAGGAGATGTTCGACCAACTTTAAATTAGAAAAATAAAATAACAATTAAAAGTTTTATTGAATAATTATGATCGGTCATCCTATGATCACTGTCAGAAGAGTGAATAGAAACAGAATCAGATTCTGTTTCACTATCACTAGCCGTGGATATAATAAATCGATCCATTTCTTCGTCCATAAGAACATCATTTTTTTAATATTCTTCCTCCAAATGCTGTACATGTTTACATTGAGCAGCCCAATCTTCCGCTGTAACAGTCTCAAAAGCCTCTTCTGTTAGGCGTACAATTTCTTTTGGATCTTGGCTCACGTTTTTATCCGCTACCCGTCTCTTTACAAAGCTCCACATTTTTTCGATCGGATTGAGATCGCAGTGGTATGGAGGCAATTTTAGCAATTCATGTTTGTGAGATTTTAATAATAATAATACTTGAACCCGATACTTTGCATTATACGGTGCATTAATGTGATGCTTCCTTGATTTATGTCTTCTCTCAAAGCTGCACGTAATTTAGGCAATGTTGGTACTTCCTTCCTCACAACATAAAAACTGTGAATTTTTGCTGTATAGCGCACAAATCAAACCCATCCAAGTCGAACTTTTTGACATGCGGGCGGGCGACTCTTCCCTGGAGTGGCGATAACTTTAGAAGTACTCGCCGCTGTTGCGCCTTCTTTTGTAAGTCTCGTTACAGTTTTCTCTGACACACCTGCAATAAAATTTACAAGTTTGAATTATTGTTTTCGTATTTAATTACATTAATGTTGAATATAACTTTACAATTTTTTCGTTGTGTTGTGTTAATTCCTTTTAAAATGTTCCTTAATAAAAACCATGCATTAAAAAACTTAATTCCAATCTGTAAGAAATCAATCGGCGGGAAAAAATCTGTATATGGCAGCCCCAAAATTTACCTGTCATGGCGGCGACTCTCTAGCGAACATTGTTTATTGATTTTAAAACACCGTGATTCTTGTGTTCCGCTTCACAGAATCCTTCACCTTTAATATCATTGCTCGAACTGCACTTTTTACAACTTTTGGCATCGTAACTAAACCTTATAACGCACTAATCAAATAATAAACTCACAAAATATCTACCACAACAAACGCACCTTGATAACATCGACAAACGACAACATGGCCGATTTCCCCATCTGTCAAATTTAGTTCCACAATTGTCCGCGGGACTTCTTTCATGAAATGGACTTTAGTATAAACTTCTGTTTGCGTTTTAGTTTTTTCTAATAAAGAAACTTTTTAGCACAGAGCACTTGAAATTAGAGACAATATTACACGTGAACAAAAAGGTAACTAATTATTATTACATCTTTAATTTTACCAACCATTATTACTCGGTGAATTTAATATAATTTGGAATTCAAAGGTCGAAGTCCAACTCTTTGATCAAATTGGAGTTCAAGTCGTAACTGAAAGAAAATAATTCAAGATTTACGTTTATAAGTATGAAAAAGTAGTAAATACCTTTTTCAATAGAAAACTAACTAAAATTTCTAAAGACGTTAGTGTTTTATTTCAGAACCAATACTTTAAAAATATAATTTGAAACAAAAGTAAGAAACTTATTTCTATATTGTAACATTGTCCAAGTGTTATAAATAAGTTATTGTTTAGTTTATAATATTTAACACTTTTACTTTCCTATTCCATTGTCAAAATATCCAACTAAAACCATTGCGTAAAAAAGCCAAAAGACACTATTTTCGAGATGTTAATTTAGATAAATACTAGCTGTCCTTTAAAAAATAGGGGATGTTTGTAGAGTGTTGAAAATTTAGGGTTGTATGTAATTTTTAATCCTGTATCATAAAAAAAAACTAAAAATTAAAAAGTCATATTAAGGGGTGGACTACCCTTAACATTTAGGAGGATGAAAAATAGATGTTGTCCGATTCTCAGACCTACCCAATTTGCACACAAAATTTCATGAGAATCGGTCAAGCCGTTTCGGAGGAGTATGGGAACGAACATTTGTGACATGAGAATTTTATAAATAAGATTTAACAAGTGGTAAAGTAAAAAAGAGACAAAACTGTGATTTATTATTATGAACATTAAAATTTTAATAACTAATTCAAATAATATTTTCTTAAGTTTTCGCGACTTGTATACAGAATAAAACAATGTTTTAACGGTTTTAAGCTTGGTAATTTCGTTGACACTTGACATCTTTGTCTTCCGTGATCATGGCCACTGAAAAGTGGCCGAAACAACCAAAATCAAATAAATTACCGCGCTTAAAACCGTTAAAACATAGTTTTATTAACTAATTCAAAACTAAACTAAACTCAAAAATAGATTAGTATTTACATATTAAATATAAGTGTTTTCCTAAATACAAATCACTTATTCAACAAAAGTGACAGAACCTTGTCTATCTAACAAATTTTTGTTTTTCCCATTATTCATTCAAAACTTGTTGGTAGATCCTAAAAACTTGTTTCCTGCCCCTAATAACAGGTCTAGTGGCTATATAAAAGGCATATTATATACTAATAAACTCAAATTACCCTTAATCTCATGCCACTCTGGTTTAGAACACAGCCGCCTTACTATCAGTTAAAATTTGACATAAGCTCCATACATCTTATGGCAAAATTCAATCGATGGTAGGGCAACCAGCCATCAGTCACTAATGTATTTGGGTCACTGTATTTCTTTCAGGTAAGTGTATTTTTTGTACTTTTGGTATATAGTACTTGTGTAATCAATTATAACAAAAGCGGCAACATTGTATTTACTTATTTTTTAATTTTGGATTTTCAAGATAGATTTTATATTCTAAAGATAACTCAAAACTAAATGTAGAACACCAATTCTCAATCAACTTTTTCATAGATTTCCTATTTTTCAGAATGCTTCCCTTAAGGCTATTAGTGAACAATGCCCGATGGGCAGTGCCCAATATGAGGACAATGTCAGCAAAAGCTGGGCCTTTGGTGGACTTAGCAGTTGACAATGAAGGCATAGCCACATTGACTATGCAGAGACCACCAGTCAACAGTCTTAATCTAGAATTATTACAAGCTATTAGTAATGCAATGGATGATGTTGGAAAAAATAAATGTAATGGAATGATTTTAACTTCTGTAAGTCTTTTTTAAATTACACTTGATAAGTATGGAAGTACAAGCGAGTGTCCTTAGTGAACCAAGTGAAGGCCAAACCGTAAACCAGGGATTCCCAAACTATTTTAGGCAAATGACCCCTTTTCCAGAGTTAACTCAGACCCCATAGCCAAATTACTTAAAAATTCTTTCTGTAGTTTTTTTGTATTGATACAAAATACTTACCAATTTAATAACTTTATTACCTATTTGATATGAGAGTTCCGTTGTCAAACAAATTTTCTAGAACACAGCAATAATGTTATTAAACGCTATTGATCAGGCTAGATTTAAGTGTGGTATGAGGGAATGCTGTGTGAGGTAGTGGCATTCTCTGAACAGATAGGCAATATGGGTACATACTTAATTATAATAATTTCTTTACTAGTTATTATAATGTTTTTAATAGAATATGGAAATATAACTCTGAAATAAAGGAATTATTATTATTCTTAAAATTGACAAATAATATGGTTGTTGTACATATGCTAACTTACTGGATGCTTTAAAATTATGAAATATGCCTTTGTAGTAAAAAAAAAATATTAAGTGGCAGGAAGTAAATATCTTTTAATTCCTATTTTTTTATATCAGTCCTCGCCTACAGTGTTCTCAGCTGGCCTAGATATCATGGAGATGTATAAACCTGACATGAAAAGGGCAGATGCATTTTGGTCAACTTTGCAAGAAGTGTGGATCAAATTGTTCGGATCAAAATTTCCCACAGCTGCTGCTATAAATGTAAGTCATTTTTGGGCCCAGAATGTAAAAAGATGAGTGATTTTAAGACTACTTTTTATTATGTTGATATTTTTTTTAAGTCTAGTGGGTTTAGTTTTGAATTAATTAATCGTGTGGTGTAAGTGATTTCATATTGTCAATTCTTGAAATTGATTATGGTAACACAGGTCCACAAATAAAGTTGTGTGTGCTGGGTGTCAGACTATGATTTTCTGACGTATCTTTTCCCGTTGAACACGAATGTGATATCAAAACTAAAGGTCAATCAATAAATACACGAGAAAAACTCAAAACCGATTGCCCGACGAAAAAAATATTATGATTGGATTTTTGGGTGTTTCTCGATTATTGTCTCACTGACCCCCAGTTCCTCTTCATTCGCAATCGCTGTGAAAACATACGCCAGAAAATCATAGTCTGACACCCAGCACACATTGCTTTTTTTTTACGTATATAATCTATAACTTATTTTGTTTGTAACCTTAGTTTTAGGAATTCTCATATTCCAGATAGAATTTATGGCAGATGTTTTACATTTTGTAATGGAAAAATATTTTTTTTATTAGAACCATGTCTCAACTCATTACATTTCTTTGGCTCCAGAATCCCCATCTCCTTTACATAAACAAAAATAAAGTTAGGAAATAGTTACTTGATATTTTATAGCCTACTGACTATTGCTGATTACCCTATAAGTATGCAGGCATGCATAATACTATTTATTCACAAGGCCTGCATACAAACATACATATTTAATCAAATATTTAATAGTTTTACAGTAAAAAACACTTATTGCTTAATACATTAAGTATCTATAAGTAGTAACATAATAGATATTGATCTAGGACACTCTAGCAGCTACCAAAAGGATGCAAATATCTAGGTCATTTGCAAGACACAGACTATTCTTTCTCTTTCTAAAAAAATAGGTTTCAAACAGTCCAATAGTTAAACCATGTCTTAAGGCTATCATGCTTTAGCTTGATTCTGACTGTAAGTTATGAATTTGAATTATTGCAGCAAAAGATTTAAAAAATATTTTACAGGGTCATGCTCCTGCGGGAGGCTGTCTACTGTCAATGTCATGTGAATACAGAGTTATGGTCAGTGGGAAGTTCACAATAGGACTTAATGAAACAGCGCTCGGCATTGTTGCCCCAAAATGGTTCATGGACACAATGTGCAATACAATATCAAAAAGAGAAAGTGAGATTGCTCTCACTCTTGGCAAACTTTTCCCTGTGGATGAAGCCTTAAAGGTAGTTAACTTAAGCCATATAGAAAGCACCAGTCACCTAAAAACAAATAACATGATATTCTTTATCTAAGTTCCATTTACTTCTCTTATCTTTATTTAAAAAAAAACACACACACGCAAGTCTAGACATTTATTACATTTACATTTTTTTGAATAATACTCATTGAGTATTTTGTGAGATATGGGGTATTTTCGATTGAATGTGATTCGTATGGTATGGTTCGTAATAACAAAAATAGGAGATAACCTATATGAAACCCTTAACTTTGGCAGACCGTGCAGCCAAGCATTTACCCAATTGGTTGCCAACTGACTAAAGATGTCAGATTAACCTAGCCGCAGCTTTACAAAAAAATCATGCTTGGCATTATTTTTTACCCTTTTCAATTTATTTATAGTATGGAATAGAATACAAAACACTTTATTGTTCACCACATACACAATAAATCAACAATTTACAGTAGTCACATCAAATAGTAAAGGCAGGAACAAATGGTTGTCTTATCGCTTTACAGCGTTCTCTTCCAGACAACCCAGGATATCGCTTTATTAATTAATGGAATCAAAGTGTATGATGGTGGTGTGCAGTTGTGCACATGAAATACATATATATTAATATTCATTATTAATATGTATATAGCAACATCATATGGAGGCAATCAAAATGTCATAAAGAAACTCTCAATCTGCAATTTAAACTGACATACATAATTATTTATATGCTTTAAGACCGTGAGAAAATTTATTGTACTTGTAATATATGTGTTGTAAACACTTTTTATATGTATATTTATAAAATGTATAGTGAAGTACAATGAAGTGTTAAATACATTTTATTTTACATAAAATAATATATTGTAATTTTGAAAAACGTAAAATGATGATATTATACAGGTTTTAACTTTATTTGTAAATAATACTTGTATTTATAATATGATCAAAGGACAGTTTTGTCCTGATACAAGACATCATTCCAAATCTGAAAAACTTGAATCCATACCTAACCAAGTGGTTCTTAATGGTTCTTTAAATTATTCAATGTTATTTGTTTGCGCTAATTTTCTAAATATTGAATTATAACCAGCTATTGTCAATCGCTTATCCCTTTGTGGTTATGGCTGATCTTCAAGTAAGACAGACATCATAAACCATTTTATTTTTTAAATTTCATTGCTACTTGTTTTGTATTAAAACTGACAAATTGAAAATTCCTATTAATGAATTGTGTGTGTTTAATTGGGGTCCATGTCTATTTTGCGAATACATAAGGTCAGCCCATTAACACAGATTTAGTAGTTTAAACTGCGATCGACACGTTCCTAAGTATACGTTCGAAACGGGTATCTAACATCGACAGACTTTGCGCTTTTTATGTTATTACGATCTTCTGCCTTTCAATTTGGACTTGTTGTATTTGTGAGAAATATAAATTCGCATATACTTCTATTAAAGTTTGTGATCTTTCAAAACGAACGACGTTTTAATTTGTATTCCGCAAATTTAGACAATATTTTCTTAGCTCAGTTATCATATAAGTATAAATGGTTTTTCTTTATTAAATTTCTACTTCATATATTTTACTAAGTTTAATAATAGTTCTTTATTTTATCGATGTTAAATTAAAATTTAAAATATTCCTAATTAAAAATAAACTAAATTATAAATAAATTAAACTAAAAATAAACTATATGTACAAAGTAAAAATAATAGTTCTTATTTTCAGAAACAAAGATTATATATTGTTAAGATTGACTTGTTTATTATTAAAATATTATCTAAAATATTTCATATAAAGCTTGAAACGATTTAAAACAGCCAGAAGCTGTCCTTCAGGCGCTTCGTAGACGTAAAATTAATTTCCGTATACCGCGGGATCTACTAGGTTATAAAAAAAATATGACTCGCTTTTCTTCGATTCTTTAAATAAACGAAATATTATTTACAGGTTGGTATGATTGACGAAACGGCTACGGACAAAACCGACGCTGTGGAAAAATGTCGAAAGTTTATAAAGAAGTTTGACAGGATACCGCCCTTAGCTCGTGCTGTCACCAAGCAAAAGTTCAGGGAAGCGCCTTTGGCTTGGCTGCATCAGAACCGTCGTCAGGACACCGACCAGTTCCTTACGTTTTTAAAGAACCCTAAAATACAACAATCACTGGAGGTGTACTTGCAAATGTTGAAACAGAAGGCTGCTAAATAGTTTTAATTACTTTGTGTTTTAAGCTATTAATATTTATTAAATAATAGTTAGTTTTTGAGGATATATACATAGTGTTTTAATGATTTACACAAATAGGACTCCGAAAACCAATTTACAAAGCCCAACTTGCAACTGTAGATGAATGCAGGTATTTAAATAAAACGGTCACCTCGAAATATTCTAGTGTTCTAGTGGGATGAAGGTAATATTTGTATACATAGGCATTTATTATCTGTTTCTTTTACCTTTACACATATGTAGATAGAGGTGAATTTTTCAAGTGGGTCTAAATCAAAACCTTGAGTTTCGGATTTAGGCAATAATTCGTATGCATATAGTTTCGGATTTAGCGTAAAATACTCAAAGGAGTCTCGGGGACGCTTTTGATGAAAACTACAGTAGTAGCATTATATTTTTGAAAAATCTAAAGTTATCCTAATCAGAAATCAAATCTGTTGATTTTGAAAAAATCATAATGTGTGTATGATGTAAGAAGATCATCAAATTGGTGCAGTAACTAATCTTGTAGCTAGAAAATCTTGTAAATTACTGGAAAGTACAGGCCCTAGATATCGCTATTCTTCTTGGATATCTAGATTTAAGGATTTTATATTCATTTAGAACTAAAGCTGTTCATAATAAAAATAAAGCTGTAAATGTTAATATTGTCTTTAGACGCACTACTCCGAAAGAATTCCGGGATTAAGTAGCAGAACATTAAAATGAGAGCATAAGCTATCGGCCGGTGGTGAGTTTCTTCTCATTATTTATTAAAATACTGACCAAAATTGTTGTTCTCAGCTAATTTTCAAGGACAATTATCAGTATATACCCACGGGATTCAAATCGGTCAAACCACATTTAAAACTAATCGATTGCAATAAAATTGTGATCTACTATAGTAGTCTATACTAAGGGCCGCTTGCATTACGATCGCCTTTAAATAAAATTAGTTAATCACATTAAACTGCCTAAATACGTTTTGAAAATACGTATTGACAGTTCTTTAAACTAATTTAGCGGCAAATTTTGCGTTGTGCAAGACGCTAATTGTATTTGAGGGTGTTAAATACGTTTTGTGTTTCTTAAATAAATTTAAGCAACCTTATGCAAGCGGCCCTTAATGATTGATTTGAATGAATGAACATCTTTAATATATAGTCATTTTACAATTTAATATATCGAGCCTTTACCGCCATTTTATAGTTAGCGACATTCGGACCTAAGTTTATTTTTTGTTGCCAATGGTATTTTAAACTATTATTTTGTTTTCAGTCTATCAGTTCATTTGATTCAATAGGATTTATGCCAACTAAAAATGAAAGTCTTGAAACAAAATAATATAATACAGTCGAAACCGGTTATCGGTCGAATATCGGTTATTACAACCGAATGGCAAGGACCCGGCCGAATCTCTATATAAAGTAATAAGTACACATACCGCCTATAACGACATCGGATACAGCGACATATCGCTTAAAACGATGAAACTTTACCGATATTCATCGGCTATAACGACTAACCGTTTACCTATTCTAGCAAAACAAAACATTACGAACAATTTTCACCTTTATACTAATAATATGAAGGAATATTTTGCTATAGGCTTATTATTAAGCCTAAGAAGGATTATTATTTTCCTACCTTATCCGAACCTCTTTCCCACTCTGCCATTTGAGCTTGCATGTTATAGATATTGAATTACAGGTTGATTTTAAAACTTTTGTTTTACTCGATACTGACTATTAATATGACTATGTACTTGTGTATATTGCTTATAACAACTATCGGACATAACGACCGAATCATACGGTCCCTTCAATGTCGTAATATCCGGATTCGACTGTAAATGCCTTTTGCAACAAAAAATATACTTCGGTCTAAATGTCTCTGACCATAAAATGTAAGGGCTGGATATAGGTACATACAGTATTATACAACTAATAATTCCTCTGAATATACTTGCGCAGTTCACCAATTTTAATACAAGCGTACGAATCATGTAAACGGGACAGAGCTAAAAATGCATAGCAAGCTACAGTACAATAAAGTTCAATATAGAATATTTACGAGTACATGTCGGACACGACCCGCCTTCCCAGCGCACACGAAAACTGCCGATCGGACTTATTCGTTTTATAATACCTACTGTAATATAGTTGATGTTATCCAAATGGTTATTATTCATGCTGTATGAACATAAATTGCAAATTTTTTTAAATGAATTTTTAAATAGATATCATATCACGTTTTTGATTAATAGTATGAAATTCTTATGTTAGATGTATTAATATTTTTATCTTTTATATTTATGTACATAATTTTAAAATAAATGATGTTGACTATACGAGGTACTTTGGTTTCATTTTATTTGTAATTGGTTATTATTTCATTCGACACTGAAAATAATGTGATCTTATCTTTGGTGTTACATATCCATTTTAGTAAAAACTTAAAATAGTTCATTCGTTTGTCTAAAAGATCTTCGGTATTTGTGGGTGAAACTAGGCACAATAGTACATTGTTACAAGAGCGGTGGTAGTGACTGAATGAGTGCCTAAATAGACCTTTCACCCGAGATTAACTCCGCTTTTCATTTCGAATATGAGGTAAGTAAATAAAAATGGATTAATTAAACGACTACTTATCTAACGAAATTGGCGTCAAATCCATATCTAAATCTGATGAAATCATTTAATACGTCACCTTACCTTACCTTTAAACCTTAAGAAAATTTATTTTTCTGTGGCATTTTACCAGCCAGTGATATCAAGACAAATGAACGATTGTTAAGACATAGGAACAGGCCCTTTGGAGAATTTGGATTCTGTTGTAACATAAAAAGAATAATTGTAAGGATATTCCGGTTATTTTAATATTTATTTATTGGCCTTACCGACCATTTACTTGCCTTACTATCGGTTAAAATTTGACTAAGTTCCATTTAGACTAATACTATAAAATTAAAATAGTAGGTCCACGTATTATGTAGTGAGAAAGCATTATTTAATAAAAATAAAAGAAAGATTCTTGGGGAGGCCTACGTCCAGCAGTGAAACTGCGAAGAGCTGACAACGTAAAAGAAAATGCACTCGGTGGCAAAAGCAAAAATACACTGACGGACTCATAAACTGCATCAAAGTAATAGACAACTTTGAAATAAATATTTTAACCAAGTATGCAAACTTTCTATACAGATTTAAATTGAAACCTCTAGATTGGTTCGTGAACTTTAAAACAGCGTAGGGTCATATCCTTAAGTTTAAGTTTGTGTACTGGAAAGGACCTTAAGACTTTTTTTGAAGAAAAAACAGAAATTTAAGGAAAATTGGTTTAATTAAAAAATTGGTTTTAACAATAGACACAAACTTTATGCAAGGGTTTATTTATGTTTTAATAAGGTGTATTACCTCCACGTGCCCTTATTACGCATTCTAATCGGTTCCGCATAGATTTTATTAGGGTTATTAAAAGATCTTGCGGAATATTGTCCCATTCTTCTGAAAGTGCTGTTCTTAGTGCTGCCACTGTCGTGGGCAAAGGGTTTCTCGCATATACAGCTCTTTTTAAATTGTCCCAAACATGCTCAATGGGATTAAGATCTGGGCTGCGTGCTGGCCAATTCATCGTACGTATCCCAACCTCTTCGCAATATTGTCGAACTTGTGCAGCAGCGTGCGGCCGGGCATTATCCTGCGTTAAAGTAAAATTTTCGCCTATGAATCCCATGTAAGGCACCACGTGATCTTCTAAGATCTCTGTTATGTAGCGATGTGCAGTCAAACCCCCTCTATTACCGTTTTGACGGACCATGTCTATGAACACAAGTTCTGTTCGCCCGTTCATCGATATGCCACCCCAGACCATACACGAACCGCCTCCAAAAGGAACACGCTCCTCAATGCAACTTTGAGCATATCGCTCCCCACGTCGACGATAGACTCTTCTGCGACCATCTGCACCATATAAACATGTACTACACTCGTCCGTGAACAATACGGAGATCCATTGCTCTTCTGTACAATTCAGGTGATCACGCGCAAATCTTAAGCGAGCTTGTCTGTGAGCTACAGACAACTTTGGACCATTTGTTGGTCTAAAAGGGGTGATATCCGCTTCCTTTAACCTTCTTCTTATTGTTCGTGCACTCACGTTTACTCCACGCACTTCATTAAGCTCTGTTTTGATGTTAACAGACGTGAGGAAACGATTTCGCAGGGAAGTTGTAACAATAAATCGGTCATCACGACCGGTGGTTGCTCGAGTCCTGCCTGTACCACGTCTCCTTCTGTAAGAACCTGTCTCCACAAACCTTCTGTATATTCTAGAAACCGTAGACTGGTTTAAATTTAAATTTCTACCAATCGTTCGTTGATCCAAGCCCTCCCGCACCAATGCTACAATTTGAGCCGCTTGTTCGGACGAAGTATCCATATTATGGTACAAAAACTCTCGATGAGTTAAAAAACTAACCCAACAATTCTGCTGGTAACAATATTCAATTGAAAAAAGAATAAAAAATCAATGAGAATCAATTTAAAACTTTGCTATAAATAACACGCAAATCTGATACTACGAGTAAATTTTCTTTTTCCGGCTATATTCATCTGTTTTACTGCAGTTCTATTTTTAAATTTTCCTTTTTTTTGAGATTAAGAGCCAGTCTCTCCATATTTATATAATTTAATCTAAAAGTTTGCATACTTATTTAAAAAAATCATTTCAAAGTAATCCTGAACTTTGATGCAGTTTATGAGTCCGTCAGTTTACAAATCTACTCAAAGGACCATTAACTTAAAGTAATATAAACAAAATGTGGATATTTATATATGCAAATGTAGTAAAATTATTCTATGTAGATACATAATGTATCTAAACTTTCATAATTCATTAATAAGTTTAAAATTATACAATATTAATATAAGACAATATTACATCAGCAATGATTAGATAGACAAATGTAGTATTTTACAATTTAAGAATTATCATTTATGGTTGCAGTAATAAAATCGGTGGAAACTTGATAAAAAGCGCATTAGGATACCCTTGAATCAGACTGTGCTGACAAGCGCACTGGGACACTCTTGAGTTAAGCTGTGCTGCCAAATGATTTGCAGTTGTATGTTGACAAGTGTGCTTTGGACTTGTCTGCCAAGTGAAGAGTAGTGAAGATTATATCCCTGAGAGTGGTAAAGTGTTATAAGGGAGAGTATATGTAAGTATATGTAGTGAGGGTGTGTGTTTATGTGTAACTGAGTAAAATGATTGAATAAGAATAAATGTATTGAACATGAATGTTTAATCTTTAATCTGCCACGACAAAGAAGTTGACTATCCAAAGTCAATATATTGTAGATAACTGCACAGCAAAACAAAGAAAAGTCGCAGCCAACCTGATTTGAAATACCGACCTACCTAATAAATGACATGTGGGCAACCTGACAACGTATTTGTTATTGAATTACATCACATGGTTGGCAGCGCCATTTATTTTGCTAATCCGTTTTTTTTTAAAGAAACGACGTAATAATTTCTTGGGAGAAAATATATCCTAAGTGCTTAGATGACATGTTATACCTCAATGCCTAAATGTTAATTCATGTTACAAGACAGCACTATGTCGAGTTTTATTGAAATCCGTTCAGTAGTTTTCACGCGATGCTCTAACACCACACAGATAGACAAATAGTCTAAAAATTTCGGAATCTACTGGTCCGAATTATCCCCCTGATTTTTTTCACATTTTTAAACCATTGAACTCGAATCATTTACAGATTTATTTATTTAGGTTTATGGCTTGGCAGCTAGGCCTTTAAACCAGATCTTAGATTACAATAGAGTTTCTTCATTTTCAGCCTATGTATAGCTTAGCTGAACTATAGATTATCAGCTGACGCCATTCAACTGAGTTCTTGTGAAAACTCAAAAGACCATATTTGAGTATATACTGTATAGTATACAGTTTACATTTCTCACAAAATCACGTAATTACTACCCAAAAACTATCAATATCCTACAACTACTGTTAATTTTAGAGTCGTTTTACAGATTTTTAGTGAATAAAACTGCACAACACAACATCTTTCAGTTCCCACCAAAAACTCCCCATTTACGATTTATTATAGAGTATACATAATCTTATTTGTTAAACTTCCAAAAAAATAATACATTTAAGGAGTAGTAGTATATTCTGAAATATATTTTGAATTTTGTAACTCAAAATTGATCATAAAACACTATAATCCAAATAACTTCTTCACAGATTTTTACGTTTTACCATGCATTTTATTGTTGATTAACTTTATTAAATACAATTTCCTAAAAAAATGTACAAATAGTATACCTATAAATCCAAAATCCCCGTCGGTTGGAATGTGCCCAAAACTCTGGCCGCATTCCCGCGCTAAATGTGGATTGGCTACGCCGATGCGTTACCCCAAGCAGTAGAAGTCAACCTTTTGATCACGTGACTTTAAAGACGATGTATTTTTTATTTTTCAGAATGCGTCCCTTAAGGCTTTTAGCTAACAATGCCCGATGGGTAACGACCAATATGAGGAGAATGTCAGGAAAAATTGGCCCTTTGGTAGACTTAGCAGTTGACAATGAAGGCATAGCTACATTGACTATGCAGAGACCACCAGTCAACAGTCTTAATCTAGAATTATTACAAGCCATCAATAATGCACTGGATAATGTAGAAAAAAATAAATGTAAAGGAATGATTTTGACTTCTGTAAGACATTTTTGATTATATTTGAAAATAATGGAAATACAAGTAAATTTCTTAAGTGAACCTTCAAGGCCATATCCTAAACCAGGGATTCCCAAATTATTTTCGGCAAGTGACCCCTTTTCCAAAATGAACTTATACCTCAGACCCATAACTAGACTACTTAAAAAAATCCTATGTCCAGTCTTTTCGTCTTGATACAAAATACTTACCAATTTAAAAACTTCACATAAAAATTTAACAAAATAAATAATAGACATAAAATTTAATAAATATCAAGTGTAATTAATAATTATTAATTGAAATTACATAAAAATACTTAAGCAGGTAATTATTTTTAAAAAATCATTAAAATCGCACAACTCATAGAGTATGTTGAAAGTTTCAAATGAGAACTTGTGTTAATTAATAGGATCGTTTATGTTGACCCCTGGGAAACCGATTTCGACTCCAGGAGGTCGATATCGGCCACTGGGAATCCCTGTCCTAATGTATACGAAGTAGCGAAAATTACTCAAATGAGTCTCGTGGCCGATTTTGACGAATACTAAAGTGGTATCATTATATTTTGAATAAATAAAATTGCCAGAAATTGCCGTTGTCAGAAATTGAATCGCCTGATTAAAAAAATATAAATACTATGTAATGTATTTATTTAGCTTTATGGCTTGGCAGCTAGGCCTTGAGTCAGATCTTAAGCTACAATATAGTTCACAACATAGTTACAGTTCTTCTTCTTAAACCTATACATTGCTCAGCTGAACTGTAGGTTGTCGACTGGTGCCATTCAACAAGGTTCTTGTCACAACTCGAAAGGCCACATTTGACTATACAGTTCACATTGCTCACAAAACACCATTGAGTTAGACGTTTATATGATCTAAGCAAAACACATAATTACTACCCAAAAACTATCAATATACAACTGCTGTTCATTTTAGAGTAATTTTACACATTTTTAGAAAATAAAACTGCACATCACTACATCATACATACATACATCATCTCCTTTCAGTTCCCGCCAAAAACTCCAATACACTTGCAAATCATAGTGTAGCTGTGAGGATCAATTTTTATGGAGAAATGTTATACAGCAAAACAAGGGAGAGATGATTTTGAACAAAACGTTATAATTTTCATACAGAAATTAAACATCAAATTGCGCCGGTCATTTCACCGCACCTCACTTTATTCAATATCGAAATGCTAAAAAATATTCTGTAATAATTTCCATGCTAATTATCCTTAACTATTTCTGGATACTTTAAAAGAATACAACTTTGTAATGAAAAAAAAATATAGCAAATGGCAGTAAATAAAAATTAATTCCTATTTTTTTATATCAGTGCTCACCTACAGTGTTCTGTGCTGGCTTAGATATAATGGAAATGTATAAAGCGGACTTGAAAAGAGCAGATGCATTTTGGACAACTTTGCAAGAAGTGTGGATCAAATTGTTCGGGTCAACATTTCCTACAGCTGCTGCTATAAATGTAAGTCATTGTTTTAAAATACTGTTAGGACTATCATATTCTGAGAACTGAATAATGCATTAACGTTTTGGCTACACAAGTATTTTAATATCTTTGGTGTCTAGATTACTTAACTTTATTATTTTTTTAATGATTGACTACATTTTGCAGTGACCTATCTAATCTATTATTCTTTATTACTGATTCCTTTGTATTTCGAGCCGACCATGCAGCGAGACATTATAAAATTCTGTTCATTTTTATCACAAGTTCTTATAACTCATTGTTTCGCTTGAAAGCTTTACATGTTTAAGATTTCCAATAGAATAAGTCTATGTTTATTTTGCGAAAATATAAGGTCAGGCCAGTGAGTCACGGTCATTTGAGTTTCAACTGCGATTAATTCAGAATGGAAATCTCATATTGACAGACTACATGCTTTCTGTTATTACAAACTTCTGCCGTACAATTTGGATTTGCTATTTTTATTTGTGTTTGTAAGAACGGGAAATTATGTGCATGTAGCTCTAATAAAATGTATGATCTTTAAGTCGTCATTTCCCGCCCCGTTTGTGAAGAGGGTGCCCTTCTCTGGGGGTGCCCTAAGAGAGAAGCCAAGCATAGGGGTGTCACAGGTGTAAGTAATACCTAGGGTGTAGTTCCTGTGGCACCCTATAAAACGCATTGTGGGTAGTTTGACGATCGACATCCCTTGTTTCTTCCGTTCGCAAGTCGCGGTGGTCATACGGCCGATCAAGAGTCCCCACACATCCCTCGGTTTAAAGCTTCCCCCCAGGCCCGAGGATGGTGACTAACTCCTAAGAAAAGACATTCCCCTGAGTCATAAAAAACAGGGTCTGCCACTAGGACGCAAACATCAAGAAAGTACATTTTCAAGACAGAGAAAGCAAGGTATTGTTGTTGTTAGGTGTTCTGAAACATAAATCTTGTCCTTAGGCTCTCATTTTTAGCTAGATTTTGGCTGTACATTATTAATTGAATTTGAATCAGCAGAAAATCTTAATGTTATTTATAGGGCCATGCTCCAGCCGGGGGCTGTATGCTATCAATGTCATGTGAATACAGAGTTATGGTCAGTGGCAATTTCATAATAGGAGTTAATGAGACAGCGCTCGGGATTGTTGCCCCAAAATGGTTCATGGATACAATCTGTAATACCATATCAAAAAGAGAAGGTGAGCTTGTTCTCACTCTTGGTAAACTTTTCCCTGTAGACGAAGCCTTGAAGGTGAGTGTTGAAATAATAAAAAGGAATTATTATTATCAAAAACAAAAGTTTCGAATTTGGAATTAACTTTTTTTCATGCCCAGACTCTTTATTAAGTGCCAATAACATAGATTGGTTATTAAAACCTCTTTAGTACTAAATTAGTACCAATAATGTAGAAAAATTAAAATCGCAGTTTTTTTTGCAAAAGAAGTTATATTTCCATTTGTGCTATAATTACGAATGGATTGTGTTTTGTAAATTGTATGTCTTTTTTCTTATATTTATTTATATTTTATTAAAGTTAGACTAGTCTATTTTAATCATATATACCAAATAAATTATGGCAATTTACAAAATATTAAATATTCCATATAAAGCGGAATCCTTCCGAAATCGCTTGAAGCACCTTAGGTGTTTCAACCTGCTTCGTTGACTTAAAATTTATTTCCGTATCTCGCGAGACATACATATTATATAAAAAAATGAAATTTGCTTTTCTCAAGTTCTTTAGTTAAACGAAAACGATTTGCAGGTTGGTATAATTGACGAAACGGCAACAGATAAAACCGACGCTGTGGAAAAATGTCGAAAGTTTATAAAGAAGTTTGACAAGATACCGCCCTTAGCTCGTGCTGTCACCAAGCAAAAGTTCAGGGAAGCGCCTCTGGCTTGGCTGCATCAGAACCGTCGTCAGGACACTGACGAGTTCCTTGCGCTTCTAAATAATCCTAAAGCACAACAATCACTGGAGATGTATTTGCAAATGTTGAAACAGAAGGCTGCTTAATAGTTTTGATTACTTTGTATTTGTAAGCTATAAATATTGTTTTATTTAAATGTCAATTTCTCAGCATATATGTTTTAATGATTTAACACAAATATGACTCCAAAATCTAATTTTTAAAGCCCCAGTAGCAACTGTAAATTAACGCATAAGTAATGTACTGAAATCAAACGATACATTTTAGTGCGATGTAATGCATATAGTGACGCATTATATCACACTAAAATTTAAATACTATACTAGCGGCCCCGTCAGACGTTGTCCTGCTTTGAAAAAATAAAAATCTAGGACCCGATCCTAGTGCTGCCTGCCGGTTCTAATTGCGAATCTAAACCATCCGGGAACCCACTCAAACACACAATATCACCAAAATCGCTCCATGTGATTAGGAGGATTCTAGAACCCGATCTCAGCGCCACCTACCGGTCCCAACGGGATAAAAAGTATCCTATGTCTGTCTCCTGGTTCTAAGCAACCTCCCAACCAATTTATAGACAAATTGGCACAGCCGTTCTTAAGTTATAAATAGTGTAACTAACACGACTTTCCTTTATATATATAGAAATAGCTGTCTGAAAATTTAGGGTTGTATGTATTTTTTAATTCTGTATCATAAAAAAATAAAAATGAAAAAACATATCAAAAAATTAAAAAATATATTTAGGGGTGGACTACCCTTAACATTTAGGGGGATAAAAAATAGATGTTGGCCGATTCTCAGATCTACCCAATATGCATACAAAATTGCATGAGAATAGGTCATGCCGGTTCGGAGGAGTCTGGTAACTAACACTGTGACACGAGAATTTTATATATAAGAAGATTATGTATCTCTATTACTTTTGAAAACTCTTTGAATAATTCCCCCGTGCATATACAACAGATTTTTTTTCAATTGTACCTCACAAGAGTCCCCGGGCTGATATTGATAAAGAGCATTAGTATTTTGAAAAATTAATTGAATAATCAAAACCAAATGATATAGTCAGAGATCGAAAAACATACGTAGTATGTATTTGAGAAAACCACATCAAATTGGTCCAGCAATGTTGTAGTTGCGTATTTTTATTAATAACACTTATTATTAGGTTTTACGGGAATCTTCGGATGGATTCATATATTTTCATACTAACAAAATCCGTTGCATTACTGAAAATATCGTTTGATTCTAAATACCTGAAAAATAACTAATCTACTCGTACGTTATCTGTCAAACGTCAGCGAAATCACGGGCATTTATAAGTAGCTATTAATTTATTTTATTCAACTATGAGAATAATATCTTAAAACTGAACACCGTAAAATAATATAGTGATATTTATTCATTCAGGCATAGAAAATAAGTATTCTTCTTCCATGGTTCAGGTTTTTTATTGCAGAAGTTCAGCAGACAGGCAAACGGCCCACTTGATGGAAAGCGGTTACCGACGCCTATGGACATTTGCAACTCCAAAGGTGCTACAAATGCGCTGCTGCTCTCTTAAGGAAGACTGGAACCTGGTCACTAATGCCGGAACACAACTCAAGGTTGTTATGGTGACATACTTTACACCAGGGGTGGTAGCCATCCAGTCGGGCAAACGCCCTACCACCCGGCAAAATCTAAAACCTCCTCAGTGCTTGTGGTTGAAACTTAACTTCTGGAAAAGAACAGACAAGCTTAGGGCTCTGCCTGGTGGGAAAATGGTTACCGTACATTAGGAATACCGGACATTAGGAAAACTAGACACAGGTGCTACCAACATGCTGTCGGCCTCAAAATGACACCTTTAAAAAAAGAAAAGCGTATCGTAAGGTAGTACTCGAGAAAAACAACTTCAGGGCGCTCGTTCTGAATTCCTAAAGGGCATCACACACGGCGAAGATGCTATAATATTTCATCTTAAGACAGAATATCGCTCACTATACAATTTGTATGAACTATCACACACGGTTAAGATGATATATATTTTCATATTAAGTATCTTAAGATGCCGAGATATGCGAAATATGTCTTAATATTTTGCTTGCTATATATTTTGTATCTTAAGATACAAAATATATAGCAAGCTCCTTTATACAGAGTGTGCACTCAATATCCAACGCAAAATGGAATGAAATATATTTTATTTATTCAACTACCTTTTCTCTCGAGTTTTTGTTATTACTCGATGTACTTTTTGTTAATATTATGTTGATAAAATGACTTGTTTACCTTTTTATGTACAAACGTACATATCGTCTCGCCTGTTTCCCATAGTGGTTTAGTTTTTTAGCAGTATTTTTATTCTTATAAACATCAGGAGATATGAATCAAGCAATACCAATATACCTCTTTTATATCATTGTTTAGATACCGATATCTAAACAATGATATAAAATATAAAAGAGTTAGAAACGTTAGTAGCACGCCTATAACGAACAGCACAAGAGGACACAAATGTGTGTTCTTTTCATTGCAAGACTAGTCTAACGTGATCAAATAGGCACAATACACTTTTCCACTGCCTAGTGCCTGTGACGATGGTGAGGACTGTTTTCGTTGCAGAATGGGGGGTGCAGGCGTGTTTGTCTCGTTCGCATCGCAACGTACAAGTCGAAAAACTTCAACTGACAAGTGACAAAATAACTCGCAAAAAAGTTTTAACGTCAAGTTTTACGGGCAGATTGTTAATGTACTTGTCCAATTTGAAAACCTGTCCGTAAAAATTCGAGTTAAAATTTTGTTGCGATTCATTTTGTCACTTGTCAGTTGAAGTTTTTCCACTTGTACTTTGCGATGCGTTTTTCCACTTATCCGTTGCGATTCATTTTTTCACTTATCCGTTGCCATTCACGCATGTTTGTATTTTGTTTCTTGATATCGCCTTTAATCAAATTATGAATAGTAAGAAAAGTTCCCTTTGACTTTTTAAAATATATTTGAAACATTTTTGGTGAAAGGTCTTCGTAAAGATTAAATTCACCGCGGTTTTTCCTAAATTTTATATGATTTTCTACCCAGATTTTTCGACACTTAGAATGTGCGGCAGAAATTTTTAAGTCGTATTCGAAGTCAGAATTATCATCTGATGAGCTATCTAATAAATCGAATAGTAAGGCTGTGTTATTCATATTATATCATCCTGTAAATATATTCAGTGGAGAAATATACGTGTAACCCCTAGTCAAACCTTTGATGGAATGACTCGAATGGATATATTATAGCATCTTAACCGTGTGTGATACCTTAAGATGCTATAATATTTTATATCCAGGCATCTTAACATGAAATATTATAGCATCTTCGCCGTGTGTGACGCCCTTAATTCTGTATATGCATTACATTGTCACGCAATTGACTATTAAATTTTTCCAAATATACTATTTTTATAGTAGCTATAATATCTTAGAATTAACAAGATGAGTAAATACTACATACGTTTTTTCGCACTATAAATTTCATTAGCCATAAATATTATATCGATTGTAATATATTTTATTAATAATAGTAAGGTAAAACAATGTCCCTGATTTGAAATCAGTAAAAACAATTCGCATTATAAACTCAATTAGTCATAAATATCATGTCGATTGTGATATATTTTATTAATAGTAAGGTAAAACAATGTCACTGATTTAAAATCAGTAAAAACAAAGGTAATATCGACTTTACTACCTCTTTTTTCGAGAGGGGATCGGTCTTAGAATGACTATTAATAGGCCTGACTAGTATTGTGCGATAACGTTAGCGAATGCACAAGCTGATACCACATAAGATTTTCTATAAAGTGATCTATCACTATTGTAACAGTTTCGCAAAACAGAAACAGCTTTGTCGGAAAGATCATTTATTTAAATTAATAACAAATAGAATTTTAAAAGTCGTCTCCTAGGAGTGCCGCAGTTTCCGGATCCACTGCCTCTGTCAGCCCCATCTGCATATCAGTCCACTCCTCCCTTTGGTTGTCAATATAGTAGTTTATCTCGAGAATACGATCTCTGTTGCGTTTCACTTCATTGCTGGAAAAATCAAATATTTTTATAATTGATTTTTCCTAATTATATGTTTTTTTATATATGGAAGTATAGGTTTGCGTTTGACTACTGTCTCACCTGATGTTGAGTGATGACGCCGTCTAAGATGGAGCACGCTTACCTAGAAGATACCTATTCACTCGTGACTTGAAGATTTCAAGATTGTATTTGTCAGGAAAAACAGACTCCGACTCCAAACAATCTAATATGTATATTAGATTGAATATAGGAGGAACACGAACTTTCCAGGTTGATTTATCTACACATATACGGAGTTTTCGCCCTCGCTTCTTTGAGATTTTACGTAACGCGCAACATTAGTCTAGAACGTTCGTTCTACACAGGGCTGTATTGACCGTATTAGGCTCCGGGGTGCAAAAAATCAAACTACGCGCTCTTGCTAATAATGAAAAATAAAAAATATTTTTACAACTTAGGCTCCGACAAAGACAAATTCCACGTACAGATCTGTAAAAGCGCATTTTATTACCTGTCGGCATTTGAACTCATTGTAATCCTTTTATGATCGATTTCTTTTGTTCACTTATTTATTGGCATACGTTTCTAGTCATTGTGGAGAACAGCCTATTGTCCTATTGTACTTGTTTTTGGCCGCTCAGGTGCATCACTAGCCATGTGTTGCGGATTATAAGTACAAGCTAATTCTAGGAAATTATGTCGACGTTGCCGGGTGGGTACATTTGCATTTGTGAAGTATAGTACGATGGCCTGATTGAGAAATGGGGTCAGTTGAGCTACAACTACGATCTAGGCGTGACGTGTGTACATTCGGGAATCTAATAGCGACGGACTTTGCGTGTTTTATTAAAATACGACCTGCATTACGTTTGGATTTGTGGCATTGGGTTATATTTGTATCTGTGTTATTATACGTGTTTGTATAGTTCTAATAAACTCTATAACAATTCTAACGGCATTTTAATTCGAGTCCCGCAAAGTCGTAACAATATTTTTATATTCCATTTTTAGACATGCCTTTGTCTAGAGCTAAGTTGTCCGTCTGTCTGTTACTTAAACTCCTATAAAGCGATCGATTTGCACCCCCTAAATCCACCCCCTTGCGTCAGAGTGCCAGGCACCCCTTGCACCCCCGGGTAAAGACAGCCCTCATTCCGTGTACAAGGGTATACACCGTATTTGCCTTACTATTGGTTAAAAGTTGACATAAACTCTATATAAGTAATGCAATTTTCCACCGATGCTGAAATCATTATCTTGATGACAGCTTGCTGGGCCAGCTCTTTCGGTGTGTTACTACGCTCTCGCAGGATATCGGCCTGAAACGGTTAGCCTTCAATCTAATCTTGTTTCGTGCGATAAGTGAACTCCGATGGCCCCAAAGACATTGAATTACTACTCCGAGGGTTACCTACTTCCCCTTCCTTATTCCACCACCCTATCCCCTTTATCCCATATCTCTATCACTTTTCATTAGGTAGGCCGTGTGCCTGTTTGCCAGCTTCGCAATAAAAAAAAAAGATAACTGAATGGAGAGTGAGGTATTTGTCCCGACTTTTGTAGGCACTTCCCCCTCAAAGTTTCATTTTGTTTGTTTTCGTGAAAAGATAAGAAGGCTCGAAACCAGTAGTAGGACTTATTTTGGTCGATATTATATCAAGTATAATATATAAGTATAGACATAAGGCCCACACTGCACATGCACTTCCTCACAACACCAGCATGTAACAGATACACTCTACATTAGTATAAGTTTAGTATTAAAATTATGATAAATTAATATAATAAGTCACTCGTAAGATACACTTCAACACAAATTAATTAATGTCACACACACACACACACACAAGAACTAAAATAATAAGCGTGTTAAATTTTAAAATTAAATCTTAAAAAAGGGTACGGAACTCGAGTCCGTAGAGTAGTTTAAAAAAATCAAGTTCTCCTTACTCGTTTGTTCCTTGCACAAGATCGTCCCGCCATTTGTTTGCACGTGTCATGAGCAGATCTTCGCGTGCGTCGATGAACCGCATGTGGTTGTCCGACGACTGGGCCACTAAATTCATCATCATATCACGGTCCATCATTATCTAATAAATGGCAACATTTTAGGTCCATGTTGTATCATTCCTGGCACACTGCTTGAACAGTCAGTAAAATAGAGTACAGATTTAATGCATAAGGGGTAGCCACTAACCTTCGATCAACAAGGTTTTATCTATGAGCCAATGCAATTTATCGATAAAATTGTTTCTGTCCCTTTACTTGAAAGAAAGGATACTTCCTTGGAAACATATCCAAAGTTTCATATGTGTGCGTGCCAGAATCACCGCTCAAAATTTATGCCGTGATTATAACAACAACGTTGCCCCGGATTTGTACTAGTTAAGGAGGCGTCCGGGCGGCGTTTCATTTGTAGTCCGGGCTTAAAAAATTCAAGACGCGCCGGGCGACGTGACAGCAGCGCGACGCGCGCGCCGTGCTCTGACCAATCGACTTAGCTTAAAACCGTAAGTTGCAGTTGGTACGGTGCGTACTTCAACTTCGCTGCAGTGACACTGGCAGTGAGTTGCAACATAAAAATTTATGACATTTTCAAATGATTTTTTATTATACTTAAGCTTTTTAAAAAAATTTACATGTCCGGGTTCTAGGCTCGAAATACCGGGGATTTCTCGTGTTTTGTTCTGGTTGCCAAATTATCGAGATGGCAACCCTACTTACAATGGTATTTCAATAATAACTATTCCAAATTGTTTTATATATTTTTTTGCAAAACTTCAATAAAGAATAATAATATTAGAAATTGCATGAGTTCAGTACAAAATTAACTCTAAAAAGACCTACCTCTAATCGAAAAGTAACCGTACAAAACTTTGACTTGCCATGCAGGCCCAATGTTGCAACATCTTTTTTTGAGACACTAATAAAATAGTAAATATACTATTCAAATAAATTACTGACTTCAAAAAGCTCGGCGCAAACATCACCGAGCAGCAACTTGTTTCCAAGCAGCTTCGATAGTGTTTCGAATTGCCGCATCGACCAAACGCCGTCATGTTCACGCCACGCGCCGAATGCATTTCGAGAAACTTCCAGAAGTTTAGTAATCATCTCGGTCATATTTACTGAGAATTGGACTCGGGATTCCTTGAATGATTACGAAACATAGGTAAACAATAATTATATTGGTAAATCCATAAATAGGATATCACGTAACAACCTGAAACCAGGTATTAAAGCTACCATCTGAGATTACTTTTCTTGTTTATTTTTGCAGCTAAGCATTTTTTATTTATTGTAATTGTCTGTCTATTGGACAGTTACTTAGTTAATATAATAATTTAGTTAATAGTATATGATTCAAAACTACCTCGCACTGTTCATAAAGTTGAATTTCAATGGACATGAGTCTCTTCCACATAGTATAGAGAATGTCATTGAATGCGTCTCCCAAATCTATTATTTGCGATTCCAATTGCTCTATTGTCGCTTGTTTTGATGAAAATTGTAATATGACTTCGTTCATTTGGTCTACAAGGGGCTTTTTCTTCTTTTGAAATTCTTCTACCACCCTGAAATGATATGTGCTTCCGGAGCTCTTTTTTTAACTTTATTAGCAATATGCTATAAGCAAATATAAGATACTAGGTACTTAACGTAAGGGAGAGATTGGAGATGCTATTGGTTATGAATGAATGAAAATGCGTTTGCTAAAAAAGGACTGTTAAATAGTTCCGATTATCCTGAAATATGCGAGGTACTCTGGGAAAAAGGATAATGGTGTATTTTTTTAAACCCGTAGCATAAGCATATTGTTTTAGGATTGAGAACAATAATTCAAAAAACTTGAAATACGTCGTCGTTCAAAATCACCACAGAGACCATCAAGGCCATCAATCGAGTTTAGTCGAGTAAAGCGATTTGTTAGTAGAACATAATGATCTAAATTCTACCTAATGAAGCAGGTATATCTTTTCAATATTACTTTGTAGAATGTAGATAGTCGACTTCGTCACATTTAAGGTGCCTGATGTGTAGTTATTGCCTTTGAATAGAACGAGAATACATAAATAAATAAAAATATAAATACATTATTCTATACAGTAAATTTCCGAAAAAAATTAAATGTTATGCAGTCCTATGACCCGGCTGTTAATTTTTCGAAAATAGACTATTATTTTATTATTAATTATTATTATTAACTCATTTAATAATAATAATTGAGTATTAAGTATACATATATATGTGTATATATATATAAAAAGATTATACTTAAAAAAACAATCTGTAAAAGTAATAATTATAATTACTCTTTGCTCCTCTTTACGCTATCTTCTAAAGCTGTATCCACAAGGTCTTTGAAAAGTTTAATCTCATTTTGTCTCGTAGTATATGCACCTTGAGCAAATTCCACTAAGTTCGCCATTGTTTCGACGTATTGTTCCTTATATCTAAAAAATCAATTCATTCAACATTCTTACAACTAAAACTATTACACTACACATAGGTAAAAGAGCGCATGTTAAAATCCTTTGGTGTCATCTTGATTTTAAAGTATATATAATATATCGGCCCATAAACATTCCGTTGCTGGCCTCGGTTTGTTTACAAGGCACGATATACCCGACTTCGTTGATGTAACTATATGTTGACGAGGCCTGCGCCTTATTTAAAAAGAAAAGAATTTTAAGCAACATTGCATTTTCTTACAAATTAATTACATTATAAACTGCCTCGAGTTTCGTAATCGTGTAATTATTTAAGATTTTATACATATAAAAAAATTCAGCATTTTTAAAGTCGGATTGCATAAGACTTCATATCCCCATTTGTAGATGAACATTCTGTAAGTCATTGATGTAACAATAAATAATCAATGCTGTAAGTGAGCTCGTCCACACATGACCACTTACTTAGCAATACCATGGAAAAAGAATATTCTCCATGCTTATAAATAATATATATTTATACATACTTGTAATTTTTGGACGTAGGTAGGTACTTTGAGAGATATGTAAATTGAATACATAACTAATAAATACTACATGCTATAATAAATATTAGGTTCCTCCTGCGTTCGCTGTCTTCTATTTGGAGGCTCATATACATATATATATATATTTACACACAGATATACTTCATTATTATTAGCATTATTATTATTTCATGCATCCGAGCAACTTCAAGCCGACGAAATAATTCCCGCGGGATTCCCGCGATAAAAGCTATCACACATTTTATTGAATTAAATTTGCTGTCAATCAGTAAAAAAATGATTTCTAAAAACACTAAATTTATAATATAAAGTAATATTTATATATAATACTAGCTGACACGGCGAACTTCGTACCGCCATATTTTCTGAATTCCTAAAGGACTTTGTTTCATGACACAAAAACAAAATCACCATAATCGGTCCAGGTGATTAGGAGTATTCTAGAACCCGATCTCAGCGCCACCTACCGGTTCTAATTGCGAATCTAAATCATTCAGGAACTCACTCAAACACACAAAAACAAAATCACCAAAATCGCTCCCGGTGATTAGGAGGATTCTAGAACCCGATCTCAGCACCATCTACCGGTTCCAATTGTGGATTTAAACCATCCCGGGACCCACTCAAACACACACACACACAATATTTCATCAAAATCGGTAAAGTCGTTCTCAAGTTATGCACTTACCAACACATTTTGCGATTCGTTTTTAACCGACTTCAAAAAAAGGAGGAGGTTCTCAATTCGTCGGGATCTTTTTTTTGTTTTTTTTTTATGTATGTTCACCGATTACTTCGAGATTTATGATCCGATTTACGTGATTCTTTTTTGTTCGACGCGGAATAGCTTCCAATTGGTCCCCTAAAAATTTGACATAGTTTGGCCCTGTAGTTTTGATTTTATGAACATTCTTTATGATAAAAATTCTACTCCGTTTCATATGTACACCAATTACTCTGAGATTTATGATCCGATTTACGTGATTCTTTTTTTGTTCGACGCGGAATAGTTGCCATTTAGTCCCCTAAAAATTTGATATAGTTGAGCCTAGTAGTTTTCATTTTATGATTTTTTTTTATGGAAAAATTTCCTCCGTTCCATATGTACACCGATTACGCTAAGATTTATGATCCGATTTACGTGATTCTTGCTTAGTTTGATGCGGAATAGTTGCCATTTGGTCCCCTAAAAATTTAACATAGTTTGGCCCAGTAGTTTACACTTTACGAACATTTTTATGTTCCCGTTTCTTGGGACCTATATTTTTTAAGAAGAGCGGCACCTTTCGTAGGTCTACCCATACATAGCTAGGCACTAAAAAGTAACAAATAAAAAAAAACTTCGTTTAAAAAAACCGACTTCAAAAACTAAAAAGTATAAAATAACTTATTTCTAAAGCTATTGTATTGTTATTAATATATAATATCTAAAACATCTTGAAGGCGGTGCAATGTAAAACATAAAAATACTATATTTTGAAAATTACTAAGCACCGACTTTAAGATGTTTTAGATAATTTATATTAATAATAATACATAGCTTTAGAAATAAGTTATTTTATACTTTTAGATTTTTAGTTTTTGAAGTCGGTTTTTTTAAACGAAGTTTTTTTATTATATATAAGATGACCCGGCGAACTTCGTACCGCTATATTTTCTGAATTCCTAAAAGACTTTGTTTCATGACACAAAAACAAAATCACCATAATCGGTCCAGGTGATAAGGAGCATTCTAGAACCCGATCTCAGCGCCACCTACCGGTTCTAATTGCGAATCTAAATCATTCGGGAACCCACTCAAACACACAAAAACAAAATCACCAAAATCGCTCCCGGTGATTAGGAGGATTCTAGAACCCGATCTCAGCGCCATCTACCGGTTCCAATTGTGGATTTAAACCATCCCGGGACCCACTCAAACACACACACAATATTTCATCAAAATCGGTAAAGTCGTTCTCAAGTTATGCGCTTACCAACACATTTTGGGATTCGTTTTTATATATAAAATTAGCTTCTGCCCGTGACTTCGTACGCGTGGAAAGGAAGTTAAAAAACACCCGCGATTTTGAAACATACTTCATTGGTGCTCCGCTCCTATTGCTCTTAGCGTGATGGTTTATAGCCTGTAACCTTCATCAATAAATGGGCTATCTAACACTAAAAAAAAATTCAAATCAGACCAGTAGTTCCTGAGATTAGCGCGTTCAAGCAAACAGACAAAGAAACAAATTTATCTGCTTTATATATTATATATATAAGATAAAACTCTCTCACTGACACCACACCCTGTCAAATTATCCGCTTCTATTATGTTACGTTGCAGAGAAATTACTTTTAGTCTGTTATAAGCTGGTTAAGTAAATAAAGTTTTTTAACTATCCCACGGGAACTCTTTAATTTTTCGGGATCAAAAGTATCCTATATGTTGACCAGGGATATAAGCTATCACCATACAAAATTTTATGTCAATCGGTCCAGTCGTTTCTGAGATTAGCCGGTACAAACAGACAGACAGAGAAACAAAAAATTCTAAAAAAATCTAAATTAGTTCTATTTCACTTCTTACATCCGCCTGACACGGTTTTTAGCATTTTTTTTAATTGTACAGAAATTCGACCTCTACAATTTTATTATAAGTATAGATAGATAGATATATTTATATATAAGGCCCACATTACTAGAACAATATCATAGAAAAAGAATATTGGCAAAGACAATCACTCAGCATAATAACTCAGGAAAGTTCCTCACATGACTGGATCATGACCGTCCTGTGACACTGGTATTGCGGCGTTGCCTACTACGCTTGTCCAAGGCCGATTTGCAGGTTTCAATGAACAGGGCCACGATCTGGTAGGCCTGTGGCGAGAAGTCTATGGACTGAATTACATATTCTACACACATAAGTACTTACTGCTCATAAAATCCAATTAGTTCTCCTCCAACCTGCAGCAAAAGTGTGCCATCCGGATCTTTCTCAAACATAGACTCGATCAATTCCGGCCCACTCAAGTATTCAACGAAGGATAGCGCATAAAATTCTACTCTTGCATCATATTCTTCTTTTGCTATTCGTGCATTTTCAGTTTTTTCATCCGCCTCATCTAGTCTACGTAATACAGCCCTGAAATTGTGTGATACATATTCATGATTATATCACATTTCTTGGTCTTGTCTACCACAACTTATAGCTAAATGTGGGAGTAAATACTTAATTATTTACCTAAATATAGTTCGTCCGTCTTCTCTTTCTTCTTCAGTAATGGTTTTGTAGTCTAAATATGTCACCTTTGGAAGTGCAGATTTGAGAAATTGGTACGCCATCGGATCGTCACAACAAGGATTACCCTTGAAACTTACGGAACGAAGAAACCGAAATCTACGCAGATATGCCATCTTTAAAAATAATAATGATTTATTATATGCTTCAACTCTATAAAAAAGATGGGATATGTATAGAATAAAATATATTAAGCAATAATAATTAAGAATTTTAAATGGTAGTACTATCGGCTGCTTTCTTGCTAACAGCGATACATATTTTCCTAGGCTCTAATTATATTAAAAATTACTGACCCATAAATTCAATATCCTACTTGTTAAACTTGGAAACATTTTGCTAATTTAAAGGTTTCGTAGATGCATAATGTAATTTCTTAGAGGTGCAGGCTGAAAATTAGTTATTTCTTTTAATTCACTTTTTTATCGATTACTTATTGAAATTTACGATTCTATCTGCTTTGAAAACAATTTTAGGTGTTGTTAAAATAGAACGGAACGGTGCAACTGATACCCCAGCAACAGGTCGAAACTGTTTGCCTGAGACACGACACGCTACTTTCAACGCCTAATATACTTAGTCCTTTAGATGCCATTACATAAGTCACTTTTCACCTCCTTGTAGTCTTCAATTAAATTATCGCCAATACTGAAAACTAGCAACTTCTCCAAAGCGTCCATATTCTCTAACTTCCTAATTCTATTGTGAAATAATGTCAACACTTCCAAATTAACTAGTTGATCTAAATTCTCGATCTTTTCAAGCTGATTAAACGACAAATCTAATTCATTAAGGCCAGTGAGTAATTCTAGGTTTTCTATTTTCTCTATTAAATTGTGAGCTAGAGTAAGCTTTCTTAAAGATTTAAGCATCCAAAGATGGTCGATTCTTAGAATTTTCTGAAATTCAAGTCTAACTATAGGAGCCTCATCAAGATGAACGCCTTCTTCCGCGAAAAGTCTACCTGCTTCTTCAGTTGGACCTAGAAATAATAATTTCTATTGTATATTAATGTCTTTTAAACTTTCATTTAATCAGACGAACATATTTAATTTCTGTGTTTTGGATAAAAATGGTAAGTAGATAGTTTCACTGCGTTCAGTATATCTTTTAAATTTTAGGGTGGGGTATAGATATACGGCACATTTGCACATTGCGGAATTAAATAATTTAAAAAGTTATATAGGTATTGAAACAGTCCTGAATATGAATATAATTTATTTTGATAAGGATGAATACCAAGATACAAATAAAGAGCCTATTCTAGCGGCGGCATTTTAATAAAAATTTTAAAATAAAAAATCACTTATTGTGGCATAACTATAATAGTTAGACATATGCTGTCGCGATACTTTTTGTAAATAATGATGTGTTCTGCAAAGTCGTAGTACATTATTTTATTCTATCGTCAATAGTTTTCGTAGCGAACGCGATTTTAGGTATTTTTATACACCTTGGGTGGTTATTGGAGTTTTAGTAAGGATCCCTAATTTTTTGTAAATATAATATAGCCTATGTCACCCGGAGATAGTATAGTTTGCTAACAGTGAAAGAATTTTTCAAATCAGTTCAGTAGTTTTGGAGCCTCTTCATGCGAACAAAAAAATATTTTTCCTCTTTATAATATTAGTATAGATATTCATATATATTTATTATAAAATTAATTAGATATTTGCATATTATAAAAAGGGTAAGATTTTGCGCTGGAAGTTTAATAAAATTGGGAGCTGGGTTGCCCCAAAAAGCGCTATATCTAGTAGTCTAAGTCTCGCAAACGAGAAAGCCAGCGAGGATATACGCCGTCCTCCGACGATCTCGTCCCTCTAATACCTAAAATCGCGTTCTGCGCATCGGAAAGTGCAATGTTCCGAGCCGCTATTAATAGAGGCATCGAACTATACCTCTGCTCTCCACGTGGCAGGGCAACACTGCCTCTATTTGTGGTCTGTGTAAAAAAAAAAAATAAAAAAAATAAATAGAGAGTTTGTTAAGGAAACAACAAGAAAACTTTGCCAACGGTTCAGTTTTTCGAAAATCACAAAAAAAGTGAACGACAAAAGTGTTGACGTAAAAAAATAGTCAGTGCGTGTGTAGCGTATTACACCATTAAAATGTAGCTAACCTAACCAAATGATAATTTGCAGTAAACCTGCGAAAAATCGAAATGTGTGCTGGGACACATATTAGAAGTGAAACTTCAACGGACAAGTGGAAAAACGAATCGCAACGGACAAGTTGAAAAATGTATGGCAACGGATGAGTGGAAAAACGAATCGCAACGGACAAGTGGAAAACCGAATGGTAACGGATAAGTGGAAAAACGAATCGCAACGGACAAGTGGAAAAATCTTCAACTGAAAAGTGACAAAATGAATCGCAACAAAATTTTAACTTGAAGTGTTACGGGCAGATTGTTAATGTACTTATCCGTTGCGATTCATTTTTCTACTTGTCCGTTGAGGTTTTTTTAATATAGGCTAAGGCGGTGCGCTTCGCTCTGCTTCGCACCGCCTTAGCTTTCGTAGTAATTTTTTTTATAACCACCCAAAGTAATAAATAAATGTGCCGTATATCATTTATACCGCACCCCAGTTTTATAATCGAGGACAACATGGAAAGAAAATAATATCCTTACCATACTCTAAAATGCATCGTGTTATCATAGCATTGTCTATAACGCCTGGTTCAATACTTGGGTGTATGATAAGGCTGTTCAGAGATTTCTTCTCGGTCATGTTTTATTTAATAAACTTTTAAGAAGCTTTTAATTGTTTGAATGCTGTAAAAAATAATAGTCTCCTATTATATTAATGTACTCTGTGATAACAGCGTTGTGTTGCTCTTAGCAACGCTCACACATTATATAGGTAGTTGCAATTATTCAATGGGTAGTTGGTTGTTTTCAGTTCATATTTTTGATGTCCCTGCTACAATGGGATATTTTTTGTTGGATTGTTCTCGTGTTAACAACACTATTGTTCTTAAAATAAGCAAACAATGCAGATAATATTTTTATCATAAAATTATTTATGAAGCCAAACTTCATGGGGTACATCTTCTCATAAATTAGAAACTACCTCCACTACTATACTATATTCTTTTAAATTAAATAACATGATTTTTTTAATAATATTTATGGCTTGGCAAATTGGCCTTTAAGCCAGAATAACATGATGTATTCAGTGCAATATAATAGGTTGGGGAAAAAGTCTTTTCGCATATAGTATGTACGAACTTGTCTCTTTGGCTATACCATTTGTATCTGGCTGGTTTTGGTATCATTAAAAAGTTTTAATTTTAAAGAAGATAATTCCAAATTCAAATTAGGAAAATGTGTGACTTTCATTTGTTTTTCTTATTGTTAAAATGAGAGAATCTAATGAAGAAATTCGATACATTTTAAAATTTTACTACAAAAAAGGTAAAATGCAACACAAGCCGCGAAAAAAAATTGTGATGTTTATGGATCTAATGCAGTATCTGTGAGTGTAGCGCAAATTTGGTTTAAGCGTTTTCAATCCGGAAATTTTGATATCAAAGATGCACGTCCATAAATACTTTAAAAAAAAGATGCACGTCAATCTGGTCACCCTGTTACGGACAAAATTGATGCCATTTTTGAAAAAGTGGAGCAAGATCGGCTTATTAGTAGTTACGATGTAGCTGGAGAACTGGGAATTGACCACAAAACGGTTTTGGCGCGTTTGAAAAAAGCTGGGTACACAAAAAAGCTCGATATTTGGGTGCCCCATGAGCTCACTGAAAGAAACCCAATGAACCGTGTACTCATTTGTGATGCTTTATTACGACGTAATGAAACCGAACCATCTTTGAATGCGTAGAAACTTTTTCCCCAACCTTATATACAAGAGCCACTATCTAAATAATCGTTCGTTCAAAAATTGTACGTAATATTGTTTTTTTTTAGTTTATGGCTTGGCTCTAGCTTTAAGCCAGAACATAATGTTATTCAAAATATTGTAATATAAATTTCTATGGTGTTATGATTATAAAATAATTTATTTATCATACTACAATACGAATTTGACCTATTCTATTATTCCTTATTGTTCGGCGATGACTCCAACGCGCTTTGATAGGACTGATAATGACAGTATTTGGTACTGGATTTTTATTATTAATCTAAGACAGCATCGTTTTCGAACGATTGTGACATTGACAGATATCATTTGAATTTTATTGTGATTTGTGATTTCTTATCTGTATTTCAGCAGTGACAAGTGAAATCGGTGAAATCATTTTGATTTTTAATAAATACATATTTGATTATTTTGTAAAAATGTCCTTTTTTGGTGTAGGAAATCCTTTTTCTACGCCAGTGGGCCAGAAAATAGGTAAGAACAAAAAACGTATTGACCTTATAATCTCGACCAACTTTTTGTCGTCAATCGTAGTTTAATTTCTTATTGTTGCACATTAAACAAGAATCATTTGCCTTTGTTAAATCGTTATGGTTCTTTATGACCAAAATATATCATGGAAATATATAGTCCATTTGTTTGACAATAGTTGCGCAATAATAAAACTGTATACCAATTAGCGATATGTTTCCTATTAAAGATCTAATGTTAATTAGTTTGACCCCCCCCCTAAATCATGCGATATTGGTAATATAATTTCGTTTCAGAACAAGCTACTGATGGAACTCTTCCATCGGAGAACTGGGCACTTAATATGGAAATATGTGATATCATTAATAGTAGTACAGATGGGCCTAAAGATGCCATAAAGGCTATAAGGAAAAGACTAACTACTAGTGCTGGAAAGAACTACACAGTGGTGATGTACACCCTGACTGTCCTTGAAACTTGTGTAAAGAACTGTAGTAAATCATTCCATGTTCTTGTATGCAACAAGGAATTCATTTCTGAATTGGTAAGTCTTTCTTATATATTGGAAACAAGTGTGAGTTTATTTATAAAGAAATATATGAACCAATTTATGTAATAAAAGAAGAGCATACTTGTCTCATTATATTTATTTTACCTCATTTATCAGCAAAAATACTTAGTACAGAATGAATATTATTTTACTTGAAATATTTTGTCCTGAATTAAGTTTAATAATTTCTATAAATTTTTCTTATTAGTTTTTGATGTATTGGCTTAGAAATGAAGTTCCATTACAAAACTTGAACTTTATTATTAGTATTATAAAATGTAATTATCCTGTGCTACCTGTACTGTGTACCTGTGCATTCCATTCTCCAATAATTCTTATTGGCAATTGTTTTCTGTATAGATGATATAGCATTCTATAAAGAGAACAATACAGACATAAACTGCTGTTGCAAGCATTACACAAAATAACATTTTATTATCAGAAATCAGTTGCAGTGTCATCATATGGTAGCAATGAGACATAACGTTAATATACTTTATCAGATAAGTTAGCATTGTTTAAAGATATATGATAATGTTCAGTTTATTTATAATACTTTTTTATTGTAGGTATTTTAATGTTCAATATGCAAATATTGTTGTGACAACATAGTTTGAATCAGTGCTAACATGCTTTTAGTTTTAATATGTAGCCTTTATATTTATATTTTCTCTTGTTTTTTACCCTTACTACATTGATTTTATTTAATTTAATATGGTATACAAACAGATCAATTAAAGTTACTTTAATTAGTAGGTACTTAGTATACACAACAAACTTCAGATAAATTAGCTTCGAGATGTTATTGCATTTGTAGTAGTGTACTGTCAGGACATAATTAAATAAACTAATACTTTTTATTAATATTAAACATAATTTTTAATACTAAATTTCAAGGAAATTTTAATTTATACTACAACAAAGTCTAAAATGTCTAGAAGCTAATTTACCTTTACAAATAGACATTATGTTACAGTTTAGGATATTAGGAAGGTTTTTTTAATGATAGTTGTTGCAATGACAGATTGTGTAGGTGGATTACTAATCTGTTATTTTAAAATTGTTAACACTATTTTTTAGATTTGGTATGTGACTTGAAATATGTCCAAATGTAGGTGCTCCAAAGACAGGGTATTATATTATGACAACATTGTATTATAGGGTTATAGTAAGATGTGTTGTTTGTATATTTCAGTAACATGATTTTTTGTATTAAATTTGTGAACTTTTATATTTACATAAAATTGAAGTAACTGCAACAAATATGGAGAATCTACAAGAAAATGTCATATTTTATGTAACATAAGCAGATCAATATGTTTTTTTGCCTTACTACCTAATGTGATAACATTAAAATGGGACAACCTTACCTGGTAGCATGCCAAATACCTGGCGAGACCAGCCCTATATGATAATATTTTGAGATATTTCCTTTGTGTAGATTCAATTTAATTAGAGTGTACATTGTAGCGAGTAGTAGTAGTGTAGAAATCTTTTCTAGAACTAATGCTGAAACCAAGAATTTGATAGGCACATTTGGTGATGAAACTATATTGTTCACTGAATGTCAATTTGTCATCAAAAAGTACTGCCAAGTCTTTTGCTACAGTTTTGTCTGCCGGAGTATGCTCATTAAGTTATAATTATATTGTTTTACATGTCTTTTGTTGGCAAAAGATATTATGAAGCATTTATTCACAATAAGGTACATTTAATATAACATAAAAAGAAATGTTTAACAATCTTTCTAGATTTGGCTAAGGCGTTCGACACAGTCTCGTTTTCTGGTCTATGTAATAAGCTGGAATGTATGGGTATCAGGGGAGTTCAATTGAATCTTCTTAAAAATTATATCTCAAATCGCACGCAAATGGTCAAAATTAATGACTCCATTAGTCGAGAATGTTTGCTTACATTTGGGGTACCGCAAGGCAGTGTATTAGGGCCATCTCTTTTTATTTGTTACATTAATGAATTGTGCAATATGCAACTACCAAATTGTAAAATACTGTCGTATGCGGATGATACTACTTTAACATTTTTTGGCGATACTTGGGATGACGTATTTAATGACGCGCAAAGAGGTGTTGATTACGTATGTCAGTGGTTATCTGCAAATTCCCTAACCTTGAATTCTAGTAAAACAAAATATATTCCTTTTATGATACGAGGCTCTTCAGACGATAACATTAACGAACACAATATTATAGCACATAGCTGTGACTACATTAACTGTACTTGTTCTCCATTAGTTATGACAAATAACATTAAATATTTAGGTATAATCATTGATAAAAATTTAAATTTTCGAGACCACGTAAATACCCTGACAAAAAAAGTAAGAAAACTAACATACGTATTTAAACAACTTAGACATGTCGCAGATAAAGAGCTTATAAAGACTGTCTACCTTGCTTTATGCCAATCAATTTTGTCTTATTGTATATCCTCTTGGGGTGGTACTGCTAAGACTAATTTAATACAACTTGAACGAGCCCAAAGACTTATTCTAAAAGTTAGTTACAATAAACCTCGTTTATTTTCAACTGATGCTCTGTATAAAGAAACAAAGGTTTTAACTGTCAGGAAGCTCTTTCTCTTAGAGATTATAGTTAGGAAACATTCCCTCGTGCCACTAAATAAAGAACATTACAAGGAGGACATACGTAGAAACTACATGGTTTGTCAGCAGCCATCGGTAAAGACATCGTTTGCACAACATTTTTTTGAATTTTTGAGTAGTACTTTATACAATAAAATTAAAAAAACTTTAAAAATACATACCATGCGCAAAACAGATTGTAGGAAAGTGTTAACGTCTTGGTTACTGACACTCGATTATGAAGAGACTGAAAATTTAACTAGACAGCATATATTATAGCCTAATAATTAACCAGCATATATAACATACCCTTATTTAGTACATATGCACAATCATACACACAAACACTAAACACATACTTTTACTCAAACACTTAAACACACATGCTCTTAAACGCGCATGCTCACTTACGCATGCATTCGCTTCTGCATCTAAGCATAAAAATGCACAATATATATCTTTATATTTTCATTAGTTCGATCTCTTAAGAAACCTATGTACTGTACGAGAGGCGGAGGCCAGGAGTTTCCATAGGACGGGGCTTTCTCAGTTTGGACTCCTGTCTCCCTCTGCTCCATTTCTGATTAAATTCTTGTGTATCATATAAGTAAGACTTATTTGTAACATTTTGTAACTAAAACCTGTATTTTTGGGAGAAAATAAAGAAAGATTATTATTATAAGATTAATTATTTTGGCAGTATTCAGCTACTTTATGTACATCATTTTGAAGAGCTAAACAATCTAAGGTTTTCATTCTTTTCTAAGTTTATGTTAAACTACTGATCCTGAAAATTTCATTTTTATTAAAATCACGTAAGTCTGGAGTGACTGGGATCCCAGTCTACTAGAGATATTTTAAAGGTGTCAGGATATGTCAGCTGAACACCATTTCTGAAATATCGGTTATTCTATAATTAGCTATGTGGTGCTTATGTATCTACAAAATTCCATTCCCTTCATTTTTATGACCATGTAGTAGGAAAAGTAAAAAATGAAAATAACTGACAATTACATTTATAGATTAGTTTGGATGATAGATATAAATGGGTGTTATGGTTTTGAAAGTAATAACTTAATAAGCACACACATCATCCCTGTTGGTGTCAAGTCAGCAATCCTTGAAGCTATCTCCTACAGTGTGTTTGCTTTCCCATTAGGTTTCAAACTTACGGCATTGGAGTGAGACGTGGATGCCTTAGTTACCTTGACATTTAAATAACATAAACATATATAATATATACAGGTATGATATTGTACATATAGTATGTAATAGGACTGGTTTTATATGGTAATATGTTTTTGAAGAACTGTTTTAATTATAAAGAACCACTTCAATCAATTAAAGTTAATATTCACATATTTAAATAAGTGTTTTAAGGGTTATTCAATATTTCCTTACATATTAATCTTACAAATATAGAGTAATGAATTAATAAATCACTAGAATGTATATATTTTCCCAGAGCTTTTTGATGAATGACTCAATTATTCATTAAAATGTAATAAAATGACCATTAATGGTTTTCTTGTTATTGTTTGTGAACATTGTCTAGTTATTTGATAATGAATTATTGACAGAATTCATTAAAAAAGCATCCTGTATTGTTTTATTTTGAATGATTACAACATTTCTAATGTATGTCGCCGAATAACATGATGAATATATATTAGACAAGTTCATATGATAAGTATGATCATCCTTGTCTAATTGGGTGGTTTATTTAAACAGTTGAAATAGAATTTCATACCATATTCTAATGCCTCTTCTGCACCTGGGATAATATTAGTGACAGTGTCACACATATGTAGCTATGGGTTTAATGTGTTATTTGAGATGCAACATTGCTAATTATGTTAATTATTGATAATCGAATTGATGTATACGCTAATGTAGCTAATTGCCACTGCATTATTTTTATATGCTATAAGTCTCATTTGGTCAACATCACTAATGCAGGTGGTGCAGGGGCAAAACAATTATAACATAATATTTTCTTAAGTTTATTAATTATAACAACATTCATGAACACACTAATTAATGCTTGAATGACATGACATCCTTCAAAAATAATAATAAAGTATTTCTAAGAATTTTTATTTACACCAAAAATATAACAAATTTTGCCTTAAAATTAAGACCGGACTAACACCTAGACTAGGCCAAGCCTGTATCCTAAAATAAAAAGTTCTTTGGCCATATGGCACATCCTTCATTCAAAACTACTTTTTAAACTATATCAATTTATTTATTGTCATATTATAAGCATGGATAGTTTTCAAGAACGACCAATGTAGGAAGAAAAGCCCAGCAATAAATTTCAATAAAAACTGAGAGACCAGGCAGCTGAAATTGTGATAACAATTTGTGTGTGCAAAACAATCGTTATAACTCAATGAAATGAATTCTTTGGTTTCAGGTAAAACTGATTGGTCCCAAAAATGATCCACCAACAGTTGTCCAAGAAAAGGTGCTCAGTCTTATCCAATGTTGGGCTGACGCATTCCAGAGCCAGCCTGAACTGCAAGTAAGAAATCATTATTTGATGTAAAACCGAACAGTTTTATTAATCCTTGATTAGTGATTGGTGGTTGTATGTAGATCATATATATGGCTTCAATTAACAAATCATTGTTGTAGCCTATATGCATGAGCCTTCTAGACAACATTGTGCTCAAACTCAAAAGTAACAAACCTATATTACTTAAAAAAACTGGTTAAACGATGTTTTTATACAACAAGATGACCTGGCTATTGATGTATATTTATTTTACTACAGTTTTTTAATGTAATTGGTGTCTAAAAATTGTAGACACGATTAAGAAACTGTGAAGAAGATTAAGACGTTATGAACACGTAATGAGGAGAAATGATTTTTTTTTGCAAAATATAGTAATTTTTATGTTTTCCTTTTGGATTAAAAGAAAATATTGAGAATCGGTTCGCAATTGGCGGAGAAATCGAGTAACGAACATTAAAAAATATATATACAGACAAAATGAGAACCTCCTCCTTTTTTTGAAGTAAAAGTATCTTAAATTATGTATAGATTGTTTACGAGTAAATGTAGGCGAAAGAGACGAATGCATTGTGTGAAGGATGACATGTTGATTTAAGGTGTGACAGTGGACGTAAGCCCGAAAACACGTTGGGAAGTGGTGAACATAGAATAGGAAATATACATAGTTTATAACGTAATATATATACAGAAATATAAACTGACTGACTCATAAACTGCATCAAAGTTCAGGATTACTTTGAAATGATTTTTTTAAATAAGTATGCAAACTTTTTAGATTAAATTATATAAATATGGAGAGACTGGCTCTTAATCTCAAAAAAAAGGAAAATTAAAAAATAGAACTGCAGTAAAACAAATGAATATAGCCGGGAAAAGAAAATTTACTCGTAGTATCAGATTTGCGTGTTATTTATAGCAAAGTTTTAAATTGATTTTCATTGATTTTTTATTCTTTTGTCAATCGAATTATTGTTACCAGCAGAATTGTTGGGTTAGTTTTTTAACTCATCGAGAGTTTTTGAACCATAATATGGATACTTCGTCCGAACAAGCGGCTCAAATTATAGCATTGGTGCGGGAGGGCTTGGATCAACGAACGATTGGTAGAAATTTAAATTTAAACCAGTCTACGGTTTGTAGAATATACAGAAGGTTTGTAGAGACAGGTTCTTACAGAAGGAGACGTGGTACAGGCAGGACTCGAGCAACCACCGGTCGTGATGACCGATTTATTGTTACAACTTCCCTGCGAAATCGTTTCCTCAAGTCTGTTAACATCAAAACAGAGCTTAATGAAGTGCGTGGAGTAAACGTGAGTGCACGAACAATAAGAAGAAGGTTAAAGGAAGCGGATATCACCCCTTTTAGACCAGCAAATGGTCCAAAGTTGTCTGTAGCTCACAGACAAGCTCGCTTAAGATTTGCGCGTGATCACCTGAATTGGACGGAAGAGCAGTGGACCTCCGTATTGTTCACGGACGAGTGTAGGACATGTTTATATGGTGCAGATGGTCGCAGAAGAGTCTATCGTCGACGTGGGGAGCGATATGCTCAAAGTTGCATTGAGGAGCGTGTTCCTTTTGGAGGCGGTTCGTGTATGGTCTGGGGTGGCATATCGATGAACGGGCGAACAGAACTTGTGTTGATAGACATGGTCCGTCAAAACGGTAATCGAGGGGGTTTGACTGCACATCGCTACATAACAGAGATCTTAGAAGATCACGTGGTGCCTTACATGGGATTCATAGGCGAAAATTTTACTTTAATGCAGGATAATGCCCGGCCGCACGCTGCTGCACAAATTCCACAATATTGCGAAGAGGTTGGGATACGTACAATGAATTGGCCAGCACGCAGCCCTGATCTTAATCCCATTGAGCATGTTTGGGACAATTTAAAAAGAGCTGTATATGTGAGAAACCCTTTGCCCACGACAGTGGCAGCACTAAGAACAGCACTTTCAGAAGAATGGGACAATATTCCGCAAGATCTTTTAATAATCGTAATAAAATCTATGCGGAACCGATTAGTATCCGTAATAAGGGCACGTGGAGGTAATACACCTTATTAAAACATAAATAAACCCTTGCATAAAGTTTGTGTCTATTGTTAAAACCAATTTTTTAATTAAACCAATTTTCCTTAAATTTCTGTTTTTTTTTCAAAAAAAGTCTTAAGGTCCTTTCCAGTACACAAACTTAAACTTAAGGATATGACCCTACGCTGTTTTAAAGTTCACGAACCAATCTAGAGGTTTCAATTTAAATCTGTATAGAAAGTTTGCATACTTGGTTAAAATATTTATTTCAAAGTCGTTTATTACTTTGATGCAGTTTATGAGTCCGTCAGTGTAGTATAATATAGGAAATATATACAGACTTACATAAAAATATTCGCCAGTGGATATTAGTTCAATTAAAAAAAATTGTTTAGAGGAGTATGGGAATAAATGACATACTGTGCCAACCCAAAATAATTGGGAAAACGTGAAATGAACGAGTTTGTTTTATCGCCGGTTCTGATATCTTATGAACTGTGCATTTGCCTTACTTACTTGCGATTAAAGTTTGCCATAAGCTCCAAAGTCATCATCATCGTCATCCGAGCGTTAAATCCCGGTTGGGTTCGAAGCGTTCATTCCGACGCCCAGAGTCAGATCCACTTTCCTAATTTTTCTACTCCACTTCGCGCGCTTCAGCATCCCCCGTTCTGAGACCATTGGTACGCATGTCATTCTTCACAACGTCAAGCAGGCATTTCTTGGGCCTTCGCTTTCGACCGGCTCCTGGCAGAGGCGGCATGGACATGGACTTTTGTTCTCGATCTCCTTAAAATGTGACTGTACCATCTTAAGCGACACTCTTGCAATTTGTCTACTATGTCACGGACATGAAGACGTTCCTGACACGATCTTTCCGCGTCATTCCACACATTCATCGCAGCATATTCATCTCCGTGACACGCAGTTCTTGCTTGTGCCGCAAGCCATACAAAAAGACAGGTCTAATGATGTATTTATAGGCCTGTCCTTTTAATTTAAGCAGCATTTTCGGGTCACAAATGACATCTGTCAACTCACGCCACTTGGCCCAAGCCACTGAGATACAGGCCTTGACGTCGTGGTCGATGTCCCCGGACGCGCTTAAGTGCCCTAAGATCCCAATACTTAAACAGATCTATGCGCTTGACTGTATCTTCGCCTATGCGCACGAATGTGGGATCTGTAGTCATCATAAGCTCCATACAAGTAATGTCAGAAATCAATCTATAGTAAAGCAAGCGAATGGATAGTTAGATATAGGAATTGGCCATTAATTAAATCACGTCGCCATTTCCTCATTTTTTTGTAAACTAACAATAAGTTAAAAATTCAATCACAGTTTTTTGCTTTCAGTTAAACTTTTTATCCATTTTATTTGATGCTTTTATTTGTTACAGGGTGTTGTACAAGTGTACAATGAATTGCGAACCAAAGGTGTCGAGTTTCCAATGACTGACTTAGATGCCATGGCGCCAATATTTACACCGCAACGTGTAAGTACCCGATCGAATTACAATGTACCTAATCGCATTTCACGTACAATATATTTGCAAATGTTACTCTTTAAACAAGTTAAAAAAGTAACATTTTATAAGACTACATGAGACTTGATTACCTCAAGCTTGAAAGTCAAAAGTTTCTGCTGCTGAATGAACTACAAAACTCAAAATAATTGGCAGCGGCAACATATGAGAGGTGCAGAACGTTATAAACCCAAGACCCAATTTCCAACAGTATAGACCCCTCAAAATTTCGCATAAAAATTGTCTCCGAGACTGGATTCGGGCTGCTGATGGATATAGAGCGGTGTATACTGTAGCAATTCGGGATCGGCAGTGGTAGAATGTGTGAATTATAAATAATGGGCACTATGAAATATATAAAGGCATTTAATAAGTTTAATGGCACACGATTGACGACAGACATGACGGGACAGAAGAATACACGACAAAAACGTGGTGTCAAAAATATTTAAATAGAACTTGACATCTGAGGTGCCAATGCCAAGTTCCAGACGTCATTTTAACATATACAATTTTGTTTGAACAACTAACACTTTCACTTATTTAGTTCCACTTTAACTCTTGCGTGCTTCGCTTATGCAAGTAGTTTCAGTTGTCATTGTGAATAATAAAGATTATTTCCATCGGGCGCAGAGTGTTCCGGACGGCGGTGAACCGATAGTAGGCTCGCCTCAACGCGCCGCCATTCCACAGAACTCGCCCAATAGGCCCACACAAGAACCACTCACTGTCAATGTGAGTACCATATAAAAATAATTTTTTTCACTAACCTCTTTATAGAGTTATTAGAATTTCCCCGCGACTTCGTCCGCGTTGCTTGTGTAGCAAATATCACATATTTTTTTTTACCAATATTTCAGAACAAAGGTAATAAATAACCTTTGTTATATATATAGAGTTACTATTTTACTGCTAGAAATACCAACAGGACAATATTTTTTTTAGAATGGGAATACATAAATTCTAGAATTTCTCGTAGAACCCGAAATAACTAATGTTACTAAAGACATACGCAACTACAACTGTTCTATTTAAGTTTTTTAACAGATACAGAAAAAAGTTTAAAATCATTTAACAACTTGAGAAAACCGCTTTAAAATCGGTCTACTCTAAATCCCGGAAAACTGGCTATAAAGTACCGCAGATTTTAGGTCCGGGGTTTGGCTATCGACCAGTGAAAATCCCATCAAAATCGGCTCAGTAGTTTTTATGTGAATCCCGAACAAACAGACAAATACAAAAAACAATAGGCTACACTTATATTTTACTAGGATATGACCGCGACTTCGTCCATGCTTGAATTGATATTCCCGCGAGATTCCCGGGTCACAAAGTACCGCAGCACGATAGCTGAGCTCAGGATTTAATGGAAACTGTCGGAAGAAGCAAATTTTTATGCACCCGAACACCTACAAACCGCTCCCGGGATTTTTTTGCGGAATTCCCGGATTTAAAAATTACTACACATTTTATTACATAAAATTTGCAATCGATCATTAATAAAATCACACTGGATCTTTTTTAATCTGACCATTTTATATAATTACCGGAAAAATTTCCCCGGGATTCCCAGGGTAAAAAGTAGCGCAGATTTTAAGTCTAAGAATGTGCTGTCGATTCCGAACAAATAGACCAACCGACAGACAAGAACACTAAAAAAATGCATCGTGTCGTTTATATAGTTTATCCCAGTTGTTTTTTTAAATAGCTTCAATGTTTTTTTGTTTGTATCTTCATGTACGTACATACATGTAGAACATGTAATTACGTAAATAATGAAGAGCCAGTCAAACATGCAGTATATATATTTATTATTATATTATATATATATTTCCTAAGCTAAGCAAACTATTGTTACAACCTAGGCGCCGACAAATACAAGTTCCACGTACAAATTTGTAGAAGCACATTTATTACCTGTCGGCATTTGAACTAATTGTATTCCTTCTATGATCGTCTTCTTTGTTCACTTATTTATTGGCATATTGGCATACGTTTCTACTTATTGTGGAGAATATGCTATTGTCCTATTGTACTCAGTCATTAGCATAATTAGCCAGGTGTTACGGATTCATTTCCATTTGTGTAGTATAAAACGACGGCCTGATGGAGAGAGGGGGCAGTTGAGCGACGATTACGATACGGGCGTGACGTGTTTACTTCGGGAATCGTAATAGTGACGGACCTTGCGCGTTTTATTGAATTACGACCTTCTGCATTGGATTGGTCGTGTTCGGTTATATTTGCACCTGTGATATACGTGTTTCTGTAGTTCTAAAAAACTGTAATAATTCTAACGGCATTTTTAATTCGAGTCCTGCTAACTCGTAACATCATAGTTTTGTGGCTAATATGTAGGTTATTCTTGTTATATAGACTAAGCCTATACCGGCCGAGCTCATTGGAACCCCTTGGCTCCGGGTTCACTTCCGGGCACAGTATACTTTTTATACAAATATTTGTGTCCTGTTGTAGTCTGGGTATCTGGGATCGACCCAAGGTTTCTTGTATAATTACCAATGACACAAACGTAATTTGCTTAAGGGATATCCAATGTGTGTGTTTGTCTGACTATTATGCAATATGATCGCATACAACCAGAACAAATTAAATACAGAAATGATAGTATACAAAATCAACCCTTTCGGAGAGCAGGCTCGCAAAGCATCAACTAGATCCGTTACACTGTTTTTGTCAATACTTCATTGTATTTTACAGAATCAAGTGACCCTCTCAGAAAGCCAGAGCACGAAGCTGAGGGCAGACCTTTCCGTGGTCGAAGGCAACATGGCCGTCATGAATGACATGTTGAATGAACTCACAACACAACCGCACTCCAATCATCATGACACTGACATCGAGTTGCTCAATGTAAGATAATACAAGTTATTCTAATAAGGTCGAATGTTGCGGCAATATATGCACTTTTTTACATCGCCAATTGGTTAAGAATTTCTTTTGCTAGGTTGCCTGGAAGTTGATTGTTTTTAGCCATAAGGCCGCCTGGTGTTTTTGCAAGAGATATGGAAACTATGTGTTATTTTTGTAATCTATCTATCTATCTATCTATATATATATATATATATATATATATATATATATATATATATATATAAATCAATTGCTGTTCATTAGTCTCGTTAAAATTCGAGAACAGCTGGACTGATTTGGCTAATTTGGTTTTGTATTATTTGTGAAAGTCCAAGGTAGGTTTAAAAGGTGGGTAAATATGAAAAAAATGCTTAGAATATAGTAAAAACAACAATTACGATTTCCCTTAGAAACTATTCCTACCTCTCAAGCATTTGATGTTCGTCCCGTCGTTTGAAATCAATAAATTTAAGTCGTTAAGAAATCTTTTTTTTTGTCAAATGTTTGATGTTCATCTCGTCGTTCAGAAATCAAGGTTTTTTATTTATTAATTCTGAGGCGGTACAAAGTTTGCCGGGTCAGCTAGTATGTAATATTTTTACTAGGCTCGCAAATTATTTTAATGCATAATATTATACACTGACGGACTCATAAACTGCATCAAAGTAATAGACGACTTTGAAATAAATATTTTAACCAAGTATGCAAACTTTCTATACAGATTTAAATTGAAACCTCTAGATTGGTTCGTGAACTTTAAAACAGCGTAGGGTCATATCCTTAAGTTTAAGTTTGTGTACTGGAAAGGACCTTAAGACTTTTTTTGAAGAAAAAACAGAAATTTAAGGAAAATTGGTTTAATTAAAAAATTGGTTTTAACAATAGACACAAACTTTATGCAAGGGTTTATTTATGTTTTAATAAGGTGTATTACCTCCACGTGCCCTTATTACGGATTCTAATCGGTTCCGCATAGATTTTATTACGATTATTAAAAGATCTTGCGGAATATTGTCCCATTCTTCTGAAAGTGCTGTTCTTAATGCTGCCACTGTCGTGGGCAAAGGGTTTCTCGCATATACAGCTCTTTTTAAATTGTCCCAAACATGCTCAATGGGATTAAGATCAGGGCTGCGTGCTGGCCAATTCATTGTACGTATCCCAACCTCTTCGCAATATTGTGGAACTTGTGCAGCAGCGTGCGGCCGGGCATTATCCTGCATTAAAGTAAAATTTTCGCCTATGAATCCCATGTAAGGCACCACGTGATCTTCTAAGATCTCTGTTATGTAGCGATGTGCAGTCAAACCCCCTCGATTACCGTTTTGACGGACCATGTCTATGAACACAAGTTCTGTTCGCCCGTTCATCGATATGCCACCCCAGACCATACACGAACCGCCTCTAAAAGGAACACGCTCCTCAATGCAACTTTGAGCATATCGCTCCCCACGTCGACGATAGACTCTTCTGCGACCATCTGCACCATATAAACATGTCCTACACTCGTCCGTGAACAATACGGAGGTCCATTGCTCTTCTGTCCAATTCAGGTGATCACGCGCAAATCTTAAGCGAGCTTGTCTGTGAGCTACAGACAACTTTGGACCAGTGCTGGTTTAAAAGGGGTGATATCCGCTTCCTTTAACCTTCTTCTTCTTGTTCGTGCACTCATGTTTACTCCACGCACTTCATTAAGCTCTGTTTTGATGTTAACAGACGTGAGGAAACGATTTCGCAGGGAAGTTGTAACAATAAATCGGTCATCACGACCAGTGGTTGCTCGAGTCCTGCCTGTACCACGTCTCCTTCTGTAAGAACCTGTCTCCACAAACCTTCTGTATATTCTAGAAACCGTAGACTGGTTTAAATTTAAATTTCTACCAATCGTTCGTTGATCCAAGCCCTCCCGCACCAATGCTACAATTTGAGCCGCTTGTTCGGACGAAGTATCCATATTATGGTTCAAAAACTCTCGATGAGTTAAAAAACTAACCCAACAATTCTGCTGGTAACAATAATTCAATTGACAAAAGAATAAAAAATCAATGAAAATCAATTTAAAACTTTGCTATAAATAACACGCAAATCTGATACTACGAGTAAATTTTCTTTTCCCGGCTATATTCATTTGTTTTACTGCAGTTCTATTTTTATATTTTCCTTTTTTTTGAGATTAAGAGCCAGTCTCTCCATATTTATATAATTTAATCTAAAAAGTTTGCATACTTATTTAAAAAAATCATTTCAAAGTAATCCTGAACTTTGATGCAGTTTATGAGTCCGTCAGTTTATTTCATATATTTAAGATATATTTATTATAACACTTATTATTCAGATTCCATGTTTTCACTTTGAACAAATGACACGACAGGCATATGATAACTAAAATAGAAAACCAATTCTCTAGTTTCAATTTAATTTATGAACTTCTAAACTTCATATATTACCAACTCCATTTTTTCATCATCATCATCATTAGCATAGTGTTTAAATGATTAAATATCTCTTTATAGTGTCATTTTTATTTCGTTTTATCGAGTTTCAAATCACAACGATTCTAAGAAAGTTTCATGAAGAAACTTCATTCCAGAAAGTGTCTGGAATCAGCCCCAAAGTGGTCTGTTGTATAACACGCATAACACAAGCGTAACTAGCTTATAGATATACAATGTGTGTGTTTGTCTGTCGGTTTAAAAAGTTTTTATTGTGTAAATAATAAAATTTTATACTAACTATCTTCTTCGGTAGTTCTTAGATTTATATTGTTACAACTTAGGCTCCGACAAAGACAAATTCCACGTGCAAATCTGTAAAAGCACATGTTATTACCTGTCGGCATTTGAACTGATTGTAATCCTTTTATGATCGTCTTCTTTTGTTCACTTATTTATTGGCATACGTTTCTAGTTATTGTGGAGAACAGCCTATTTTCCTATTGTACTCGCTCATTATTAGCCAGGTGTTGGGGATTATTTTGCATTTGTGAAGCATAAAACTACAGCCCGATGGAGAGAGGGGGCAGTTTTATTGAATTACGACCGTCTGCATTACGTTTGGATTTGTTGCGTTCGGTTATATTTGTACCGGTTCTATACGTGTATGTATAGTTCTAATAAACTCTATAATGATTCTAACGGCATTTTAATTCGAGTCCTGCTAACTCGTAACAATATAAATGTCACTTCGGACGTGTTGTTTGGCTGCCTCAGGCAATAAAAGAGTTGTGTTGTACACAGGAATTGGCTGATACATTGCGCGCGATGCAGAGCCGCGTGGCGGAGCTGATCGGGCGGCTGGCGGGCGAGTCGCCGCTCACCGCCGAGCTGCTGCACGCCAACGACAGGCTCAACAACCTCCTGCTCAGGCACACCAGGTTCATCAACAATAGGTGAATGCTAATGCAGTGCTTGTCAATCTTTTTGAATACGCGACCCCTTTAGAGGTTGAAAAATGTTGGCGACCCCCTCGGGCTATATATAGACAGACAAAAGTTAGTAATTTAAATGACTACATTTATGTCTTTCTCTATTTTGTTACCTATATTCATTCTTACTAAACTCTGCAAAAGATTAGAAAGTACCTAAGTATGAGGCATAAACTTAAATTGCCTTTTACCGGCGACCCCCCCAGGGGTCGCGACCCACAGGTTGAAAAACACCGTGCTAATGGATATGATAATAGTTTTATGCAAAATTCTTACCAACATTTAGAAATTAATCAGAAATCCGAGTTATAATAGTAATAACATTAACAGAGCAAATGTGAGAAATGTATTTTATTTCTGACATTTAGAAATGCAGTGACAGGCGGCGCTACTCCGTCGGCCATTTTGGGGGCTGCTATGGGAGTGCCAGTTAATAATACACCCGCTACACGTAAGTTATCAGACTAGGAATTACCCTTAATTAATTACTACTTAATGAATTACTGTTTGGCAAATTAATTTTGGGTTTGTAGATAGTTAAATAACATCATATAAATATTTCAGCCATACTAAAATAATTAAAGAAAATAATAATTTTTAATTCAAAATTGGCGTTTGGCACAGTTTAAACAGCAATAAAAATATCTGGCAATAATCATGTGTCAAAAAGTCCAATTAAAATAACAAGGAAAAAATAAACCTTCTTAAAATTATTTGAAAAATTGATATTTTCCCTGTACAGACACGATGCGCACTGATGAACGCAGCCACTACCGCCAGCCAGACGGCCCGTATGACGTCCGGGAGAGTGAGAGGAATAGCATATCTAAAAAACTGGCCTACCTGAAATTCTCTCTCGAAAACGTTGCCAGCTCTTAGACGATAACTTGTTTAGAATTTTATAATATTTTAGATTTTCTTTGCAGCTAAACCAGAAGATGATGCTTTGATAGACCTCAGTGATGACGTGCCAGATGTTGCTAAACTGAGTAAGTAGTTTGCCGATTTTTTTTAATTGCAGGATTTCAGCAGACAGGCAAACGGATGGAAAGCGGTTACCATCACCTATGAACATATGCAACGCCAAAGGTGCTACAAATGCGCTGCTGCTCTCTTAAGGGAGACTGGAGCCTGGACACTAATTCCGGAACACAACACAAGGTTGTTATGTCGACACGCTTTAGACCAGGGATGGTAGCCATCCAGTCGGGCAAATGCCCTACCACCTGGCTGTGGGTTGTTTTGTCGCCTCTTACGAAAGGCCGCCCGGCCGCAGGAAATTCTATTCTTTCTCCGTTCCTGCACGGATAAATAGTGATAGTGAAATGTCATTAAAGAAAAATACTAAGAATTAATACAAGTATTTTAACGATCTTTTTTATAGCATGAGTTTAGTAGAAATAGATGACCCACCTGATGGAAAGCGGTTACAATCGCCTATGGACATTTGCAACACCAAAGGTGCTACTGATGTGCTGCCCCTCTCTAAAGGGAGATTGAAACCTGGCCCCTCTAGTACCGGATCACAAGATTATTATGGCGGCATACTCTAGGCTAGGGGTCTAGACTAGCTACCCATACGGGGAAAAAAAACCGTACCACTTGACTGTGGGTTGTCTTGCCGCATCTTACTACAGGCCACTTGGGCGCAGGAAAATGTATTCTCTCTCCGTTCCTGCACGGATAAAGGCTTTGAGACGTAGATGAACAAAACATGCATGTGTCAAACTGTCAACTAGGCAATGTTTGATAGTTTATGTGGTGACATGTCTGAATGTTCGACCAGGGATTCCCAAAGTGGTCGATATCGACCCCCTGGAAATCGGTCGAAATCGGTTTCCCAGGGGTCGACATAAACGAAAACCGATTTTGAGGGTCGACGAGGTTTAAAAATCGACCCCTATTCATTAACATAAGTTCTTATTTGAAACTTTCAAGATATTGTATAGTTCTTATTACGTGTACAAGGTATTTTTATTTTTCAAAAAATTATCTACTTAAATAATTTTACGTATTAATAATTATTAAAATTACACTTGATATTCAATGAATTGTATGTCTATTTATTTTGTTAAATTTTGATGAGAAAATGACGTCAAGTTTTCTCAAATTGGTAACTATATTGTATCAATAGGAAAAAAACTAGAGATCGAACTTTAAAAGTAATTTGGCTATGGGGTCTGAGGTATCAGTTCATTTTGAAAAGGGGTCTCTTCCCAAAATAGTTCTTCTGGTCTACAGATTCATCATGCAAATGAACTTTTTGTTACGTATTCTGGACTTGGTCCTATGTGTTAGTTATACAACTTTAATTTCCTTAGCTAGGGTGTTATATCGTACCCTTAGAATTCTACAGACCTAATTTAAAATATCAAGTTCTTCAATTTTATACCTTATTTTTACGTATTAGATATCAAAATCAAATTACTCAAAATTTTGATTTAGATTTGAATAATTTTAAGGGTGTGATATGAAGTGTATGTTTCCATATATTTTATCTTGAAACAGTATATAAATATCACAATAAGTTATTTGAAATTTAATGTCATAGGTATTAATGACTCCCAGCCGAACAAATCGCCAAGCAGCTCTAAGGATGAATTTGATATGTTCGCGCAATCGCGCAACGTGACGTATGAAAACTCGAAAACTGGGTAAAAGTCATACTTAATTATTTTTTTAAATTACATTTTTACGTTCATTTTGCTTCGCCAGAGTGTGTTTTTCGCTTCTATACTCTTCTATTTTAGCATATCATAAATGTTGATGTTATTTTTTATATCATCACCTCTTTTTAGCTTCACTTTGAAGTGAAAAATGAACTTTCATAAATATGTAATAAAACTGTGAATTCCTTTATCAGTGGCAGCAGTTACGCTGACAACTTGGAAGATCAGACCACCACAAGTCTTGCTTCTGCTGCCAACCAACGCGCTACACAAGGTCAAGCTTTGGTGAGATCTTATTATTTATTCAACGACTTGAAATGGATACATGATTGCTTAAAATGACAGTGATATATTAAAAGAGATTCAAAGACTATGACAATTTTAATCAAGTCTTTATTATATATACCTCAGTGTAATAAATTCATTTTTTTGAAATATTGGACTTTCATCAGCAGTAAAATGACACTTCTGTCATTGCAATCACTGTCATCCGAAACGTCTAGCTGTCATAGTTGTCAAAACAATATCTACTGTGTACCGAAGTACACTTAATTTACTTATATTTTTTGAGAAAATATTGGATTTTACAAAAAGCATCATTACAGCCATACTAATCAAAAATATATAAAATGGTAATGGGATTTTTATGGTTCCATACTGAACATATACAATAGCAACAAACTAAAATGTTGAATTTAATAGAGAAGACTATACAATAATTGGCACCCCAGTAGAATAATTGATACCTTATTATTTTATTCAAACCATTAAGAAATCGTATATTTTTTTGTAGCCATATAAAGATGATAATATTGTATTTGTAATTTTTATGGCCCGTGGTCTTCGAGGACATACAAATTGTATTTTGTCAAGGGGCCGGCCTTACCATGGCCTCGCGCAAGCCCTTCAAAAGTCAAGGCCATTTTTACGGCCTGTGGTCTTGGAGGACTTATTGTATAGCTACAAAATAGAAACCATTAACATCTTGAATTAATTGATTAGGTGCAAATCGCTGGGTTAGGTGTTTACAATGGTATAGTTTACTCTACTTAATATCTATTAGCTAGATTTTGGTTTGGCAAAAAATATTACTTAATTTTTACATACATATTTCTTATATCTAATTTTTATTTTTTTACTAGTCCTATACAATTTCATTGGCACTTCGAAGTAGAGGGGAGTGTTACTTTTGTATAATATATTTTCGGGTTTTGAGTTTATTATTTTGTGTATTTTATATCGACAGCCGACGGGGATGGATGAGAGGGAAATCGATGAGATAGCCGCTTGGTTAGCTCAGGAGAAGGTGTGTCTTCTTTTTGTTTTCTTTTAATTTTTATATTTTAGCTTATGAATCTCACTAACATTTTAAATAAATCATCTGTCTTTACTTTCACCATTTCTAAATCATTTGGGGTCGTCGGCACAGTGTGGTTTTATTATCATAATTTGTTTTTCTTTCTGTGCTCCATTCTGTAATGGTCTTCATGTTCACACAATCCATCTGTCTATTGTTTGGGCTATTTTATTATCTGCCACTTTAAACCCTTTTCGTCTCCTAATGCCCATTCCTCCTCTTTACGCCTATACATATAAAAATCATGTAAATATAAATATATACAATAAATATAAATATATATAATATAAACCTTGTGGTGGCTAAGTGGCTAAAGTATTTGCGTAACACGCGAAAAACGTGCCTTATAAGTCTTAGATACTGGTTGCTTAGAAAATAAGAAAATAATTATTAGTATCTAAACAACTTTTTGTATAAATGGTTCATGATATATCAATGTATGATCAGCGGACTGTATTTAAATATGTATATAGATCAAAGAAATATTGTACAATATCAATGCGTGTGTTATGTTGAAGATGATGACGTTTGACATAACAAATAAAAAAAAGTTGCTTTTGAATTCTACATAACTCCACAGTGCGACTGATCGTTTATCTCTCGCTTTTTTACATTTTTATATTTTTTTACATATTTATAAAAAGTTTTTAGATCTAATATTTAACTAATGTGATCTAAAAAAATCAAATTAGGTAAATATTTAGGGCAGCTATAATTTAGACACCTTCCTCACGACTTAATCATATATGTACTTTGCTTGGTGGTGTGTTTTAAAAATAAATACCTACTTATTATTGCTGTGTATGTAAACAAACCTGCACGCACCTCTCGCACTTAATTATTCAAGTATTGTGTGTAATTATATTGATTGAAGGTTAGTTTTATACTGCACCTGTTATCTACATAACCGATTAAAGTATAAATTAAAAAAATGTGAAGGAAAAGAAAATATTAAGTGTATTAGTATTCATACTACTTATTTAGTGTAAGTAGATTTAATGATGTCCGGAGCCTTAAAAACAAACGAGCGTGCATGACAAGATCTACGAATGTCAAAGAAGCAAGTGAGGTGTGTAAGAATAAGCCTGAATGGCGCTCTGTTGTTCGTGCCTACCCCGCAAGGGACCTGGCGTGAAGTTATGTATGTATATATTAAAAAATCTAGAAATATTTATCGTTACCATGTGGATATGTGTGGAGGAAAATTTTATTTAGTGTAAGTAGATTAAAAGATATAACCTTATTTCTTAAATTTGTTTTTTAAACCAAGTAGGTATCGGTGCGTGAGTGAACAAGTGAATGTGTGACACAAAGAGTGGGTATCTGAGTGAGTGTATGGGTGAATGACTACGTCTGTACGTACGTGAGTGTGTGATAAGACTTTCGCGCCCATATCACTCAAATTACGACTAATATACTAGTATATGAATACTACTGTTACTTTCACTTTGCATACATTCACTTGCATTAATTACCATTTGCAGACTGTTGGGCGTATCTCAAATTTTAATACGTATTAAGATAAATTAACAATTAGTAAGATAGAGAAACCGGTCATAAACTACCTCATATGCTCATAATACTTGTAATTCTTTAAAGCCCCTATTGCCGCCAAGGATGGAAAGTGGGTTGCTTTTAAAGGATGATATTTACTAATCAATAATTTACCAAAGAAATACAATATGAGACGTAACGTTGTAATTTTTCTATAGTTATTTTAAGTTAAGAAAAACAATCACCAAATTATTGACATAGAACCATTTTACTATTTAAATTTTATAGAGGGTTAAAAATATCTATAGCTTTATAAGAGACACATTTTTTTTTTTTTTTTACTTTTTAAATACTATATTATATATATATTATATTTTATTGACATTAAAATAATGATTCGTCTGAAAAACAATCGCGTCTATGGAATTCCCGCTATCGCCCGAAAAGTCAGTATTGTAATCCTCAAGCTAGTTTTAACTAGTACAATTTGTTGTAGACTATCAAGCTTTAGTCATATCACAGCTTTAGTAAATCACAGGGGTCGCCATACGGCGGACCGCAGTCCGCATCCGGACATACATACGCATACTTATAAATCTAAAATATACTTTTGTTATTCCCGTAATTGCATTTGTTTAATAAATATTTTGAAGTGGTAACTTCTTATGGTGGGAGGGTAAATCGCTTCGTTACGGCGCCAGTCTGTCCGACTTTCCTTTCTCTCGCGTTAGATTGGTTTAAGTTATCACTTCTGTCGGGCGTCACACTGGCAATTTTTTTTCTATAAAATGTGCGGACCGCGATGGTTAGCGATGTGACGAGTTGGATTTTTCCTGACTCGAGTAACTCGAGGCATTATGGCTATTGACTCGAATCACGACTCGAGTTGACTCGACTCTGTGATTCCCGCCAAAATTAATCGTGCCATCAGTTTTGGTCATAATTCCGATCATAGCCGACCCGAACCCGAAATGGCCCGACGAATCCAAATATTACAAAGCGAGTTGAACGACGTGCAGGAGTCATTTCATTTCATTCAATTCGATCCAAATCGGAAATGCTCGGTGCCGCCCGTCGCAACTCGTGTCCCCCGTGGGATGCGTCATGCGAATACGACGCAAGCTGCAAGCTCGTTCCCGTAGACATAGAATTCTCTTACTATATTGTAGTGATTCGAGTTACTAATAACTGAACTCGAGTTGACTCGTTCGTGGTTTGATTCGAGCAACTCGAGGCAAATAGCTCGACTCGGAGACATTGTTAGCGATGGTTATTGGAACTAAGTTCCTTATTGCGCGTTGCGAAAGGGGGCTAGACGGAAAACAAATTAAGACCAAAAGTTGTAACGACACTTTTTGCTATAGTTGTAAGCCGTGCGGCGCGCGCGTGTTTCTCTGTCTGTCTCTCATAGAAAGCAAGCCAGTCGTCTTTCTATTTCGCATTGTACAGTGTGGTGTCGCGACGATTATTTATTACATTATATTTGTTAATAATAAAAAAAATATTATTTCAACTTTAAATTTTTTTTATTACAATTCCTTCACTAATTAATCGAAAGGAACTTCGTTCCATCCGGGTGTCCCTCGACACCTCTCAAGTTTTTTATTTTTGCAAGTGTACTGTATAATATTTTATTTACATGTATCTTATTAGTATTGTTACGTGCGAGCGGGGGTACGCACTTAGGATTGGAAGGAAAACACCAGATTTTAAACAAATGCTTTTATTGACTTACACAGCCGTACGTACTACCTCTCCTACCTAGAAAGCAAATTAATTTTCATTTCTCATATTTTGAAAGTACGCTTAGAGTTGTCTGATCACAGGGACGAAAACAGTACTTCTTGTCCCTGGGCCTGGGAAGCGATTTTCCCTGCAAAATTTAAAAACTATTTGAAGCATAGATACACGCGATTTATGTCCCAACTTTTTTTACAGTCACTGTTAAATCGCAGGATATATTGTAATAAAAAAATATCAACCATTTTGTAACTTCATTTTATAGTTATAAATTACTTTTCACTGAATTATTATTTAATTTTCAGCTAAAGATTTACTATTTTTACGCACTTAGGATTGCAAAAAAACACTAGTTTCTTTTTTCCAACTTAACGCTTTTATTTACACAGCAGTACGTGATTCTTTCCTGCAGGGTTGCCTCTTCACGCACAACTAACGACCCACTACCCCGACGATGAGATGTTTACTCACAATACCGTCGCCGATATTACGTAGACCACCTCCTGCTACTGCAGTGCTCACCTCCGATATTTAATTTCTTAAAACGGACCCCGAGCAACGAGCAACTAATCGATGACCCCTGTTTTAGTACATTGTATCATTTCTCAGGCGGCATCAGCGAACGCGGCCCAGCAAGAGAGCGTGACCAGCAGCGACTTCGACAAGTTCCTCGCCGAGAGGGCGGCCGCGGCCGAAAACCTACCCAACGCCAACGAGAATAGGGCCCAGAATAGCCCGCAACAGACGCCCAGGCACCGGCAGATCACCAAGGAGGGCCAGGACTCCATGTTCGCGCTCTGATCGCTTTTGGCCTAACGCGTGAGTCCAATCGAATATCGCGGGATATAACTGATTTTCATTTTTCAATTTTGTTGTTTGCTGCTTTGGATTATGTATAGGCGTGTTGGACACAGATTTGTGAGTTTATAACTTGGCTAACTGTTAGGGCGCGTTCCCACTATGTCGTTGGACGACTGTCGTCTCTAGCTGTTCCCATTATAACGATTGTTTGTCGTCAAATTTTTTTTATCGTTTAGCGACTATCGTATCTAGCTGTTCCCATTGGATCGCGACGACATTTTATCGTTTCACGGCAGTCGCTTTGTCGTTTACACATCATTAGCAAGCTACTACAGTCGCGAGGGGGAAGGGGAAATACGTGTAAACAACGAGACGATATTTTTATTGTGGCTACGATAGATTTGCCGTCACAATTTAGTCGTAACGATTTTTTATCGTTTTACGACTGTCGTGCTAGCCGTTCCCACTATCATGACAATCTGTCGTCACTGCAAAAAATGTCGTAGACGATAGTACATCGTCGTTCTATATGTGAACACCTCCATTTAAACATATAAGCCACGACACTTAAGACTACACGATTATCTGTCGTCACGAGAAAGTGGAAACGCGCTTGGCTTGGCTTTGAAAAATGGAGTATCTATAATTATACTGATACTTGTATTGTAATATTTTATATAGTCTCTAAGTTCAAATGAACTATTTCTTATTAAATACGGCTCTACACGATTTGTGTATCTAGCCAGTCTCAAGCATTTACGATTTATTCGATACGTAATCTTCAAGCAGTCCCGGCCAAAGCGTAGGTTTTTTGTTAACCTGAAACGGGGCAGTTTCTGTGGCAACTTGACAAAAAGCACGTTTCATTAAACAGTTGAGGTTTTCGTTTTATTAATGACTAACTGTGCCCGCGATGTCGTCCGCGTGGAGTATTCGAAAACCCCCGATTTTGTAACATTCTTCATAGGTGCTCCGCTCGTATTAGTCTTAGGGTGACGATATATAGCCTATAGCCTTCCTCGACAAATGGGCTATCTAACACTAAAAGAATTTTTCAAATTAGACCAATAGTTCCGGAAACTAGCGCGTTCAATCAAACAGACAAACTCTGCAGCTTTATATATTAGTATAAGATAAAATAAAGAATAGCATTAGTAGCCGCATCACCATGCTAATCACACTTCACACTCTTAAAGTCTCGACATTTATAATTTTCAAATCTATGTTTGTACGAATTTTTATACAATTTTATTCACGTTGGTATTAGCATTAATTATTTTTACATATATTAAAATATAACGTAACATTATAATATTCGTTCAACTATATATAGCCATGTCTATAAAGTTACAAATTCATATAGTACGCGTCAAACTTAATAGTGTAATTTATCTGCTAAGCGATGCATAACAACTGATTTTATGTGAAAAACGTCTATTATACAACCATCTGTTACCAAATAAGAGTGACTAAAAGTTTGTCACGTACTGTAGTGTCCAAACACGTTCCTATGTAATCGTTAAACCATATGGTGCCTAGCTTTTTATAGTTATTCATTATTATTGAAATATTTTAAGTTGATTAGCTAAATGAATTACGATTTCATAAATCAGTTATTGTCTTTACATTAGTCATACTTCTGAGTATTTTGATAACATTTGGTTCAAGAGATCTAAAGTCTGTTTAAAAAATATTCATGTGTTTCATATATATTCTATTCTAACATATTATACTGGACTAAATGTGTATTATTATTATATTGACGTATTAAGAAAAACAGTGAAAGTGAAGACTGTAATGGCGAGTTGTGAACTCTATATTTCAAATTAAGAACGAGTGAAATCGATTCTCCAAATGCGTTTTAATGAGCGCTGACCTTTAATGAATTTTGTCTACTTGAAATATTTCAATATATCAAATATCATAATGGCTTCACGAGTAATTTGAAATTAGCCGCGTCATTGACTATGTATTAATATTGTTAGATTAAGATATTAATTAAGTAGATTTTCTTTAATATATTAAATGTAAAGCTTCACGATACCACGGGAGCATTTAATGAAACATCATCAGCTTTTGGCGCACGCTGCTGAGTATGAAGGCGATCGTATTCGAATTTTAAAAAAATACGCTATTTCCTGTAATTTAAATTCAAACAAAGAACATTTTTAATGTCATCACTTTTTTTTCTTAAATATAGTGTTTGGATACATGTTGTCACTGTTTTAATGCCTCGTTTACAATGAGCCCATATCCACGACAGTAAGTAGGAATGCGGCGAAGGAAATGGGATCGCGAATATGTAAACACAACATATAGTTGAATATGGCATAGTACTTGCGCGCTACCCATTCCCCTTGCCAGATTTCTGCTTATTACCGTGCATAATATCAACCAGGTTAAGAAAAATCAGTTACAAGAAGCCCCCTAATAACACGACAAAGGCTACATTCCATTAGGGACTCATAACGACCACGTTCACGACTGCGATTTTTCCTGTTCCACTTGCTTGCCGGCGTTACAGTTTTAAACCCAAGTGAGCGTTGTGTGATCGAAAATGACGTCATTAGTGACATTATCGCCAAGACCACAATGACCGCGGTCGCCTTGTGGAACGGCTAAAGAAGCATTTTGGGCGTTGTGAGCTACAAATGGAACGCCCTGAAAGATTTTAACGTACATATTTTTTTCTCATTTATTGTCATGCAAGTTTTTTTTTAGAACTGATGGCATATAGCTAAAAATATATAAAAAGAGTTACAAACTGATATCTTTCATTCTCAGTAAGCGTGCAGTGTAAAATATTTATTACGGTTTTTATAGTGTATTCTCGTATGATCGAAAGGGTCGTAAATGTGATAAATTGCAGTTGGACCATGCTATTATTTCGCGCCATGTATTGAAGGCGTTTGAGATCATCCCAAATTTGGCGCAATGGTTAGATCATTGTCTATTTAGCATGGATATCATCAGTTATTCGGTTTCTATAATTATGTAACTATCTATTCTTTTTTTTTATTAGGTATTGATAGAGATAAGATGTATACTCTAAAAATATATATGTAAATTTTGCACTGCTATAAAGGTAATAATGAATTACAAAACTGTCGGTCTTTTTAATCACATCTTAATATACGATGTTTCAGCCTATATGGTTTTTTCTTTCTCGCTTAGTCTGTAATCTTAAAGGGATAAAAAGTATCCCAATGTCTATGTCATTCAAGGATAAAAACTCATAAGCACGTAACTCAAACAAAATGGATGTAGTTTCTTACACTAACATAATAACTTGCAAATTTACTTTTTTAGGAGACAAGTTAAAGTTAAATTTAAAAAAAAGCTTACAAATATTTCATACATTTACCAACAATAATGTCATTTTCATTTGATGTCGTATAAAACTGATTTATTACTTACTTATTTTGGTTGTGTTACTGTCAAATTAAAGCAACGGTTTGTATTTCGATATCATGTTTATTAATTTTTAACCGACTTTATTATAATTATTTATACCTTCGTATATTAACCGCTAGTAAATTTAAGGGACCTCGTTAGTATAATATTGTATAATAATTTGGATATATAATATAGTATTTAACAACAGACTGCATTTCGATTGTATTTTTGTTGAGTATTGAACGTAAGTTAATATGTAATGAGATTGTAAAGATCATGTACCAAACTATTGTTTGAGAACACAAACACCATTATATTGTACAAAGTACATTAAATTGCCTTTTTTTGGTATTTAATTTTAATTAATGTATTTTTTGTTTTTAGATTTAGTAAGCCACTATCCACACTAATGAACTTTTATAATTTAATATGTTTTCAATTTGTTATTTTTACGTTTCAAATACAAAGCCTCTTTGCTTCAATAATGTGTTATCTTGATAAATTGACACTTTAGAAGAGATTTTTTTTCTTTGAAAAAAATAACTATATCGAAGTATCTTTTAAAAGACATTGTATATTGAGAGAAATAAGTTAATTGTTTCAGTACAGTTCTTTTTTGAAGGTCAATAATTTCAATTTTCATGATAACACATTATTGAAGCAAAGAGGCGATATGTACTATTACTACTATTCAATGATTGATAACAAAGATTTCTTGCTTTTCAATTCATCTTTTATTTTTTCTGATGCTGCAGTCTTTTCATTTTGGTAGAAAATATTAAACTTGTAATCAAATGTGTGGTGTGGAATAAGTAAAACTGCCCCATAATATTATTTATTAGATAACTTAAAAAGTATAATATGAATTTATTACTAAAAGGGTCAACAATCAACAAATACACGAGCGGTCTTCATCATGGTTTTATGAAATAGTCTGATTGTATGAGTTTCGAACAAGTATCTTTTTTATTTGTTTTTAAGTTATATTTTATTCTCAGCTTGAATGAGGTTTCATAGAGGAACCTTCATTCTAGTTCTCTTTTTATTTTTGATAGCACTTTATAAGTATAAGTCTATCAGCATATATTTCAAACCAATTTTCAGAATACACGGTGTCTATGAATTAAATAGCAAATTAAAATGAACTGAATTCATTTTTTATTTTACTGCAATTATTTTGTTCCTTAGACAATCGTATGTAAAGAAAGGCGCTCGTGTATGAAATATAATGAAATAAATATTTTATAACTTTGATTAAGTTAACTTGGCCATTCCACATTTGTCTCAATTAAATGTTCTTTTGGTGTTAATGTGATAAATAATACAAGAACAAGCTTAAATGTTAATATTATTTAAAAGAGTTATTTTATGTTGTAATCGTTGTATTAAATATAATAAATATCATAATAACGTTTTTTATTTCATATTCCGCAGGTATATAAAATAGTACATTACATACAATTCAATTCATATCAATGTGATAGGTTGTGGGAATGTTAGATTTGACAAGTCTTTTGTATTTTAACAAATAAATTATTTTCATTGCTCTCATTTAAACCAAAATGTCTCCTACTGTAGACTGTTCAGACCTCCGTTTGGTAGACATTGAAAAATAATCCAATGTACCTAAATATTAAACAACTTTTTATATAGCAATCCATGTTTGCGAATCAAAACATTAAACATATTGGTCCAACATGTGTAGTCTTCTCCTGTAGACATGTAAAACAGAAAATTTTGTGAATTCACATTTCAAAATAATGTATTTAAGAGTATTAAAACACGAAATTTGAATTTTAAATGAAAAACTTCTAAATATTTTTAACAAAATATATCTGCATGAGCAGTGTTTAAATGATTAAAACAATTGTTAAAATGGAAATTTAACTAATTACGGAATTGCTGTTTTAATTTAAGAATTTCTTGAAATAAAATTGCAAGATATGTGATACGTCATGAATGTGACAAGAACGAGGGAGGGGTCAAAAAATTTGTGGATAGGCCCAAGATAAGCGATACGAGATAAAATGGACCTACTTATGCAAAATGGAACCAACCCACATACTGACAGTTTTGAGAAAAAGCCGTTTTTATTCAAATTTTGCATATTTTGAAAAAAAAGATTGTTGAATATTGTATATTACATTTTGTCCTATATACAAGTAAACCTTTTAGGTTTTTGGATTACCATGGATCTTGTTAGTTTATTATACGCTTGGTGTTTTGTGGGTTAGCTAGGTACTTGGTGATAAAAATGTTTTATTCTGTAAATGTTGTCAGATCGTTATGATTCTTATTGAGTCGACAGGAGGTGCATTTTGAAAGCCTTCTGCATCCTTAACCCAATTTTGTCATGTTTGTGGATTGGTTCTGTTTTGCATAAGTAGGTCCAAATGTGTTGCGGCGCGCATTCAGTTGCGTGGCACTAGCTTCGCCTCTGCGCCCTGATTTGATATTTTTCAATTGTTTTTTTTTCTTTTCCCTGTTACTTCAATGTATTGAGCACGCAAACATGTTTGTCATATTTTTTTATTAATATTATAGTTTTCTCAATGGGGATTGTTCACTTTTTTTCAATCTGGCTATTTGAAAAACCATTTCGAGGAATAGTGTCCCTAATCATTTCTGTCTAGTTAAAATTCCAAAAAACGTACGATCTTCTTGTATTTTGTAAGAAATGCGTTTGACCTTTATTTGACCTTACTAAATCCAATCAGGTGGACCGTCTGCCTGTTTGCCTGCTTCAGGTGTAAAAAAAATTCTAGCTGTACATTATTTGATTTAAGTTATGTAACATGGAGTTTCCCTAAAGACCACTTTACAAAATTTAACGATAACTATAGAAAATAATAATGGTTGAACACGAAAAATTATAAGCCTAGCGACAAAATACACTAAAATGATCACGATACGTAATGAGTAATGACAGTAATATTTAAATAAGTAGCACAGATTACTATGATTAGATATATAGACAAAACTTGCTTTTATTATTTTTGTTTTCTAGGCAAAGAAATCAATGTAAACTTGTGCCTTATGACGTCATCGGAGAAATAACTTTAAAATCAAATTATAAAAAAACTAACGCTTAAAATACAAAAATATTTTAATTAGTATCTTAAAATACCCTATTTTACGTAATAAAAATATAAAATCAGAGGGTAATTTTTTGTGAACAATCCCCATTGTTATACGTTTAATTTCACAAAAAATTACCCTCTGATTTTATATTTTTATTACGTAAAATAGGGTATTTAAAGATACTAATTTGAATATTTTTGTCTTTTAAGCGTTAGTTTTTTTAATATTCAATTTTAAAATTATTTGTCCGATGACGTCATAAGGGTCAAGTTTACATTGATTTCTTTGCCTAGAAAACGAAAATAATAAAAGTAAGTTTTAACTATCTATAATCATAGTAATCTGTGCTACTATTTAAATGTCACTGTCATTACGTATCGTGATCATTTTAGTGTTTTTTGTCGCTAGGCTTATAATTTTTCGTGTTCAACCATTATTATTTTCTATGGTTATCGTTAAATTTTTAAAGTGGTCTTTAGGGAAAATCCATCTGACAGAACTTAAATCAAATAATGTACAGCTAGAATTTTTTTTACACCCGAAGCAGGCAAACAGGCAGATGGCCCACCTGATTGGATTTAGTAAGGTCAAACGCATTTCTTACAAAATAAAAGATCGTACGTTTTTGGAATTTTAACTAGACAGAAATGATTAGCGACACTATTCCTCGAAATGGTTTTTCAAATAGCTAGATTGAAAAAAAGTGAACAATCCCTGTTGGCGCGGAAGCGGGAGCGGAAATAAACAGGAGGAAAGAACTTACAGGATAAGGTACGCCGCACCAGACACGCTCAGAACGATGCGTCTTCGCAGCGGCAGGCACTTCTTCCTCGTGATCCTTTCTTCTTGTCTTGCGGTTCCTTCGACTTAGTGGACCAGCTGGAACGGTACAGCGTGCACCTTCCAACGTGCGGAGTGATGAAAGCGGGTGTATAAAGCGGCACAAGACGCGGCGAGGTTTTGCGAGAGCAGCGGTGCGTTCAGCGGTCGAACGTAGACTATGTCACATTGCATAGTGACTGATGCGGCGGAAGAAAAAAAGAAACAAAAGAGGCGGTGACCAAATAGGTCGGCGTTAACAATCCCTATTGTTGATATCATTCATTAACATGTGTTTTTGATTATATCACGACGATCTCGTGAAACAATTAGCCTTGAGCTGATCGTGTTTCGTGCGATATTCCCTTCCTATCGCATTCCGCCTGTACGACGATCCCTCTTTCTCACTCATCCCATCCTAAAAGCTGGCAACACGATGGCTTTGCCCTTAGTGTTGCAAACGTATATAGGCGACGATAATCACTTTCCACGAGCTGAGCCGTCTCTGTTTGCAAGCTTCACAATAAAAGCGTGCTTTTTGGATTTTGTAACCAAAGGAAATTAAAAATTAAAGCCAATCCATTTTAAAATTTTGTTTATTTATCAATTTCTGTATCCACAATAGATACAAAAAACAGATTTGGCAAATACACTCGAATATATATTTACATGATAGACAGATCATAGAAATGTTAAATTTAATCTATCCCTTAAAGAAAACACTGGAACACGTCCTAATTTTAATGAAAACAAAAAATCTATAAAAATATAATCTATTGTGATGAAAACAATTTAAAATAAACATATAAAAATAAATCAAATTACATAAACAACTCTTGTTCGATGTTAATCATTTACTAAGGAATGTGCAAACAACTATCATTATGGTACAGAAATTATAAATATAATTAATTAATACAAACTAATTTATGCTGCTTTCCAAGTAACGTAAATAAATTATGCGAAATTAAGGCGAATAATTTATATTTTGCACGCGACAGAGATCTTAAAAGACGACCGGAGTATTACCATAAAAATATCATTTTGGATACACGTTGTAACAAAACATGTTGGTTGTACGAACTTAATATTCTAACACTATTATTTTTAGGTAGAAAACTTAAGTATCAGTAATTCTTCGTACCGAATATTAAATTCGGAATCTACAAGTGCAACAAAAAGTTACTTTAATCGAGGAACACAATTTACTTTTCTATCTACATCAAAAAAAAAGTAAACAAACCATAGAGCAAACATTCACTTGATATGCGTCAATACGTTTCGTTCATAAATCGCTCGTTCACGATAACTTTTCCCGCAGGGTTACAAAATTCTAAAAATTTACATCACTTAATATCATGTTATTAAAGTTTATAAATAGAGATTATCAGAAAACGTAAATTACTCTTAATTTTGTAAGAATTTTCTAGTACTTATCGCGATTTTAGCTTTGTTTTGACTCTAGCTCAATATTTTTGATTGTTGGTAACCCTGCGGGACAAGTTATCGTGAACGAGGTATAGTTAGTTTTGTTTTCGAACGAATACCTTCACTCTGTATGAAAGTACAAAGCTAATTTTTTAATTTCAAAATGAGTTGATTAAAAAAAACCGACATGTCATGGACTTTTAAACACTGCACTTATAGCGCGCGACGTTATCCCAGTCGAGCCTCACGTGTTACGGCCACCTGCTCGGTCGCCTGATACCGATGGTACGGCCTCCCGCGCCCTTCCTCCTCGCAGGCCCTGCCAGCCACCTGGCCGAGATGGTACCGATGGTACGGCCTCCCGCCCCTCTCGTCCTCTTAGGAATCGCCGGCCGCCCCGTCGTTTAGTCGTCTAAGTATGTCGGTAAGCAATGCCTGTGCGCATTGCTCTATTTTCCATGTACTTAAATTATGACGAAGTATATTGTTTACAGTTTATTATCTTGTTTTCATTTCTTGCACACCAAAATGCCCCTCTACAAAGTGACGCCCAACGTTCGGCCAATACCCGTGAATAAACTGTTGTGTTTTATAAAAATAATGAACGTTTTTCGTAAATAATATTTAAAAGTTTGGTGTGCAATGACAGTTTTGTTTTGTTTGTTATAAACTGTAAATGTTGTGTACGTAATAGTGATTCGTATTCTGGAACATTCGGGTGGCTTTCATTATGTCGCGACGGATGACGAGAACTCGTGCTGCGAGTCCGGCGGAAGCCGGTGTCATCGTTGATGAGGGGATTATGGTACCGCCCCCGGTGCCCGGTATGGCACTTGCTTCGGGGTCTGATTCGGTACATGCCACAGCGTCTGTTACGGTGCCGATGCGGGAGTCTTCCTCGCAGGGCGCTGCCGCTGCGGCCGCGGACGTGACGCGACCTGTCACGCCGCCTGCCCCGCCCGTCGATGTTGCCACGCCACAGTTTGTTCTGACGAATGATCAGCTGATGCTTCTGATAAGTAGTATGCATAACAACAGCTCAGGTACGCAATCTTACTTTACTAATCAGCAGAATACAGGCCATTTTGCTAAATGTATGGCACGATTCGACGGCAGTAAATCGAACGATGTTAGAGCCTTTGTCGACGCAGTTGAGACGTATAAAGCCTGCGTAGGTATAGACGACAATGTTGCGCTGCGTGGATTGCCTATGTTACTGACGGGACTTGCTGCTACGTGGTGGCAGGGAGTTAAGGATACCACATTAACATGGCAAGCAGCGGTCGACTCTTTGATACAAACATTTGGACCCAGGTTACCGCCGCACAAAATCTATCGTGCTATATTTGAGAGAGAGCAAAAGAATAACGAAGCAACGGATTTATTTATATGCCATATTCGTGCATTAATCGCGCAGCTTCCACCTTTTACACTCACCGAAGTGGTGCAATTGGATATGACCTACGGGTTATTGCACCGTCGTATCCGGGAAAAGGTGCCGCGTTCCTCTTTTGTTACGTTTGGAGAATTGTTGGCGCAGGCGCGCCGTGTCGAGGATATTCTAGAAGAATGTCAGCCGCAAGTGGTTTTGGAAACCAAGCCTTCCACCTCTTCTACCGTGCTAGCGCAGTCAGGGACGGAGCGCTCAGAGTCTAATACAGTTTTGAAACCCCGCTCACGGCCACAGTGTAATTACTGCAAGCAGTATGGTCACGTGAGGGATGCCTGTCAGAGACTTACCAAACAGAAGAGAGTAAAAGATGATATTTTGGAGGCTGAACCGCGAGCGTGTACGATAACGTGTTTCGGTTGTGGGACACCGGGGTATATTCGTACAAATTGTCCGACATGTAAACAACAAAAATCTACAGTAGTATCTGAAAGTTCATTCAAATCAGTGTCTGTGAGTTCCGTTAATATTAATTCGCGTATGCGCCCGGTGCTCAATATTCAAATTTATGGCGCAAGTGGTAAAGTGTTAGTGGACACTGGCGCGAAACATAGTATCGGTAGTGTTAGTTTAAGAACACTTTTAGTTAAGAATAGTCATAAGTTTCACTATGTTTTTACAGAGTTAAAATTTGCCGATGGCCGCGTTTGTGCGCAAAATGTAGAAATAGCTAGTGTCAATGTTACCGTGCGAGGGGTAACATGTGTGGTAGATTTCATTATGTTACCCAACGCTACGGATAGTTTATTGGGTATGAATTTCATTAACGAAATAGGTATGGTATTGGACTTTTCTTGTAATAAATGGTTTGTGAGACACGATCGGACGCCGCAACCCATTGAATTTGAGTCATGTTCTTTGCCGCTGATCAGCTGTTCGTCTGTGGGTCTTCGTGAGGATGAAGGTTCCCATCTTGGGTCGGACGAACGTGAGCAGCTCGGTACACTCCTGAATGCCCATGAGGACATTTTTTTCCCCAGGAGGAGAACCAACTATTTTTGCTAGGGATAGGATTAATTACCTAGGACATGTTGTGTCTTCGCGTGGAATCGAGCCAGATCCCACGAAAGTCGAAGCTGTAACCAGCATGAAGCCTCCGACGAATTTGAAGCAGTTAAAGACGTTTCTGCAGACCTGTTCCTGGTTCCGGAAATTCATTCCGAAGTTTTCCGACGTAGCGCGTAGTTTGACGGATCTGACCAAGAAGGACAGACGCTGGCAATGGGGGGAGAGTGAGCAACGAGCATTTGAGGAGCTTAAGTACCGGCTCACCACCAGTCCCATTCTTCGTCAGCCAGATTTTGACCTGCCTTTTGTTCTACGGACAGATGCCAGTGCGTACGCCATTGGAGCAGTGCTCATGCAAGGTGATTTGGATATTGATTATACTCCTGGAAAGGTTAACGTGGTTGCGGATACGCTTAGCCGCCCGGTAAGCCACGAATCAGAAGTATTGAGTTCCAGTTCGTGTGATATTTGTCCTGTAATTGTAGATCTGCCACGTCAGAAGCCTGAGGATCTTAGAGAGGCTCAGTTGAAGGATCCTGACGTTAGTAAAATTATTGCAGATTTTGAAGCACAATTTGATAATCCAGAAGCATCTTTACGCTGGACGGACAGAGGATATTATCTTTCACAAGGTATATTGTATCGCTGCGATCCGGATGGAGAATCCGAAGAGCCTCAATTAGTGGTACCAGAGTCATTAAGGGCGGAGCTAATGAAGGAGCTCCATGATTCGCCCACTGCTGGACACTGGGGTTTAGAGCGTACCTTGCAGAAGATCAAACAAAATTATTATTTCAAGAATATGCGTTCTTATGTAGCTCAGTATTTAAAGTCATGTGACCCTTGTCAAAAATACAAATCGTCAAATTTGAAGCCTGCGGGGTTGCTTCAAACTCCAGTGCCCCAGCAGAGATTTGAGGTTTTAGCTATGGACCTTTTTGGGCCCTTGCCTGAAGGCGATGGTGGCGAGAAGTGGATCCTTCTTATAGAAGATGTCGCCAGTCGCTGGGTAGAGCTATTCGCTTTGTGTGACGCGACTGCTGAATCGTGTGCGAGAGTTCTTTTGGAGGAGGTTTTTCTGCGTTATGGTTTTCCTCGTCGGATTATTTCCGACAATGGAACGCAGTTTGTTTCGGCTGTTATGCAAAAAGCTTTGTTTGTATTAGGGGTGCAGCAATCTCTGATTCCAGTCTACCACCCCGAAGCTAATCCAGCTGAGCGTAAAAATCGTGAATTAAAAACGCGACTTGCTATACTCGTAGGTCCTGAACACCGTAAATGGCCAGCTGTTCTACCGATGGTGCGTTTTTCACTTAACAGTGCGTACAATCAGGGAACCGGACATTCAGCTGCCTACCTGACCTACGCGCGAGAGATGCGTTCTCCGCTCTCAGTGAGCACTGATCTACGTGCAATCGTTTCGAAGCAGAACTTCGTGCCGCAGATCACACCCTATCTGAAGGACTTTGTTCGTGCCTTGCAAGATGTACAGCAACGTATGGAGGAGCAACAGGATAAGCGCAAGTCCGAAGGTGATAAGCACCGACGTGAATCTTTACCTTTTACTGAAGGAGATTTAGTGCTCGTTAAGACTCATATGGCGAGCAGCGCATCTAAGGGTTTTACAAGTAAATTTGCTCCTAGACGGGAAGGCCCGTATCGTGTCTCGCAAGTCATCAGTCCAACTTCTTATATGATTGTTGATAGTGCCGGTGTTCCTAAGGGGAAGTATCATTCTAGTGATTTAACGCGTTATACCGGTTCATCCGATGCCGTCATTCACCCACGTCGTCGTGGACGACCGCCTAATCCCAAGTCACAAACGGGTCGTACTTGTGACTTGGAGGGGGAGGTTATAGCGCGCGACGTTATCCCAGTCGAGCCTCACGTGTTACGGCCACCTGCTCGGTCGCCTGATACCGATGGTACGGCCTCCCGCGCCCTTCCTCCTCGCAGGCCCTGCCAGCCACCTGGCCGAGATGGTACCGATGGTACGGCCTCCCGCCCCTCTCGTCCTCTTAGGAATCGCCGGCCGCCCCGTCGTTTAGTCGTCTAAGTATGTCGGTAAGCAATGCCTGTGCGCATTGCTCTATTTTCCATGTACTTAAATTATGACGAAGTATATTGTTTACAGTTTATTATCTTGTTTTCATTTCTTGCACACCAAAATGCCCCTCTACACACTCTTTAATTAAGAGCATAAAATTTGTCTCTACTATTTTAAATTAAAATATATATGGTAGCAGGAAGAAAGTTATATTCCTCATCTCAAAGTACGTATTTTTATAATCATATCAGAAAAGTTTAACACAGTTGTTACTCATAAGAAAATTAAGATTTCGACTTATCGGTTATAAATGAAAAGATGTTCATTTCTCAATTGTAGTATTAAAAATATTAATTTAATGTAGAACAAAAATAATCTGTTATTTTATACACAGTACAGGGTCTGCAATGAATTTAATTTCATAGTTTATATCGATCGACTACAACCTTCATTATCATTTAAAAAAATTAAACTAGCATTGCAACAAAATGCCTTTCGGTGTTAGTTGATTCAAGTATAAAAAGTAAATAATTATTAATCTATACAGTACTAATCTATGGAAGTCTCATGAGAGCGTAATGGCCGCTTATAACTCGTCTCTGGCGGGCTGTTCTTCTTCTTCATCATATTCGCTCTGAAAAATCATATATTAATTTTAATTATTCCCTAAAACATTAGACTATTTTATCCATTTATGTCATGAATCAATATTTATAGGTATCATTAACAAAATTTATCAATTTTCTTAGCTTATTACCTGAATCCTAATTTCAAACCCATTACTAGTATGTTTTGGCAATGTACAAAATGCAACCGGGAATTAATGTTAAGATGATGATGATTGTGAAGAATAACATTTTGAGTTATCCTGCATATCAAAATTATGAATCGGCGAAATCTGCTAATCCATCTTAATAATTGTAGCGATGGTACACACAGTACAATCTGTACTGAAGTACAGGTTCAAAATCATCCTATATACTTTTTATTGCAATTAGACTTAGGTTCCGAAGATATAGCAGAAAATTCATTAAGATCAGACAGAAAATGTGTAGATTTTTGCAGTTTTTCAGCATAGAAAACAATCAATAGCCCTTAAAGGATTTAGTTATCGCACTTTGAGACATTTTAAAATATATTTTTTTCACAAAATGGCAGCTGTTTCAAATATACGTTTTGTTGGAAACACAAAAAAACAAAACGTATTTTTGAAACCACCTCCATATTTTTTTTCTTTTAAAACGTCTCGTAATGCAATAACTAAATCCTTCCTCTTTAAGGACTATTGTTTTCCATTTCAGGTCACTGGAAGGATTGATATCCTGCACACCAGGATGTGCCATTTTTTTAATCAGTCCCACTTTGCCGGGCTGTCTTTTGAAATTGATTTTTTTTTTATTTTTATTAATCTTTTTTAAATATCAATAAAAAAACTTATAAAAAAAATGGGTAGTATGGGTATTTGATTTTTTTTATCGCGACCGAAAAAAAACCATCTGAAATTCGGGTTTCTAAACCAGAATACCCCTTTAAGTTAAAGTCCAGTAGTGGTGGACATTTACGGCGTGATATAATACAAAGTGAACTGACCACACTGGGCACTGGCTCAGCGCCTTCGCCGTCGGTCTCCACGAACTTGGTGAGTCCAGCCAGCGTCCTCTCGCCGTTGTAGTCGCGGACCTGTGAGACAAGATAAAATTATTAATAAAAAAATTACAAAAAAATATTTCTATAATATAAATCTTACTTACAAAATTTCGACAATTAAAATAAACTACAAAGTATTTTGGGGGGTATGTGAAGGAAAATCTTTGTACCCTTTTTAGGGCTAACCGTGAAAGGCATAGTTAAAGTCCTACGCGCGAGGACTAGAAATGTTCTTTCATGTCCCAACAAATCACTTTATGATATTATTATTTTTTTATTTGCAGGAGGTCAGCAGACAGGCAGACGGCCCACTTGATGGAAAGCGGTTACCATCGCCTATGGACATTTGCAACGCCAAAGGTGCTACAAATGCGCTGCTGCTCTCTTAAGGGAGACTGGAACCTGGTCACTAATGCCGGAACACAACTCAAGGTTGATATGGCGACATACTTTAGACCAGGGGTGGTAGCCATCCAGACATTAGATATTTAATTTAAAGATAGAATAAAACATTATTTATTGTACACATATTACAAAATGATTTGACATTTTAATATGAAAAGTACAATGGACATTCTTATCACTGAGAAAGATTTTTTCAAGACAACCTTAGAATGGACAGAAATATAAACACATATACGTATGATATTTTCTCATTACACATTATATATTTTAAAGCAATCATGTTGTCGCTGCAACAGGGGCCCAATTCTACTATCACTATCTCTTCACAATCGCCGGACTCTATCTCCTCAATCGTAGTTTTTAATCCAGATTTTGTTATAGATATTCATAAGCGAAAACTCGCAAAATAAATGTTCACATTTTTGGTCGTTTTTCAATAATTATATTGGCTAAAGCCATTTCTGCTAATGGTAATGACAATTTCTTTCTGCTACTATTCCGCCACGACGATATCGACAAGATATTCTGTATTTAGTAGAATACGAATTTCTGACACTATCACATTGAAATAGTAATAGTATTGGGCCCCCGATTACTGGCGATGCGTCCATACCTGGTTATCCTTGGTGTACAGTTTGATGGTGGGGAACGAGGTGATCTTGGTGTGTTCCAACTCGTTGGCCGTGGCGTCGATCTTCGCGATGACCACGTCGTCGTCCTTCTCGAAGTGCTCGCCCAACTTGTCGTAGATTGGAACGAGCTGCTTGCAATGACCGCACCTGTAAACGACAGTTTACTATGTACCAAACAATATTTTTTCATTAAATTTGATTCCAACTTTGTAGTCATCTCTCAATGCAAGAACGGAAAAAGATTTTTTTTATTGCAGGAGCTCAGCAGACAGGCAGATGGACCACTTGATGGAAAGCGGTTACCATCGCCTATGGACATTTGCAACAACAAGGACGCTACGAATCCACTGCTGCTCTCTTAAGGGAGACTGGAACCTGGTCACTAATGCCGGAACACAACTCAAGGTTATTATGGCGGCATACTCTAGACCAGGGGTGGTCGCCATCCAGTCGGGCAAATGCCCTACCACCTGGCTATGGGTTGTTTTGTCGCCTCTTACGACAGGCCGCCCGGCCGCAGGAAATTGTATTCTTTCTCACAGATAAAAGACGGAAGAAGAATACCAGTTCCTACGGCCAGACGGCCTTTCGTAAGAGGCGTCAAGACAACTCACAGCTAGTTGGTAGAGCGCTTGCCCGTCTGGATGGCTACCACCCCTGATCTAGAGTATAACGCCATAACAACACTTGAGTTGTGTTCCGGCATCGGTGGACAGGTTCAAGTTTCTCCTTTAAGGTCTGCAGCACATCTGATATTGCTAATCTCCATAGGCCACCACGTACCACTTTCCATAATAGTTAGGCCGTCAGCCTGTCTGCAGTGCTTCAGCAATAAAAAATACATATGGATGGCGTGGACTTTATACAACTCGATTCCCCATAGGCCTGCCTTTAAAAAACTAGCGACGGAAAGATCGAAAGTGCTATGTATTCATTGGCGTTACGCGTTCCCTTCAAACTTATTATTACTAGTGTCTAAATTAACTAGCGACCAAAAGGTCGAAAGCTGGTAGTGGGGTGGGGCTTTAATTTATACAACAGCAGTGTAGGCGGCATTTGCACCATCCATATATTTTTTCAACCGGCTTACCCCAGCCGAATTTCTGACACTGATATGTATATTAATAATTAAGTTCAGTTTTACACAGCTTAAAATAAATCCCGATGTACCTGCGCAGCAGACCAATTTCGGTACCACGGGACCGTGTACGAAACGTGTAAACGGAACAGAGCTAAGAATGCATAGCCAGAAACACTGGCATTTGTTCTCGCAAATAAGGTTCAATATAGATTATTTTCTGCGCAAACGAAAACCGCGATCGGAATTTATAAGTTGACTGTATATAGCATATTTTATCTGAATGCCCCCCTAGTGTGCCATAAGCTTGTCAGGTTCCAGCCTGGCTGCGTTTTACTATACCGAGACTACTACAGAACATACCTCCCGCGAATTTATGGATGTTTAATTTATGACGTTTGACGGTATACCCTAGTGGCGTTATTCGCGACTATATATTTCCGGAGTACGAAGTATACAGAACTGGACTATCTCCAAAGGCTTCTAGTTCCGAGGTGAATAGCATGTGTCATTAGTCAATGCAGGTTACGCGACTCGGAGTTAACGGTTGAGTCGATATTGCGAATTTTCAGTATAAATGCATACCAACTCCCAGAAGGTTGCTGGTATAATATAATCATATTCACGGTATAATACGATTACTTGATGTTTATTAAATAGGCATTTTCCGAGCCGTCGAGCAAGCTTAATCATGACTGTTTACATTTTATACAAATGCAATTAATTACGGCTCAATGAATACAAAGTAACGAGCTTAAACACTTGCGCAGTTGTACCTACTGTGCCATAAGTATGACGCAATTTCTCCCTTATTATAGTTATAAAGGGGCACGTCTAGACCGTAACATGATCAAGCAACAAGCACCCCGCTGTTTTACTACACAATATCATCTATTCAGAATTTCGAAGGCTTCATACGCTGCTTGTTTTTAGTGTTCTTCAAATGAAAACACTAGTTCAATGTGTGTAATAACAATATATTGTGCTAGCATATAAATAAGTATTGTATTGTTTTAAATGACACACGTTTTATAGATTATATTACGCAATGTGTTTTAGATCTCTTTTTTCATAAGTATTTAAACTACACAAGATTGACATTAGAATCGAATGTAAAAAGGTTAATAAATAATTTATATATAATGGCAATTTCCTATCTTAATATTCATTCACTTGCCCTACCATCGATTTAATTTCAACATTTCTTGTATGGAGGTTATGTCAAATATTAATCAATGGTAAGGCAAAGTAATGGCCGGTAAGATATAGGCACCAGCTATGCAAGTATTCGTACTAAGAAAGTGTCCAGCACTTTTCTTAATCTCTATTAAGGCTAGGACACTGTTCGTGTGTTCTTTAACTAGCACATTAAACTACACTTTAGTTTGGTTTATACTTTATAGTACTAGTTTAAAATGTTTTGTCCTTTCGAGCCTTCTCATTATTTCATGTTCACAGACCTCGTAAATAAACAAACACACTGAAGATCTCGCAAGAGACAATATGTAACTTAAAAATATGAAGATAAATCTAGAAAAAGACATGCATATGTATTCTATACATATTTTGAGAACGCCTTTAAAGTTTTCATATCGATAAGATAACTGCATCATTATGTATTCCAAAAAGTAGTTTATATAAATAAATGTCAAGCACTATTATTAAATACTTTTATTGTTATACAACTACTGTAATAATCACAAAATCAAAAGCCCGATTTGACAGTTCTCATAACTAAATATTAAGGGGTTGAAACTTCCATATCGTTAACCACGTCAACCGATTATCACGAGAAATCAAATTAAAATTCTAGGACTTTGGAATTATTTGATTTATTTTAACTTAATATTTTCGTGTCACACAAAAACCTCACAAAACAGATATGGAGCGCAGAATTTTTGTCTCCCAACGTCGTTCGCGTACGGGCGCGTATCCACTTTGTCGTGACGACAGATAATCGTGCAGTTTTAAGTGTCGTGGCTTTTATGTTTAAATGGAGGTGTTCACATATAGAACGACACGATTTACTGTCGTCTACAACATTTTTTGCACTGATGACAGATTGTCATGACAGTGGGAACGGCTAGCATAACAGTCGTAAAGCGATAAAAAATCGTTACGACTAAGTCATGACGGCAAATCTATTGTAGCCACGATAAAAATATCGTCTCGTCGGTGACGCGCGTTTTCCCTTCCGCTCGCTTATGATGTGTAAACGACAAAGCGACTGCCGTGAAACAATAAAATGTCGTCGTAATCCAATGGGAACAGCTAGATACGATAGTCGCTAAAACATTAAAAAAAATGACGACAAACAATCGTTATAATGGGAACAGCTAGAAGAGACGACAGTACTCCAACGATAAATTACTCGTTACGACATAGAGGGAACGTGTACTACCGCATGCATTTAGCACGCACCACAATGAATCTATTGATATTTTTATGATTTCAACCGTATAAATATATATTTATACAATCGTTTTTCAATTTATTGTTTGTTTAATCGTTCGGAATAAATATGTATATAGTTTTTTCCTGAATCGAATTGAGTTAATTAACTGCAACAACCATTTAGTAGCAACATTAAAATTAAAAAAAAAACGGAAATTTGTACTGGGACACGTAGTAGAAGTGAAGCTTCAACGGACAAGTGGCAAAAAGAATCGCAACAAAATTTTAACTTGAAGTTTTACGGGCAGCTTGTTAATGTACTTGTCCAATTTGAAAACCTGCCCGTAGATCGGTTAAGTACTTACGGGGTGAAACTATATGAAACAAATTATTATATTAGTATTACGTTATTGTTGTGTCATGAGCCCTAGAAATAAGCATCTTCTAAACTAATACAGAACACAATACGCATTAAGTCGATTTTACTTAGAACTTTACATAGATAGTGTTAAAATATCATACATACCATGGCGCGTAGAACTCGACGAGCACTTTCTTGTTGTTATCAAAGACGACTTCATCGAAGTTGGTGGCGACGAGCACCTTGACGGGTTTCGCAGACCAGTCCGAAGGCAGATCCTCGCTCAACAAGTGCTGTTTCAGGGTTCCAGCGAAGAAAGCTTGCACAAATTCCTGCGGAAGAAAACTTATTTACTAGGAAAGATGATAAGGTTGACTTAAGATGGAAATTTTTAGCTTTGAAGTGGAATTCATAATATAACCACACTGCATATAGTAATATCTTCCAACTTTTTCGTATTATTTTATTAGCATATTGTTGTTTTAAATGAGGGTTCAAAAATGTTTTGATATTAACATTATTGTGTAAGGTGTTAAAATGAAAAAATACAAATAAAAATATATGTTAGTATTAGTGTTGTTTTCAGGGTATCAGGAAATGAACCGATTATTATTATATCACAAAATGGGATAATTTCTTTTGGATGCAAACCTGACCGCTATAAAAATAATAACAAATAATTTATCGGCAGACAAACGCACACACTGTATATCCCCAAATTAAGCAAGTTACGCTTGTGTTATGGGTGATACACAACGGACCACTCTGGGGCCGATCCCAGACACCCAGTCCATAGTAAATAACGGAAAGTTTATTTCCAAAATTTACCATGCCTGGAATTGAACCCGGAGCCTCTGCGTTCCAACGAGTTTTCCGCTATTCTTATACTATGTTGAATGGTTCTGTTTACAAGACAAATTTTTATTTTAGAAAACAATATATTTCATTATACATACATAACTTCACGCCAGGTCTCTTGCGGGGACATAATTTCATTATAACTAATCAATAAGGTCTTAAACCCTTCCGTTCTTAATAACATGAAATATCAAGTTAGTTGCCAAGTCACGCCCTTCGCGTGCAATACGCGTTTATCGGTTAAAGCGGACACAAATGCAATTACTACGTTACATATAAAATAATCGCAAGGCGTGACATATACACCATGAAATTTGCGATATAAGCGTACCACCTCTTTAATTACTGAAATGCTATAAAATTAGATATTTTCATAACATAATTTACGACGCGATAAAAGTAATTATGTAGGACATGTCGTTACACAGATACGTTCTGTTAAATATGTACAATTTTTAGAAACTCAATTTATTTTCTTCACAATTAAACATTCGTTTAGGAACATAATGAACAATATTTTGTTAGTGAATACAAATTTTACACAAACTGCAGATTATTTTCCCTTTATAGATTTCTGTTTTCAATTAAAGTAAATAATTACAACAACAACAAAAATAGGCTATTGACTCAAATAAGTCTGTTAAATATGACTTGTTTGTAAGCTTTACCTGTTTTAGTAAAGCAAAATACAAATATAAAATCTTTGTTATTATGAAATCATACGATATAGTAGTTTCTTGCCCATTCTCAAGAACATGGGTTGCACATTGTCTTTTTTTCTGGCATACCTATTTCTAATATTATATAATATTCTTTGACAATATCTACTCACACAAACCCCCATACCTCTTTTTGTTTTACTTAAACATCTGACAACTCTCCAATGCTAGTACCTACTATAACATAATTTTCATAATTTCTTTATACAAATCTACAGCTTGCTAATTTTAATGACACTATCGAAATATGCTCGGAACGACAAGTCTAATAAATATTTAAAAAGTTGACTTGATGGTTACTACCAATTTGTTTATTACAGATATCATTACTACCAGTTTAAATTCATTTCACACAAGTAAAATATATGGATTTATTTCTGATACAGTATTTTTATTGAAATGAATTTATCTGCATAAAACGTGGTTTAAACAGTTGGTTTTAAAAATGTTTTACCGTAAAAGTTAATTAATAGTTTTTGTGGTATTTTTTCTATATAAACAAGCAACTGTATATGACTGTATCTACTTTTTTACAAAAATGGATATTTTCTTTAAAGTATTAGATTTCTCACCTCAACAGTGTTGGCACTGAGCTCGTCCGATGTGGGCTTATACTTGGCCATATCCTGCTCAAGGGCAATGAGGCGCACCGAAGGGACTTCCTCCTTTTTCATGCCAAAGAATTCCAAGATTCTAAACGAAGAAAAAACTGATTTTATTAACATTTAGCATTCTCATGCCCTATTCAGGACACGTTTATTTTCATATTCTATCCTCGCGAGAATGTAGATAAACAAACCTTTTGACTGACTTGGTAACAATGAGACTACCTGAAGAGTACTCTTTCGAATAAAAAATAACGTGTGCGACTCTGGACGCCCAACATAAGTAATAACTTGCGTGAGAGAAAGGGAAGCGAGACAGCCTGGCGCCGTAACGCGTTACGTAACGAAGCGGTTTACCCTCCCATAAGAAGTGATCACTTCAAAAACATTGATAAACGATCCACATTTAACGGATAAAATAGCCTAACCGTACTTAAAAAAAACAACATATAGCAGTCAAATTAAGAACCTCCTCTCCCATTTAGAAGTAGGTTGAAAAGAACGCAGTTTTAAGTACGTAATCATCATCTTAATTATAAATTTGACAGAAATAATTTTATTGACTGTTTAAACAACCAATAAGTTACAGGCTGACGAAATAAAAATTGAATTTAAGTTATAAACGCGTCATATTTTCTACTACTTTAATCTTATCTCTAAATTAATTATTCTTTAAGCGTTCTGAGTACTTTGTGTATGCAAAGTAGAATATAAAGAATTCGCAAATGACTAGATATAGCGGATCTTAAAATATTGTTACGAGTCGCGGGACTCGAATAAAAATGCCGTTAGAATTACTATAGAGTTTATTAAAACTATACAAACATATATAACACAGGTACAAATATAAGCGAACACAAGTCAACACGTAATGGTCGTAACGCGCAAAGTCCGTCACTAAAAAAAAAACCCGATTGCAGTACACACGTCTTGCTTCGCTCGTGGTTATCGCTCGACTCGCCCCCCCCCCCCCCCCCATCACGTCATCGTTTTATACTGCGCAACTGCAATGTCCCCGTATCTAAGCGGACTTAATCCGACACACCTGGCTAATGACTGCCGTAAAAGATTACAATACTACAATGGGCTTGTTTACTTTGTGTTTAAAATTGGTGATTACAACACAAATTTTAAACACAAAGTAAACAAAAGAAGTTCAAATTCCGAAAGGTATTAAAATGTGTTTTTTACATCTGTAAAAAAACACATTTTATTACCTTTCGGCATTTGAACTTCTTTTTCATATGTATGCAGGTGTGAATTTGTTTTTGTCGGCGCCTAGGTCGTATAAATGGATTTTAAAAATAATATATATTAAACTATTATATTACAGTTTGAAAATATTATTACAAATCATTCATTTACCTTTGATGTTCATCTTCGTCAGAGTCGATGGCAACGGTCATGATTTTGTCCCTGTAGTTCTTAGCAACAGGCTTCAACTCTTCAACGTACTTCTCGAAATCTCCATTTTTCTACAACAATTATTATAATTTAAAATCAATCAAGACATCAGACGAATAAAAAACAAATTTTAAAGGTATGCTTTGATATATCCTAATACTTAAACAGCTGAACAATGATAATTATAATTTGACATAAATTTTATCAAGGGCTGGAGAGGAGAGTCTATTCTCAAAGAAGTCTCATAGAGATGATGAATGTAAACTGACTAGTTATGGAACACCAAAAAGAATTTAATGGAAAATATCCTATATAGGGTGTAAAGATATCTCCATTTCCTTCTTGACTCTTCAAAAAAAATATTAAAAAAACTCCTGAAAACAAACAAAACCCCGAATAAAGCCACAGTATAATACAAAAGTATTTTATATTGATTCTATTTCGGTAGTAGCATTTCAATATACAAGTTTTTAATCGTATTGAAACACAATTAGCATAATAATACGAGATACGAGAAATACAAGACTAGACGAGGTAGCAGAATAAAGGCTGATGTTGCGTATTTAATAAAACCTTGCACTTGATATTGTTAGACCTAGTCTCAAAGGCGTTTTTAATAATTCAATATAATTCAGAAAACGCCGATTCATTAACTGCAGCATATTTTTTTTATTGCAGAAGTTCAACAGACAGGCAGACTGCCCACTTGATGGACATTTGCAACACCAAAGGTGCTACAAATGCGTTGCTGCTCTCTTAAGGGAAACTGGAACCTATAGTAGGATTATTTTCTCCGTGCAGTTGGGGTCATAAATCAAAAGCTGGTCTCAGCGCGGCTAAGGCGGTGAGCATGGTGCGCGGGCGCAACGCCATTATCGATAAAAAATCATTCTTATCAAAGAAAGATTATCATTCTTATAAAAATCATTATTATCTTTTTTGCTGTTAATTTTAAACTAATAAGTATTTATACTTATTTTTAATATAACTTGTTACATTATAAACTATTTTGCTTATAGTTTTTTAATACATAGATACCTAATTAATAATTTATTTTAAATCATTATTATTTTTATTTTAATAAATACGTTGTTTTATCTATTTTTTTTCTTTCATTTATAATTTATATCATTAACCCACAAAATGACAAAACTAAATACACTATCGATAAAGCTTATCGACAACAATAATGCGTATCACTATGCCTGCCCATTAGGCCCGTGAGTGGAAGAGAGAGCGAAATATTCGCTTCACAACTCCGATTATTTATGACCCAAACTGCACGGAGAAAATAATTCTACTATAGTCACTAATGCCGGAACACAACACAAGGTTGTTATGGCAGCACACTCTAGACCAGGGATGGTAGCCATCCAGTCGGGCAAATACCCTACCACCTGGCTGTGGGTTGTTTTGTCGCCTCTTACGACAGGCCGCCCGGCCGCAGGAAATTCTATTCTTTCTCCGTTCCTGCACGGATAATATAAATATGAATACATTGTATTTTATCGCAACGTGTATCGTAAGGTAATTTACCGTGCAGCGTACGTCATAACAATTTATAATCGACCAGGTTTTAAATACATTATTCATATTTAACAACTAAGATAAACGTTACTTTCTTACAACATTCTAATAGTCAGTAAAAAATAGGGGTTGATCATAGAGGGTTGAAAATTTAGGGTTGTATGTATTTTTTAATGCTGCTGGAAAATGTAACTAAAAATTCAAAAAAAAATGGGGGTGGACTACCCTTAACATTTAGGGGGGATGAAAAATTGATGTTGTCCGATTCTCACACCTACCCAATATGCACACAAAATTTCATGAGAAGCCAAGCCGTTTCGGAGGAGTATGGTAACTAACATTGTGACGCGAGAATTTTATATATATGTGCATATTTATCTAGAGATCAACGACAGAGGCACTCGGTACGTGCCAAGATCGTAGCAATTAAAAATGCTTTGCCTACCACTATAAAAACACACTGTTACTTATTATATTACCCTATTTCTGGTCCTTGATCAGTAAGGTCAAGCGTAAACTGAATTTTACCTCGAAAAAAATAAAAATTTATAACACTTACACAAATGTCTTCACTTTTAAGTGAAAATACTATTCAATTTCATCAGATAAGTACAAAACAATATAAATTCCACGTATGTACAAACGAAGTCTCTTGAATTCTTGAAAAAACAAGTATTTGTATTATTCACAAATTTATTTATAGTTATCTGCGCAATAATCTACGCTCGTAGTGTTTTATGTTTAAGGTAAATTAATTACTTTGTTTTTAATATAAGAGTTGCCAAATTAAATGCCCTAAAATAGGCGCCTTTGTCTACGCGAGAATCATTAAACACGTATCTTAGTGTAATAAAAAAATCTTATATTTGACATTATTATGCGTTGTATAAGCCGAGACTTAAAATTCAACTCTCGCCTATATAATGTGCAGTTACTAACGGTATACACATATTATCTATGAAAACTAGTGGTCGCCCAGTGGTCGAAATTCGACCGTAATTAATTTAAATTATAACATGAACATTAAGGTAATAATTTAAAAAAAAAATTAGCATTCTGTACTCCTTCTCTATATAAACTATAAGTGTACGAAATTTGATACTCCTCCGTCCGCGCAATTTTCTTAACAAGGCGTACAAAGTTTTTGCTTCACATTACGTACTTGGTTGATTTTTAAAGTATATTATATTAGTAAAAAAAATCGTCCAAGTGCGTGACAGTACATGGGTACAAAAGAACATCGTTATGCCGTAGAGGTGACGAAAGGCCCCATTTTTGTCCTTTGGCTGTGGGCCCTTAAAAATGTCCTAATCTGTAATATTATAAGACAGCAAATTTTACGTTGTAAAGTATGTGATATTTTTTATCCCGGGAATTCTACCGGGAGCGGGTTGTAGTAGGACGCACAAAAAATAGCTTGTGCCACAGTTTTCACAAAAACGATAGCTTACACTCTTTTTTTTAAATTTCAACTTGCCTAATATTAGTATTATAATAAATTAATAATAATTCATAAATATAATAGACTAGATAGTTCTCGAGATAAATGATTGTTCCATACATAGACGTAAACGTATGACATGATGATTTTAAGATTTTGTTCTTTCCGTAATGGCTACAGAAACGTATTGGAAAGGAGCAAATATATAAATTATATTAACCAGTTAGCATTCGTGCGTTGAACTCGCAAATTCGGTTCAATAGATCAATGTACTTGATATTTTACTAGACGGTTTTTGTTAGATAAATTTAATAAAAAATACAACGGTATTACGGACTATATAGGTTCAGAGTGGTATAGATGTTTATATTATTACTAGTCCGCGGTTTCACCCGCGTGGTGATGAAAAATTGTTACATTTTGGATAATTCACACTATATCTTTATAAACTATAGCCTGTGTTATTCTGATGTGTAAGCTATATTATTGTAAAGTTCCATCAAAATCAATTCAGTAGTTTTTGCGTGAAAGAGTAACAAACATACATCCACACATTCTTACAAACTTTCGCGTTTATAATATTAGTAAGGATTCTGTTACTATGTAGTATCAAGAGTATTTGTTATTACTTATTCTAATCAACTACCGCACCTATACCTGCCAACTACCTATTAATAATTTAATTTGACATTAATAACCATCACACATCAAGCTAAATATTAAATATTTAGATGATTAAAAACACTCTTCTAAACAGGCTTATAAACCTCGTATAAATATTATGAATAATACATCTTGGTTTACCCATATAAGAATAGAATAGAATATAATTTATTGCATAACATTAAGCCATTTCTTCCAGACAACCTTAGGATGGATTAGAGAAAAATTGTGTAACAGTTAAATTTTTCAATATAAATATAATAAAAAAGTATATATATAAGATTTTTAAATAGCAAGTATATATAGACAAGGAAATAAGACAAAAATATACATATATTGATATATATATAAATAAATAATAATAATAGTTATAATGTTTAGAATTACGTAAGTATGAGAGAGATGAAGATGTTATTATTGACTTTAGAGCCCGAGGTAATAATCCTTCACGAGTCCGTTGAACGCCTGAAGAGACTGGGCACGCCTGATTTTCACAGGTAAGCGGACGATTTAGATGATAATTCATCCAAATTAAAGACTTGTTTCAAACGTACATAGCAAGTAAGAACTGTGACGTTTCAATTTTACGGATTCCATATTTGAGTATTATAAAGGAAACCTAAGTCTAAAAATAACAGGTCAAACCATTACAAGTCGCACGCCATAGCAATCAACGGCGAAAGTTCACCGGTAAAGGTCAATAATGTACATTCACCGGCAGAGCTGACGTACGACGTGTACCGTGAAAGTGCTAGAAACTTGTCTGAGCGCTTGTAATATATGTACATATCCATGAAAAAATGACAGTTTCTCATCGGTCATGACTTGATGCCGTTAGTATATCGAGCCTTTACTGCCATTTTATCGTAAGCGACATTTGGATCTAGTAGATTTTTTGTTGCAAAAGGTATTTTAAACTATTATTTTGCTTTTTATCTGAGATGAGACTGAGATCCCTCCTTAATCAACTGAAGTAAAAAAAAAGTTATTATGTCCTAAAATAAAATGTGAAAAGTGCTGTTGGATACCATATTATTAACATATAGAATATTACATTAGTTATAAAATATCTATTGTATATGTTTGCTTTTCTTATAAATAAATTTAAAAAAAGAAAAAGAAAGTGTTAAAACAAAAAAATATTTTAAAACTACTTACAAAAAAATATATACTTAGGTCCAAATATCACTTACGGTAAAATGGCGGTAAAGGGTCGGTATACTTGAGCTCCTATACATAGGGATGAACTATCATTTTAGTCTTATTGAAATAAAATCTATATATAGTTTGATATATATTATTTAAATCGATATCAACCAATATATAGCTTAATTTTTATCGTTTACTAGCTGACCCGGTCACGCGTTGTTGTGGTTTAGTAGAAAAAAATTTGATTACAAATTAAAATCAAACCATGTCCTAAAGTGGAAAAAATCCAGCAAAATGAAAAAAGTTCAACAAAATCGGTTGATCAGTTTCGGAGTCATCGCGGTCAAACACTGTGACACGGAATTTTTATATATATGTTTTTGACACTTCGACATATCCATCATACATCGCAAAGATATATAGAACCACCAAAAACAGACAAGAACATTTTTTTCTTTTTTTTGTAGAAATAAATCGGTAGACAAACACACACTGTATATCTCCATATTAAGCAAGTTACGCTTGTGTTATGGGTAATATACAACGGCCAACTCCGGGGCCGATCCCATACACCCAGACCATAGTAAATAAGGGAGAAAATTCGTTTTCCGAAATTTACCATACCAGGAATCGAACTCGGAGCTTCTGCGTTGCAGTGAGGTAATCCGGCAAAGGCTTAGCCCGCTCAACCACAGAGGCCGTCAAAAAGACAATAGTCATAATATTTGAGGAAAAACAATCGCTTAAACTTTATCATTGAGTGATCTTTTCCATGTAACTACCTCAATATTATTAGCTATTCTGATGATATTTAAGACTCGATAGCTCGGGTCATTACAATACAATGGACATGTTATGAGTTCCTCACATAATGTTATACGTTAAGAGCCCTATCGTGATCTATTGCACCGAATATTATCTCATGGCGATGGAAACAATTCACAAACTCCCATACTTGCATATGCAATATATAAACTACTATATAGTAGTTTATAGTACCAACAAGTAATCTACAATATTATAAAATTCTAAACATGCCGTGTATGTACATTGAAACTAATAAAAAAAACAACTGGAATAGATTATATAAACGACAGAGAACACGATGCATATTTTTTCTACACTTCTTGGCTGTTTGTTCGGGATTCACGTAAAAATTACTGGTCCGATTTCGATGCGGTTTTCGTCGATCGACATCAATTATTGGAACTTAAAATCTGCGCTACTTTTTATCCTTCGAATTCCGCTGGAATATTTCTAGGAGCGGTTTGAAGTTGTTCGAGTGCAAAAAATTAGCTTATTCCGACACACTGAAACGATAACTTAAATTCTTTTTTAAATTCTGCGGTACTCTGAAAGATATTTAAAATCAAGCGGTGGACGAACTCGTAGGCATATCCTAGTCCTAGAATAAGTCTATTATAGATTTAATATACAATCTTAATTTTAGTTAGGAATATCCTTTAGATAAATTAACGAATTGTCATTTAAATAAATAGACATCACGCCTTGCGGATTCGAATCGTTATGTTGAATACCTGAATTGGATTAACCTTTTGAAGATTAATAAACAAACTACCAAAGAACACGTCAATTCGGAATGAATGCGTGGTTGTCGCCACGTTCAGTATTATTTCTGAATCTGAATTAATTGTGACTCGAATATGAAAATTACGACGTATCAGAAAACGCTTAATTAATATGAGATCATTGTGTGTTTTTTACTTATTTATCTATACCAATTCTACACAATACAATAATAATAAGGTACCACTTAGCCTCTACGTATTAGCCGCAAGCCCTCCAAATGTCCGGGCCATTTTCATGGCCCGTGGGTCTCGATAGACATACATTATAAGGCACCACTTAAACCTAGCTTTGCGTGTGATGCGAAAATATACATATAATTTAAATCGTTTTTTTAACAGATGTTTAGATGGATACAGTTTATTAATTATTCATGTAGAAAGATGATATTTTAATATAATTAAATGTAATATAAAACCAAACAGGTGTTTAATGAAGTCGTTTTTTAATTTGTTAAATTAGTGTCGAATCTGCACATGTCGTTTTACCTTTAAAAATATGCTATACGACATTTTTATTGAAAGGGTGTTGCTCTGATATTTGAATAGGATATTTTCAAAACAATTATATCAGCAGTCACTTTAAAAAACAAATGATGTTACATTTGTTATTTAATAATCATTTACAAAAACTGAAAAGTCGCCTAATAACAACAGGATAAATCCATGCAGGAACAGAGAAAGAATACAATTTCCTGCGGCCGGACGGTTTGTCGTAAGAGGCGACAAAACAACCCACAGCCAGGTGGTAGAGTGTTTGCCCGACTGGATGGCTACCACCCCTGGTCTAAACTATGTCGCCATAATAACCTTGTGTTGTGTTCCGGCATTAGTGACCAGGTTCCAGTCTCCCTTAAGAGAGCAGCAGCGCATTTGTAGCACCTTTGGTGTTGCAAATGTTCATAGGCGATGGTAACCGCTTTCCATCAAGTGGACCGTCTGCCTGTCTGCTGAACTCATGCAATAAAAAAATAACATCATCAAGTTTTTTTTAGCCTTTTAAAAAAAAAACTACTTTCTTCACACATAGAAAGAAGAATTAAAATTTGCGATGATGACGTAAATTTAAAAAAAAAAACTTATTGGTAAGTATTGTTTTTCTTACCTTAGACAGGAATACCAGCAAGTGGAATTTGATTTGACCACCAAAGATCTTTGAAGCGGTTTCGTGAGAGAACTCAACGATGACAGGCATGCTCCGAACAAATACCCAGGTCTTGAAGATATCCTCGTCGAATGACTCTCCTTCATATTTGACGCGGTTTTCTTCGAACTGTAGACAAAGAAACTTTATCTGTAAAATTACCTAACAAAAGATAATCTTAAAATGCCTAAGTATTTTTATAAGTTTATCTTAAAATGACTATCCATATGTCAAATTGTATGTATATATAATTAGGCGTGACTTCATCAATAGTCAAAGCAGAAGAAAAGTGTCAGAAAATCGATTATGAGAGCATATTCATATTGGTCTAATTTTAGGGCATACTACTAGGTTATTAATAGGTTTTTACGTGTTTTTTTTTTTTTGGCTTAAATGATTTTCGCCATTCATCTTCTTGTATGATGCTGTTCTTGTTTGTACTACAAAAGCATGTAAAACAAAACTATCCTCAAAAGGATACTTTTTCATTGTACGTGCTTATATTTTCAGTTATGAAGGGACAATTAAATAATTTTGTTTATTATCTACAAATATTTAACAAAGTTAAAATATTTAAAAGCAATGAAAAATCATCTTCCTTAACAATCTCATACAGATATAAACAGGCACTAATAAGAAAAATTTAGTAAAAACTTAACAATTTAAGTAAACTTTGTTATAAAGAGTAATTTTATTAGCTGGAATTGACTTCCACCAGTGATAAAATAGAATTCACCTAAAACAATGATATAAGCAGTCTTATCTTATCAATTAAAGTATTCGATGTAATAATAATATCATTTTATACTTGATATGTACAATATTTGACTGATGACCTATAAAATGTGCTTAATTATCATCTCGAACAAATTGGGTTTGTGGAAATTTTAAGCAATTTCTCTAAAACGCTTTATTGTTTATTGAAATAGAAGTATATTTTTTTTAAATGTAGTCATAGTACACATTTTTCCTGTGAATGCCAAAAGATTATGGCTTTCTTTTCCCTTTATTCAGTTATAAATTTCGCCTTTTGCGCATTTTCCAGTTATATGCCATTTTTGGTGCTAAGGAGTGTGTAATTATATACTTATTAAATTTCAATGACATAGAAACAAAGGAAGGTTGAAACCATTCTAAGCAATTACATTGTGATCTGATAATACAAAGACCTTTATAATATCTGTAAGTTGAAGATTTAAGCTCTTGGTTTTTAATAACTAAAAGAAGTTTTAGTGTTTTTTTTAATACCTCATTTTTTCTTGAGATAAATTGTTGAATAAAATTTTAATTAAATTGTATGTTTAGATGGTTTAAATTATTTTAAACTTTAAAATCTAAGCTTTTCTCACGTTAATGTTATCCCATGGGCACCGTACATTATTCCAGGATAAAAAAGTAATCTAACATGTGCTATTGCAGACTATATACTACCTCTGTACCAAATTTCATTTGGATCTGTTCGGCCGATCTGGCGTGACTGAACAACAAAATCCGTCCAAAATTACCCATTTATAATATTAGTATAGATTAAGTAGGGTAATTTATTGTAAAAATTGTATGTGGGATGTATGATAATTTTCTTCTAAGGACAAATAATGTATAATCTATAGAAGCAAACAAGGCATGTTGACAACAATCTCCTGTGTAAAATTAATACATGTAATAATATGAAAGCTCCTACAATATATAAACTAGTTTCTATAAAACTAGAAAGAACACAAAGGAACTCTTTCAATGTCAGTAACATACTTGTTAACATTTATAAAATAAGTTTATCTCTATATACTGAGTAAGGCCAACAAACTTTATTATCTTCGTAGCAATTTAAACAAGAGATGGGACAACATAATTATACGTAAATTAAATTTTGTAATTCAAATATTATCAAAACACATGCTTAAAATAATGTACTTAGATTTAATAGTCACACTTAGAAGGGCTAATAAACAATTAATTAAAATACCAATTAGAATTGTCATAATAGAAAATCGACTTGTTCATTAATCCTTTACCTTCTAAGACACTACCAGCCTAAAGCATATTATAATAACTTTTAAAAACTCATATTGGTGTGCTGCTGAGAGCTTCTTTGAAGTGTTTAAAAGAAATTATTTTAAGAATCATTGCCCTATAAAATCATTTAAAATGTTTGTTGTTATTGGGAGCCTCTATGGTTGAATGTTTGGATTTTGAAAGTTTTGGTTATGAACTGGAATGGTAAATTTTGTAAATGACCTTTATGTTATTTACAATGGTCTGTGTGTCTAGTATTAGCTTTAGAGTTTGTCCATTGTGTACCCTAACAATATGTCTGCGGACTTTTGTTCATATTTGACCGTGGATGGTGGTAAAAACATTAGTTAATATAATTTAAGCAATCAAATGTACACTTACATTCTTGAAAAGCACAACATCCTGTTCCGCGGCTTCCAACTCATCAATGAGTTTCTCGTCTGTGACAAGAGCAAACACCTGGTCGTCAACCATACTAGCGACATTAAGGAAGACCTTCGCTTTCTCTGTTCCCTGGTCAGGGAAGAAACCGAATACAATAACATTGTTAGCTGCAATAAGTTCTTTGGCTTGTTCAGCGGATGTAACTTCCACTGCAGGTGGACCAGTCTTCTTTTTCAGCCAATTAACGATGTCATCAGCCTGGCGCCCACCTAGTGACATGAGAAAAGAGTTTTTATTGCAGTGAAATTCTTATATGTATAAAACTATTAAAATTTCTAAAACTACTATATAAAAAGAAGGAAAAGATAAAAAGTTATCTGATGAAATTTCCAGTAACAAATAGGCAAACATGTAGTCTTCGCATGCATGCCTGCTTAAGCAGCTTCCTGTCCTAATGTGCACATTGTTACAATTACGACATGCTAAGAATGGTGAAGGAAAACACCATATGATATTGTATAACCTGCACATGGAGAAAACCAATGTGTCAAACCTGCCAAGAATAATTGAAAATGTAAATTATTACATTTTATGGGCTTGATAGGAGTTTTATAGCATGGGATACTTTAGGGAATTTGATGTGTTACCACACTTAAATATAAAAGTAAAAGTTGCATTAAAAGCAGTTCATATTCATTGTTCTGAATGTGAATATGTACATACATTTTGATTTTTTTTTAATGAAACTTGCTTTCGATTTGTATTTATATATTTAGTGATTTCACAGCTTATTATGTATTTAGATTTTATATAGAAATTGAGTGACATGTATGATTTATGAAGACATTATGTTATGATGTCTAATGGAAATGAAAGAGTTGCGTTAATCACAAACATTTTTAGAGATATGATATAATGCACTGAAATGGAGAATCAATGGCACAAGCCCTCTTCATCAAAGTAAAAATAGTATTTTAGTGTTGAGTGTACAAGTAAACTTGTACACTACACTGTACTGTAGTGCATAAGTAAACTTATAAACTGTACATTTTGTTAGAATAATTAATACTGAAAATGATCATGAAAAATTTGAGTGACTGTTAAGTATGAATAGTAACACTGATTAAAATATCAGTGTTACTAATTGTAAGATAAAATGTATTGTGGTAAGGAATGTGATTCATTATTCTAATGTGGTTTGACTCAATTAACTTAATTAAAGTAGAGATTAATTGCCTGATTGTAGTGTAATGTAACTGAAAATGATGAGACTAGTCTACAGGAAAATACCATTAGGCATTTTCCTATCCTTGTAGACAAAAACAAAGGTAAATCTATAGCTGTGTGTTGTACGAATTGTAAGTAGCAGGTTGGTGGAATTGGGAAGGGGTGAGGCATACTTTTGAGGGTGGGGCAAACCTTTGGTCTGGAGATCTTCACTTTTTTTAAATAAACTATTATTTATAAAATACTACTACTACTACTAATAAAATATGCACATTATTAGTATCTGAGAAGCAGTCTTTAGCTTATTTCAATCAAATCAATCATGTAAAAAGGTATCTGTCCTCAGATTGTGACTTCAATTTTAGTTACCATTCTCAATGCAGTTAGATAAGTCATATCAGTGTATTAGATACATAACTCAAAGAATTAGACTATAAATAATAAGCACATAAAACTTGATTTAAGCATTAAAAAATAATTTTATATTATAATCAGCTTTAGTTAGTAAATTATGTGACTACAGACATAAAAGACACCTGCTTTAGAATAAACTGCATAGCAAATAATGTGTCACTCTCAAGTTCAATGAACATTGGGCAGAGATTTATAACACACTGACTTTCTAGATAATAGTTTAAATCAGGTTGTACTCAAACTGAGTTGATTAAGATTTCCAAATCATTTGACATACTGCTAACTTCTACTTGCTGGGAACTAGAAGCTATGGTCAATAATATTCTTAAGCAATATAAATTATAATGCACAATGAAATGTAAAACGTGACATTTTAAGTTATGTAAAATTTACCAGAGTAATCAATAGGGTTTCCATTTTTAAAGAACTTCAGTGTAGGGTAACCTCTGACACCATAGTTTTCGGCAAGATCCTGTTCTTGCGTGGCGTCGACTTTAGCCAACTTGATAGGAGATTCTTCCTCAGCTAACTTCGTAGCTGCCTTCGCGTACTCCGGTGCGAGAGATTTGCAGTGGCCACACCATGGTGCATCTGCAGAATTAAAAACATCGTTGACACATATAAGCAGCCGGCCGCCAACGCTAACTTCCTTACGTGTCAATGTACCCTATAAAGCTTAATAAACACTTAAAGTTCACTTGATTTCCCTTTTGTGACTATTAGTCAAATAGAAACAATAAAAATGAAGAAAACTTACAGAATTCCACTAAGATGAAGTTGGTAGACGAGATGACACTATCAAAATTAGATTTGCTTAGAACTAACACATTTTCTTCAGTAGGGATTTCGTCTCCGAAAGCCAACCCTAAAAGGGCTAACGCCGTAAATAGAATCACACGCATTTTAAAATAATTGGCGTCTATAACTTAGCTTACTCGGAAGACGAAACTCTACAAAATGCCGAAATGCTGCCACTTCATTCACTCTTGTCGCACTTGACGTGGCAGCGTCGATCGTGTGTTTGGCTGTGATTGGTTGAATTTGTTTTTTTAAAGACAAAGGCAATAATTCAATGTCACGTACACAAAAAAGAACATTATACAGTATTGAAATAATATTGACAATAAGAATATTTTTTTCAGTAAATAAATAATTTTTATTTTAATATTATATGAAGTATTATTTTCTGGCGCAATTTAGGATCTGTATGCTTTTGAAATAAATTCTTTTTTTTAAAACGAGTAAATAATTAATAATTATACAAAATAAAGGTGCGTTTCTTCTATATCTCACATTGCCCAAAATGCTCCGTCTGCTGTTCCACGATGCGACCATGGTCGTTATGATCGTGGCGAAAGTCACTAATGACGTCATGATTTACGCTCACATAGCGCTCACTCCGCTCGCAGCCACCCATGTCAAGAAGTGGGTCGAATAATTGTTCAACATAAGTTCACGATTGTGACGCCGGTAATCGCGGTCGTTGTGAGTCTCTTGTGGAACGTAGCCTAAGGTTAAAGAAGCCTATTCAATATCAATAGCCTACAATGCAAATCTCTAGCGGGTAGAGTTTGCAGGACTCAAGAAGCATCATCTGCTGGGTATTGCAGGACGCAATGTAGGTTGCAATGCAACAGCATTCACAGTTCTGCATTACGCGCGCGGTAGACTGCCAGGCTGATTAGTGGATGGGCTCCCTTAAATATTACTATATTCTGATTCTGACACTAGATGAATAGAATTTTATAGAATGTCACTGATTGAAAACATGTAATAAAGTTCAATAAACAACTACTGTACTGACAAACAACTTTCTGAAAACAATAAACATTAAAAACTATTAATTCTAATTTTAATTTCAGAGTTCAATATGGAATAAAAATAATCTCCTGGTTTAGTGTTATATTAAATATAGTTTTCTTTTCAACGTAATCATATCACAGTGCTAATTAAAGAAGAAACATATTTGAGTAAGTAAACTATATCATTTATCTAAAACATTAATCCAATACTGAATTTATACCGTGAGGCGTATGAAATTATTTAAACATTTTTATGTAACATAACTTACCTCAGTTGTAATTAAGTGTTACATTGATCCATATAGGCACTTATGACCTCCAGCGGCACTGTGGGACCAAATTAATGAAGTTCCAAAATTACATCACATTCTCACATGCACACCATATAAAACATTAGTAATTCACAAATGCTGGCACTCTAGTCGCCTCACTATTACAGATTTATTTTAGATGTTTTAAAATTGGACTGAATCCAATTTTTGTACCTCCTTCCTCATTAAGTGTGGTTGTCTAGTTAGTGTATTGTTTGGGTAATCCATTAAAAATAAAAAAACTGAAATAAAGGTATGTTCTTTTTTTTAAAACATGTACAAAACTCAGGGTTTTTATAACTGTACACTTGGATTATCCCTTTGCCATGCAGAACTAAAAGGCCCTGAGATTTATTTTACTTCACAGTATCAGTGTACTATTACATGGCTGACATAAATCTAATGTGGTGTAATATTGTAATAAAAGTTAGTTATAAACATTGTATTCATGGTGTATTAAAATTATTAACTGATATTAAATAAAATTATGTAACATTACAGATGCCAGAGTTAACAGTAACCTCTGAAATATATCTGGAGTATGAATATCAAACAAAACATAAACCAATTAAAGAAGGAAGTAAGTTTTAACTTAATAAAGATAGTTAAAAATTGTTGTTTAATAGATTGTTTCATAAATCATGTATAATCTTGTATATTATAATTATGTATATTCTTAAAACAAAAGTTATTTATATATTATCAATTCATATACAATTATAAAGCAATACATAGTATAAAATTAGTCAGCACTTTTAATCAAATTGTATGACAAATACACACTTTGTATATTACCAAATAAAGGAGGCTATATACAATGGTCAATTATGGAGCCAATTTACATCCAGACCAGAGTAAATCATGCAAATTATACAACATAAACAAAATGTATTATACCAGGAATAGAATCTGGGACCCCTGCACTCTAGTAAACTAGGTGTGTCAACACACCATCATAGAATATACATAACATTATAATTATTTCTTTGGCTTACAGATGTGATATCAGAATTTCCATTTCTTCTACCAAAAGGCAACAGTACTGTTCAATATGATGAAGATAATGATTTGGATATTGAGAGACCACAGAAGGAAACCATCAGAATTGGTAATTATAATTAAATTTTTGATGGTATGTTTGCAAAATGGCAATGGCTGTTATAAGTGAACTTCTTTCAAACAAAGTAGCTATTACTAGTACCAGAGAAAACCTTTGAGATGTTGAAGCTATAAAATGTATTGAATTGTATATTATTGATTCAAAGTTAGTAGCAAATTGTTTTGTATTACCTGTGATGTTCTGCATTTGTAGAAAAAATATCAGTCCTTATAGCATAAATCTGGGCTGACTAGGCTTTTAGTCCATTATATGATTGAACTATATAATTATTACTTATGAGGGTATGCACGTGACTTCATCCACACTTGGCTTGAAATTCCCGTGGGATCCTTGGCAAACAAAGTACTTCAGCCTTTAAAATGTGTCGGAATAAGCTAATTTTATACACCAAAAGAACTACAAACCGCTCCCGGAAAAATTCCCACGAGAGTTCCAAGATAAGAAATATCACACATTTTATTACATGAAATTTGCTATTGATTAGTGAAAAATCACATGGCCATTACAAATCATTCCCAGAAAAATTCTCGCAGGATACCGGGGATAAAAAGTAGCACAGATATTAAGTCTTAAGAATTTGTTGTAGGTCAGCCAAAACCGCATTGAAATTGGCCAAGTAGTGTTTATGTGAATCCCTAACAAACAGACCAGAAATCTACAAAAATTCCATTGTGTTCTTTCTCTCTCATTTATACAGTCTATTTCAGTTGTTTTTTTAAATAGCTTCAATATAGAGACACGGCATGTTTAGAATTTTATAGTATTTATATTGTACATTTTGTTTATTTGCGGTTGCAAATGGTTGTAGTAGTTACTGGCAGTCGTCCCGGAGGCGGAGATATGCGCATGACTTCCCTCCTTGAAATACCGCTGCAGGTGCCGGGGGGGGGGGCAGTAGTTGTTGAAAGTGGGTTCTCGAAGTACAAAGTTGAAAAAATACACCTTGCCGTACACTGAACTATAGATAAGATACAGGACGGATACTTTCAGTGGAGCCGTAATTGAAAGGACCTTTACTGTTGCAGCTACACGAAAATCTATAATTTTTCATAAAATTTTGATCCCCATTTGAAAAAAGTGTACAATTACAAAGAAAATGGTCTGATTGCACAAAAAAAATCTGATGCTAATCGATCCTGTTTCCAATACTGATCAAAAGTTTCTATGGGACCAGCTCAGGTTGGAGTACAGTCAGAAATTATAAAAACTAGTCTAAGATCATTTTCCCGTAGCTGCAATGGTTAAGATACTCCCTCTTGAAAGTTTTCATCCTGTGTAATTTAATATTTCAGAACATAGTTCAAAAACGAAAATTGCATTAGTGGGTTTGCAAGTGTGGCGTGGTGCGTTTCTGCTTGGCGATTGGTTAATACATCTGGGCTTGAAGGGGGAGCTCCGCGATACCACAGTTTTGGAATTGGGTGCTGGCACTGGCCTAACGAGTTTTGTTTCTGCTATCTATGCTAAAACAGTTATATGTACTGGTGAGTAAAATAAATAAATATATATATAATGAAATATAAGTTATCGGTAAAATCGGTTGAGAAAATTAGTATTATATCGGTAAATTATTATGTTAATAAAATATTTTTTATAATTTTCAGATATAGATGTGGGTGGTATATTAGACCTAATAAAATTAAATAAAAGGTACAATGAAAGATTGATAAAATCTCAGTTTAAAGTGATGCCACTGGATTTTAAAAACACCTCTTGGGACACGAAATTGACGAATGTTATAAAAGAGGTCGACATAGTGATAGCAGCCGATGGTAAGCTCAATTTCTCTTTACTGTTTTTTCTTGACGTTGTGGTAGCTCGGTGATTAAATTTCTATTGCAAATATGTGGGTTTTAGTTGTGGTAGAAAGCATGCATTGGCATGGAAGATGAATATTATCCCCGTAAATTGCTAATGCGCCTGGCCACCATTTTGGTGACGTAACCGTAGCCGAACACTCAGTACTGTTAGCATCACTGGCCGGCGAGTACGCGTACATATCGAGTTGCGGATGACGTCACGTGAATGTTAATTTGACAAGGTTCCAAAGCCTTACCGCGAAAAAAAAAACGCAGGCTGTCACTGACAGTGACGTCTCGTATTAATGTTTTTTGACGTTCCCGCCCCCTTGCGTTCTTCCCGCGCCCGCGCTGATATTGCTCTGCACTGCCCGCCCCCGCAAATTTAAATTTTCGTATAAAATAATAATTTAAAGTGCATTTTCCATATATCCAAATCCAATCCAGTGTTTGTATGTGGTGTTAATTCAATACTTACAAGAAGAAGAAAGAACACGGGCCGGCCCAGGAAGATTGCAACACACCGAAAGTCAAGTAAGTCATACGAACGCTTTTCCCAACCAATACCTACAGTCCATTGTTTTTCATACCACAGCGCATTAGCAATTTGCGGGGATAATACTTGTCGATATTGAGGAACGGCAGTAGTCTAGTAATAGTAACGAATTTAAAAGAGCTTATTAAGCATACAAAAACATTAAATAGACTCAAGCTGATGTGCATAGATATTAACCAATAGTTAAAATAAAGCAAGACAAGACAAGAGCTATGAATGTCAAAGAAGCAAGTGAGGTATCTAAGAATAAGCCTGAATGACGCTCTGTTGTTCGTGCCTACCCCGCAAGGGGCCTGGCGTGAATTTATATATGTATGTATGTTAAAATAAAATAAACGATAACGATTTTTTCTCTTGACATTAATTGCTTATATATTACTAAAAATTGTCATTTTTTGAAATTAGAATATTTATGTAAATTATAATTTTTAGTTCATTTTGTAGACCACTATATGGTAGAATGTACTGTGCATCTACAATTGTATAACACATGTATAAATTACATTCTTGCAAATAAAGAAATTGATTGATTGATAAAAATATATGGCTAAGCAGCAATTATTTTATTTCTAACCGTCGGATTTAATGAGCTTGATCCTAAAGGCTCCTTTGTACTTAAGCAGTAACAGGTTCGATTTTTTTACCGGTTTCCAAGCCTTAATTACAAGATACAGAAGCGGGCAACAGAATATAAGAAAGAGTTGTGCCACAAAAAAAAAATTACATATAACTTGTGAGATGCCAGAAAATTCCCGCGGGGTTCCCAAGATGAATAGTAGCGCAGATTTTAAGTCTAAGAATTTTCTGTCGATCAGAGAAGAATCAAAATCGGCCCAGTAGTTTTAAGTGAATACCGATCAAATAGACACAGACAATAAAACAAACAAAAATGCATTGTGTTCTCAATCATTTTTATAGTGTAGTCCAATATACCAAAAAACCACCAAAAAAGAGCGCATTGTGCGCTCATTACAAAAGTATCGCACCGCTCGAGTTACTGTACAAACGATAAAAACATCGCAAAACCTTCGTTGATGTTTGAAAAACTACTCTATGTGATGTATGTATGACTGAATTTGTGTTCTATGTAATCAGAAGTTATGATTCTTTACTTATTTTTTTTTCTTTTGATAATCTACGACCGTTTTTTGTAGTGAAATTTGTAAGGAACTGTGTATCTTTGGTTTTTTGTATAACAGTGAGTGTAGTTCATTTTTTTTAAATAGCTTCAATGTACAGACACGGCATGTCATGTATGTTCTAATATGTATGTACAGTTTCACACAACTTATATTTCGGAAAGGTTTATTTGCGCAGAAAAGTGCAAACCGTTTTCTGACATGTAAATAGTATATTATATATTCGCAAGCGGAAATAGCAGTTTTGCTTATTGTGCATTCTTAGCTGTTTTCCGCTTACACGATTCGTACGCTTTCAGCGCTGCTAAAATTGGTCTACTGCGCAAGTACATTGGGAAGAATTGTCGATTGTGTATACTATCTATTAATACATTTTATTTAGATGTTTGTATGTCTTAACATGTGTCTATTAGTATGTTTGTATATGTATATACGTTTACAAATTAGTTCTTTGTGTCTTTAACAGAAAAACCTGCTATTAGTCGTACATTTTAACATTGTTTGTAAAATTGTAATATGTTCTGTTAGTTTTTCAATAAATAAAAAATATAGTCAATACAGCACAATTCTTTCCATTTCAGTAATATACGACGACGACGTAACAGCAGCGTTTATTTCGACAGTCCAAAAAATCATGAACACACGTCCGCCAAAGACGCTATATGTGGTGCTAGAAAAGCGATACGTGTTTACGATAGAGCATATGGAGTCGATTGCACCATGTTATGAAACATTCCTCTCGTTACTCGACAAAGTAAAGACAGAAAACGTTCATTCCACGTGGAAAGTCGAACAGTTACCGTTGGACTTTCCAAAATATTTCACATACGAAAGAGTTAAAGAATTAGTTCTATGGAAGATCACTTCCAAACCAGTTATTTGCTAATCTGTGATATTAATAAAGCTAGTTTTATGAATATATAGTTTTGTTTATATGTTACCTATGTTCTTGACGTAGTTAGCCCTGAATCTCTACTAATATTATAAATGTGAATGTAAGTTTGTTTGTTACGCTTTCACGCGAAAACTACTCAACCGATCATCATGAAACTTTGTACACATATTCTTGGAGGTATTAGAAGTAACATAGGATACTTTTTATGACAAAAATTTAAACGCGGTCGAAGTCGCGGGCAGAAGCTAGTTACAAATTTTTATATTAGTCATCGAAGGGTATTTGATTATACATTTTGTAATTGTCTCAAAAGAAAAGTTTAAAGTATCAAATGACCAAAAACCCATATCTAAAGAAGAAAAATCGTTCTACATTTCAATTAGAAAACAGCATTCCACATAAAAAGAGATGCCGTGAATAGTGGTTCGGCCGAATGTTCGGTGTAAGGTGTGTTCAATTTGCACGTAAGTACCAGATTGGTATTGTAAGTATTTTCTTACTTTCTGGCGAATGGCAAGTACGTATAATTTATACTGAAATTTTTAAAACTTGCCTAAACGTATTATTGAAATAAAATATTAATAAAAATCGTATTTGACTCAATTTGTGTTTTTCTTCACAATTCGGTATTCGCTGAATAGTGCAGTGTTCGGCCGAATACCAAATAGTGTAGAGTGGACGAATACCGAATAGCAGCCGAATATTCGTGGCATCTTCAGTTAACATACTATAGTAGAATTATTTTCTCCGTGCAGTTTGGGTCATAAATCAAACTCGGCCTCAGCCCGGCTAGGGCGGTGAGCATGTTGCGCAGGCGCAACGCCATTATCGATAAAAACTCATTCTTATCAAAGAAATATTATCATTCTTATAAAAATCTTTATTACCTTTTTTGCTGTTAATTTTAAACTTCGATAAATAGAAATATAAATATAGATAGATAGAAAAATAAATATAAATACTTATAGTATTTATATTTATTTTTAATATAACTTGTTACATTCTAAACTTTTGTACTTATAGTTTTACCTAATTAATAATTTATTTTAAATCATTATTATTCTTATTTTAATAAACACGTTGTTTTATCTAATTTTCTTTCATTTATATCACTAACCTACAAAATGACAAAACTAAATACACTATCGATAACGCTTATCGACAACAATAATGCGTATCACGCCTGCCCATAAGGCCCGTGAGTGGAAGAGAGAGCGAAATACTCGCTTCCTGCTCCGAATATTTATGACCCAAACTGCACGGAGAAAATAATTCTACTATAACGCTGTCTATTTCTCTCGTCACTTTCCTGCTTGCTGCTAATGTAAGCGAGGTGTTACGGAGAGCTTCACAATTTCAACGATTTTGGAAGTGAATTTTACACTTGTTAAAGGACATCTTTATAGAATCGTAAACTATACATCCGATTTCTGTCTGTCTGTTTGAGTGGGTCCCGGGATGGTTTACAGCCACAATTGGAACCGGTAGGTTGCTCTGATATCGGGTTCTAGAATCCTCCTAATCACCTGGACCGATTTTGGTGATTTTGTTTCTGTGTCATGAAACAGTCTTAGGAATTCAGAAAATATGACGGTACGAAGTTCGCTGGGTCAGCTAGTTCTATATAAAAAGAGAGAATTACCCGATCTATCTATTCTATTGGTTAATCATAGTCATTTAGGAACATCGGTGTGAAAATTTACGATTATGTCATATACATAAAAAGAGACTGGCGGATATGACGAAGTCACAAGGTTCTGTTAATGCCAACATAGCTACAGAACCCTAATAAGGCTTATTAATTAAAGACCGGTCTCGAACCAAATTATTATATTTCAATTTGTTTCGTCGAACTTACAACAGGTCTTGTGATCCGACCGCTGAGTTAAAACATGCAAAACAAAACGCAACTAAATAATTTAACATCTCTTACAACAAACAATTGTCCATATAAAAATAAATAACATTTCCAATAAATTATGCCATGTTTTTTTACAAATCACATTTTTATCAAGTAAAAAGCTAATTAATCTATTTATTTCTGACTTGGCCAAAATTCATTGTACTTCGTAAGAAATGTTTTTCTAAGTTCAGAGTTTCTAGCTTGTTGGTCCTTTTCTTTGCTGAGCGTCTCCACGCTCTGTCCAACACAAAGGTCCCCGGTAAAGTGAATGATAACAACTTGCGTGTTGAACGTTACGTTTTTATCCGGGTTTTGTTTGCCGTAGTTTACTTGTGGACAAAATTCCAGTTGATATGGCAAAGATAACTCATCGGCTAGAAAATAAAAATAAAATCGGTCAAATTCATACCAGTCCGTAAAGTGTACGGTTCTGTATGGGTTTTTGAGCGTGTCCTCTTGGTCGTTTCATCATTTGGATTGGAAAATATCCCTCAATAAAACTACGCAACATAGTCTTATTCAAAGATTTTTTATTGATGCTCTATGCTGTACTAGTGATGGCACATTTCAACAATCACCGGTAAAATAAGAGTGATATAAAATAATTCACTTCATTCCAGTTACAAGAATAGGAAATGACTGTTAAATTTCACCAAAGCGTCATTACATGTGAGGCAAACCGTTATATATACCTAAAGTAGATAGTGAAAATGATAAAAGAGCGAATTTATTTAAGTAATATTGAACCTTATTCTTTAAATTCTTATGCAGTAACGCTGGGAGTGCAACGTATTATTTCATTTCACAGTTCCCATAATCACTTGCAGTTCTAGTCGTCACCGTGACAAGTCGCGTTACTGTCGTCACTACTAAAATATAGGGTGGTAATTTCTCACTAAATAAATAGCAGTGATAAAATAAAATAATTACACGGCAGCGATCGATGCAATAAAGTAGCTGTAATTTCCATCACTATGCTCTACCAATGGATTCATAACAAGTAAATTGTGCCAACTAAACTTTGTTGCTTTTTCAAGATAACGGTGATATTTCTGTTAGTAGTGCATTGTAATGGCACGCGGCTGCATTAAAAAACCATGAGTGCAACGTTACCTCTGTGGCTGTATATATCGAGGGCTACACAACAAATGGGCGTATACGCAAAAATGCCGTTTTTTTGTTGTTTCCTAAAACCTATATATGTTACAATTTAGAAAGTCTTACCAGTATGCAAGTATACTACCTAAATAGAAGGGTATTCTAAATTTCAGCCTTATACAATCTACTAGTTTTGTTTTATTCACAATTTTGTCCCTTGTAAAAACTGCACTTTTGTCTGTACACCCATTTGTTATGAGCCCTCGATGTAACCCCCAATTCGACATAATTTATCAGGATACAAAGAATCCTAAGTGCTAACACGAGATATAAGCTGGCTTTAAATTATAGAACGAAGAGAGTGGTGTACTTAATACATATGTATTACAAAATATAAGATGTATGTTAAACTTACGTTGAGTAGACTCTTCAGCGCCTTGCACAGAAGAATCGCCGGTGCATTCCGGGCCACATCTTCCGTCCTTGAGAATCCCGCGCATCGTCGTCAACTTGCTGATCGCTTTCTCATTATTTTTACTATTCTGATCGTTCTTATGCTTGTCTATGTTACGTAAGAATTTTTTCATCTGGAATAGCAAATAAAGTTAGGATTCTAAGTACTACCATGGAAGAAGAATACTTTTTCCATGGCACTATGAATGAAATATAGTAAGAATGAATCTCCGTATTTTATGGTAAGTTACACGTTGTATGCTGTCACTACCATCACTACAATAAAGTTTTATATAGCTATCATGGTATAGTATTGTTTTTGACAAAATCGCTACGAATTATAAAAATGGGTATTGTGCTCACTGTTTTCGAAATTTTCTTCGGCGGATCTTGGTACGACATCTTAGGCTCACCAGGATTACTACCAACCACATATAACGTATTCTTTGGAATATCAAAATCTGAATATACAGGAGTTCCTTCAACAGTTTCCTTTTGTCTCTGGCCAGTAGTTGATTTGCTATTAGTCGGCACGTAAGACGATTTCTTATTATCTGATTGAATCTTTTGTATTACTGGTGTATTTTTATTTCTTTTCTTCTGTGATATTGCTTCATCATCATTGGACAGACTCTCTTCCGAGGTCGAAGGGAACACCTCGTTTAAACTGAGAACTTCCAGATTGCACTCGTCAAGATTTGACAAATTGTTTAAATCTGTCACTTGGCGCAACTGGTCTGTTGAATGGATGCTTATGAAAGACTTCTGATCGGTACATACGGCACCTTCTATGCCCGATGCTGACGGCTTTTTTGACACTGTTACTGCAAGGTTTAAATTGAACCACTGTAATACCAACCAATACATGTCCCTTTGATGGATTTTTAGGGGGACGGGCAGTATACCCGCCACGCTTACCTTAGGTAGGCATTACACATAATTAATCTCAGTACAGCTTTCCTTGACTAGTAATTATAGTCGTATTTGCATATTAGACCGTAAAGCCGCCTAAGACAAGTGGTTCATGCTTCACGACTAGGTTTCGAATATATTTGAAACGTGAGTTAGCCACTACTCTAAGCACATCAAATCTGTTAGAATGCGTCACTGTGATAATCGCAAGAAATTTAAAAATTGCGATGTTACTAACCTGCGTAAGTACAGCTTTCAGTGGCGTGACATGTTATTAGTCCTATAATCAAAAAGTTGTCTTAAGTTCAATTCAATAAGTACAATGAACAGCGATAAAGAACGAACGGTGTACCTTCAGCATCGTGTTTGTTGATGACCTGGGTGTCTTCCTTACACTTGTCAGGTAATTTATTTGTATTCTTCGATTGTGACATATTTTAACAACAAATTTCAGTTGGTGAACTTTGTCAAATAGCTTTCCATATTTCTTTTTTGGTTGCCTTGACAATTCTAATTTTTATATTTTTCCAGCCTTATTTGTGATCTTTTTGGTACAAGCGCAGCCGACAACTTAAGTTTTTTTATGTGAACACTGCACAATCATTGTCCTAATTATGATAGGTAATCTCGTAGTGCTGGCTCGGTGTGAGATACCGTGCTTTTACAGAATATCGGCGTTAAATTGTTAGCTTTGAACCAATAGTGAAGAATAGTTTCGAATGGCGAGTGATATTATCGATAGCTCAAATTTTACTCCCTATCATTCCATATTCCTTACTTCTCCATCCCGTCTATCTTTGGAAATCGAACCCAAAACTTAAGTTGTAGGAAATCAATTAGGTATGTACCCTTGTCGCTTAGTTTTATTATTTCGCAATTTAAAACTGGTTTTATCTGATTTAAAATATTTCTTAAGCGCACAGTCATGCGTAGCTTTTTATTATTAGAGATCTTCTGTTGCTGCGCAAACAAGAGTTCATATTAAAGCATTCTAAAGACTGCAATGCGCCTGTTGCGCCTTACTGCATGCACTCCGAGAAAATGTAAGTAATGCTAATTTTATAAGTTGTACATATCGAGGGCTTCATAACAAATTGGCGTACAAACAAAAGTGCAATTTTACACAAGGGAATAAATTGTGAATAAAACAAAACTAGTTGATTGTATAAGGCTGAAATTCGGAATACAATAAGTATTAAGGTAAGACTTTCTAAATTGTAAAATCGCATTTTTTGCGTATACGCCTATATGTTATGAAACTCTCAATATAAATAATTAAGATATTCTGTAAATATCGCATGTTTTGCGCCTCATGTTGGATAAATAAAATACAAGATTATAATAATAAATTTTATTTCATCATAAGTACAATTTACTGAAATTAAATCGGAAACAATACAAAAATAACAAATCCAATTTTATTAAAATTAACATTGCAATTATGTTTAAATTATAAAGTTCAGAAGTCTAAAGTGCTAACCTTTTATTCTTACTTTGCTCTTCATTCATACAAGCGAGAAGTCAGCCATTGTGGTAATAATCAGGGATGTCATGGAGCTCCGTAACCGTAACCGAAATTATCGGATATCGGATAGGTGCGTAGTGTAAATGAATTTTCTTTGTTTATTTAATAAACAAAGAACATTATTTAAACAGCTTTATTATGATTTTGTTTTTGCAATCGATGGGTAAAGTTTTAAAATAAGTAGCTATAATAATTACTTATATGACTGACTAGTTTTCCCGCGGCCATGCCGCGTGAAAAACCGTCTCCCAAATTTACTACAATGTTTTACCTAAAAGTTAACTGTTTCTTGTTCACTACAATAACAATGAAACTAAGTCCATATAGTCTACACACAGAGGCGAATCGCCGCCAACCCGATTTGAAATAATAAAATGAATGAGATGTTGTTTATGACAACGTAGGTATTTGTTAGCGAATTGCAAAAAGCGATTGCAGTGCCATCTATTTTGCTAATCCGTTTATTCCGTGGAAACGACGTAAATTGTCGGGAAAAGATGTACCCCCTAAGTGTCATCACGGGTTATAAGCCAGCAATATGTCAAGTTTCAATCATATCCTACCTACGTTAAGTAGTTTTAAAAGATGCGATCCCAGCGCCATTTTTGTTTATCCTACGGAAATCACATTATTTATCGGGATAAAAAGCATCCTACGCCCCGGGATATAGGCTAGCTCTATGTCGAATTTCATTTAAATCCGTTCCGTAGTTTTCACGTGATGCTCTAACAGACAGACAGAAAAAAAATCCAAATTTTGCATTTTTGGAATCTCCTGGTCCGAATTATCCCCCCTGGCTATTTCACATTTTCAAACGCATTGTACAAACTCGAACCATTTACAGATTTATTATAGTATAGATTGGAGTACAAAACGAAAACCTAAAAATAAATCCCCCAACCCACTTGTATTTTACTTTAACAATTTCTTCAAAATGTAATGTCCGTAACTGAAACTAGCCGAAATTAACGAATAATCCGCAATAATTTTATATCAGTACCCGTATCTGAAACCGATATAATATATCCCTATCTACATCCAGATTCGAAATTTCATATCCATAACATCCCTGGTAGTAATTATATATATAATTAGATATATAATTATATATACTTATCTATTTTTATAGCTCTTTATAATTATGCAGTGGGCCTTAATGTTGAATGATATTCTTAATAAATTGTTAAATTAGCCCCTACTCCATTTTACAACTTATTTTTTTAAGCATTAGATCCAAATAAATAGATTTAGAGTTTAGTTTTGATCTAGCAACAAAAATAAATAATTATAAAATAATAAGTATTTTTGGTACAAACACGGAGACTAAAAAAATTACGTATTTCTTATATTAAACGGCTCATTGCCGTCTTTCAACTCCGAGGAAACAACCAAAGTGATACAAGTAATCATAAAACCGAGTCATTCGATGTCAACAAATGTAGTAGATTTTCAAGTTTTTCAACCAAACTGATTCAATTAGGTTGAACCATGTAATATCAGCGTAAGTAAGAATTAGTGCCACTGTACACTTGTGTGTAAGAAGGAAAAATAAAGTAAGTAATAAGGAAACGTAAATATATATATTTTAATCATATAACAATTATTATAATAGGTTAGCACTTTAAACCAAAAAAAGCAATTTTCAATTGAATGGTGTCACTAGACCAATAAATTATATATAGGTATGAACTGTGGTACTATATCCTAAGACAATCAACGTAACTTCTCTGAAGTATCTTCCATTTATTTGAATTAATTTGTAATATATTTGCAGTCTTTTGTAGAAATGTATAAAATTACCTATATTCATAATTATGATTTCGTGTTTGAAAATTGGTTTAATCACCTAATTAAATTATTCATTTTCTTTTGTATATTAAATTTATTATTTATTCTAGAATAATTAATCAACTAATATTTAATTTAACCTCAATTGCCATTCGATAATGAAACACATTCGACATTTAGACGTTCAAACAACCAATTAAATAGCAAAAATAACCATAAATACACAAGTAGCAAATTCGATTGAACATTTGACCACGAACTAAACTGGCTTTTAAGGCTCGTATTCCACAACAACAAGCTGATGTTTTAAATAATAACCTAATATATGTTAATTTAAAACTATTTCCGAATACATGTGACGTAGAGCCGCGCGACAATTTTAACCGACTTTAAAAAGAGGAAGAAGTTCTCAATTCGTCGTGTAAATGTATGTTCAATGATAACTTTTATGTTTCTGAACCGATTTTGAAGTGCATTGGAAACAATTCAGCTTCAAGATATACATTTCATTGTTAATGTATACCATAATTATGTAAAAAGTAAAAAGTAAAAAAGAAACCGACTTTAAGAGTAACTAAAAGGCATAAAATAAATCTTTTGCACAGTAAAACATAAGAAACCAACAACAAATTTGCAAAATGCACCGACCTCTAGATGTTGGAGAAGAGAAAATATTAATTATAAATAATGCTTTTTAGTTACTCTAAGGGCCACTTGCATAAGGCTGCTTAAATTTATTTAAGAAAGACAAAACGTATTTAACACCCTTAACCCTCAAATATTATTAGCGTCTTGCACAACGCAAAATATGCCGCTAAATATGTTTAAAGAACTGTTAATACGTTTTGTGTGAACGTATTTAGGCAGTTTAATATGATTAACTAATTTTATTTAAAGGCGATCGTAATACAAGCGGCCCTTAAAGTCGGTTCCTCTTTTGCTAAAACTTTTTATAGTATTATCGTTTCTATTTTAGATTTTTTACCACTTTTTATAATTATTAGGGCCATCTTTTAGTCACCTTGAATGAGTCTTGGGTTTAAATATTACGTGTGTCCCGCTACAATTACTATGATATGTGCTTGTCAGTTGACAACTTATTTTTTTTGCGAGGTGGAAATACTTCATGCACATGTCACTACTCAGGGGCTAAAACCGCCCTGGTGTATTTTGGGTAAAGGATATAAATTATATATTTGGAAATGGCTAGATAGCCAACTATCTTGGCTATCTTTTGTCTAAGTTTTCCTTGGACTTCAAGATGTAGAAAATATATATTTTTACTATTTATTTATTCTTGAAGTTTCTTCTTTGCAAGTCTTTAAGGGGTTGAAACAAAGTATGAAAGTTAGTACAGTAGAACCTCTTTAAGTCGAATCTCGATAAGTCGAAAACCTCCCAAACTCGAAAAAAAATTGTGTTCCTTCCCTTCAGGCCCCGAAACCTCGGTTGCTCGAAATATGAACCCTTTATACGAGAATTCTAAATAACAAGCAAATTTAGTGCTTATTTTCCTTCTACAACTCGAAAAAATAATTGGGTCTCTGCATCTCGAACATGCAATAATAGTTTTTTACCTTTATAATTAATAGGCCTTTTTTATTTCACGTATAAAACTCAAAATCAGTTAGAATAAATCTTAACCTCTAGAAGTCGAATGTTTCCTTACAAAATTCGCTAATTCGAATTCCTCCATAACTCGAATTTTTTGGCGTTTCCCTTCAAGTTCGACTAACAGAGGTTCTACTGTATTGGCAATCCATAATTACTCAAGTTAGACATATGAAGAAAGTTCATATTTAAACTTTTAATAAAAAATTACAAAACATTTCAGCAATTCAGTTGTTTTTTTTTACTTCGTTTAGGAAAAAGAATATAGACGAAGTTGCGCTTAATAGTTTATTTAACAAGTGTATTATTTATCTGCGGCTCTTACGCCCCTCTACTACTACTCCCGACTATTTTGTTCCTCGTCACATCCCATATCAGCATCGCGATTTAACTCGGAAACGACGGCTACGTCTTCGCCTTGTTTTGAAATACGGCCTTTCAGAGTTGAAGCTTAATTCATACTACACGAGAAACTTATACGTGTAGCGAGTATTTTAATAGATAAATATTTTCAAACTGATACAGATATTTAGTTACAAAAAAACTCGGTGCCTTTTTGGAAACGATAAGGAATAACTATTGACAAGTATTACGTTGCTCGTGTTTATGGTCCAAGATCCCAGTCACCCCAGACTTACGTGATTTTAGGAAAGATGACATTTCTAGGATCGGTAGTTTAACATAAACTTAGAAAGGAATGGATACTCGCTAAGCTGAAAGGGGGGTCGTTTTTCAGGTAGCAGGTATCAGAGGTGGAAAAAAACCACGCTAACTTACGTCAAAGTAGCAAGGCTAGTTTTTACATATGTCATATATGATATTGTTATAAACAAAGATATACAGTTGCCACACTTCCTGTGGGCCATAATTTTAGACACTAAAAAAATGTGGGACGTCATATAACAGCAAAGGAAGTCAGCCCTGTAAATATGTATATTAGTTGGAAAATAATTAGTGCACAGATTCGTGCAGTGAGGGTTAATTCACGCGTATACCCATTGCTTGAATACTAACTGCTACTAACCTGTACTAATTATTTTCCCACTACCCACTACAAAAGTAATATTTCAACACATTAATTCTGCTTAATATAAATTAAACGAAATAGAAAATACTGATCCAATGAATTGAGTTTTAGGGAAGGTGGTTATTATTATCACTTCAATTAAAACTTAACTGTAACTTATATCAATCGTATGTTGTAAAAAAATCACAGTATAAAGAGAAGAAAACTGGATATATTGGATTCCAGGTCAGAATTACGAGCAAAAAAAATTATATTACTTTGTAACTTAACTACTGCCGTTAGAGTTGTGCAAGTCTCGAGTTTCGAGCCCTTAAAGAGAATTAGAGATGGTTTAATGTTCGGTTAAAAAGCTTCACATCTATACATATAATAAAACTGTCTACAGTTTTATCGACGAGTATTATCGACCTCTAGGTCGAATTTCTGTACAATAAAAAAATGCTAAAAACCGAGTCAGGGGGATGTAAGAAGTGAAATAGAAATAATTTAGATTTTTTCAAATTTTTTGTTTCTCTGTTCGTCTGTTTGTCTGTCTGTTTGTACCGGCTTATCTCCGAAACGACCGATTTAAATGAAATTTTGTATGATGGTAGCTTATATCCCTGGTCAACATATAGGATACTTTTGATCCCGAAAAATTAAAGAGTCCCCGTGGGATATTTAAAAACCTTTAATTACTTAAACAGCTTATAACAGACTCAATGTAATTTCTCTGCAACATAACATAATAGAAGTGGAGATTTTGACAGGGCGTGGTGTCGGTGAGAGAGTTCATCTTATATAAGTTTGTTTCTTTGTTTGTTTGCTTGAACGCGCTAATCTCAGGAAATACTGGTCTGATTTGAAAAAAAAAATAAGTGTTTGATAGCCCATTTATAGAGTAAGTTTATAGGCTATATATAGGAGCGGAGCACCGATGAAGAATGTTTCAAAATCGCGGGGATTTTTTAACTTTTAACTTACTTTATTTTTTAAACTATTCCACGCGAACGAAGTCGCGGGCAGAAGCTAGTTATGATATAAATAATTATTCCGAATGGTGGATTAAATAAACCTTTTTTGATATTGGATACTCCTAGATTAGGAATGTCTAAACCTATTTATTTTCAACATTAGTACAACCATTTCAGCTGAAGAAGAATCTTGCATTTTTTCAACAATATTCCGGTATATAAAGTAATAATAAACCAAAGTCAATTAAACCCGTTCATATGCAAAACAGTAAATAAGCAACACACAATTAGTCAACCAAATTCAGTTTGAGATTTATAATCGAAAACTACTCGAGCTCCATAAATGTAATAATAAAACTCATTTTACAAAACTTACAGTAGCTCAAGTATTTCAACATATACTTAAAAACTCGAGACATGGACAACTCTATCCATAATCCATTAAATGGATAACCACATTACTACGAGCTAGATATTTCGTGGGCCAATAAAAATTTTACAACATTCAACCGTAAACACAAAAAAATATTTCAATACATTTAAAACCAATTTCTATGGCGGCAATGTTGAAAACTAAACATTAAATCATACGTCACCATTCGTTCTACCGCTTCAAAAATTAATTTAAGAATCGAATAAATTTAAAAGCCTCGTTTTTAGAGACCGTTTCGTCACAGACTGAATAATCGCTATACCGAACTTTTTCTTTCAGATATTGACGACCGTTTGCGACTTTGTATACTACCTGAAGACATTTTTCTTTTACTCTCCGAATGATTTGGACCGGGGCTTGACGATTTGTTGAAACTCGACGACGTACTGGCCATACGATTGGCGTTTTGTAAATTCGATATTTTACGTCTTACCGAAGGAGATGCTTCAACGTTGAGTTTTGCAGTGTTTGTCTGTGGTTTCTGCTCTATGACTACTGGTTGTTGGTACTTACCTACCGCGTTCCAATGCTCTCTTTGTGCTTTCAATGAGTCTCTCATTTTTTCTTTGGCTTCATGATTGTCTGCTAACATTTGATTCAACATTTGCACAGTCTGATACAACGCTATAGGGCTTAGCAAACCAAAATCATGTAATGAACACATGTGTAGAACAAAATTCCTATATAAATTCTTTTCAAGTAGTTCCTTGCCGCGCATTTGTAGGAACATTTGGCATGCGAGCGGTATTTGGCAATCGCCGACATAGTTATGTTTCATAACATGTAAATTCCACATTTTCATAAGTTCCTTTTCGCCCTCATTCACATCCGTGAATTCGTCTATCATCATCATAGTCTTTTGTTGCAACCACAAAGGATCGGTTTCGCTTTCCGAATCGATGTCTAATTCATTCGGATAGACTGGCAAGCATGTTATTGTGTGATGGTACAGTCTGAAAACGTATGCAAGATAGTAGATAGACGTTTTTTACATGCAGTAATACATAAAATATACATACGTTCCGGATATCCTTAACTAATTTAACAATTTCAAAAACATTAAAAAATAAGTTATAACAGTTTTTAATTATCTCAAAAAATTATCCATTTTTAAACTTCTTTGGAAAACAGATTCTATGGTTGTCTTTTAAGACCCTATAAAATACATATAATATCACCCCATAAACTCTCCACTAATGAGCCTCACTATTTAAGAAGAACAGACACTACAATTATCTAAGATCGATTGACGAGAATCACACATTGGTAACCTCATGAGCACGTGTCCTCACAATCTTTTTTTCACCGTCAGAACACATTTTAAAAATATGCTCTATGAGCTCTGGTGACATTAGCACTGTTAGCAAATGAGTTTCACTCACCGATTGTGTCCGGTGATGTAAGGCCTTTGAGCCTCAATCATTTCAGTGTCCTCCAGCTCGAGGAATTCGGCCAGGCTGTGCCTGACCGGCCGGCGTCGCGCCCTCGGCCTCCACACCAGTACGTGGGTGAGGGTCGTTCTCCTCGTGGGGCCAGCTCTGGGGCCGGTGCCCACGCTCCGGCCTTGCGCCGCGATCAGGTCGTGAGGGGAGCCCGTGTACGAGCCGTCATACAACTCGTTTATTGACACATCTATACGCGCGCCCCCCGGTATTGGCTGTGGAAAATGTGAAACTTTTGGAAACCCGACCCCTTTACAGGTTGAAAATTTTTGGCGACCCCCTTGGGCAATAGAAAGACAAAAAGTTAGTCATTTAAGTGACTAAGTTTATGTCTTGTTACCTATATTCATTATTACGGCCTATACTCTGCAAAAAGCTGCTGAGCTTAGAAAGTACCTAAGTATGAGGTATACTCTTAAGTTGCCTCTTCCCTTTAACCGGCCCCCCTAGGGGTCGCGACCCACAGGTTGAAAAACACGGGCTCAGATCAACGATTTTTATGGAGCGACCGACGAAAAAGCCAAAAAGTTAATTAAGGCATGCCATCCCTACTACTTAATTATAATAATGTTTTAATTAATATGTTTGATTTGTATACAGTTCTTATTTTTTAACTGCGAACCCCACAAGCGTCGCGAGCTCATCTTGAAAAACAAGGGCTTAGATGAACGAATTTGATAGAAAAACCATATTGTACACATGATAACAAATAATAGAGAAGAATAAACAATTCCAATAACACCCAGACTTTATTATAGTTATAATATGTATATAGTTAGGTATCATAGTTCCTCTAGATCTGGTAAATAATAAAATTAACAACCCAACAATTACACTAAAGTCTTTTATAATCTTAAACATTTTTCACAATCAAAGGGATACTTACTAGATAGGACTGTTTAGGTTAAAAAATGTAATGATTACACTTTAGTTTTCGTCAGGATCTGTGACTTTCTTTTAAGTATTTTTCGCTATTTCTTATATTTATTTCACACAGCAGAATAGAACCATTGATACAGTTTGGTTTCGTGATATAAATTTACAAACTAAGTGGTATTCCTAAATGTGTAAATAGAGTGATTATACTTTCCGATCTGGCCAACCAGGCACACTTGAATAATTCATGCTGTTTATTGAGGAGATTTGGAACACTATTTGGTTTCAAGAATATATTGATAATATTTTTTCAAAAAACCAATTTTTATTTTATATTAATGAAAATATGTACTATGTTTGAATAATAAAAATATAAATGGTTTTCAATGACGAATTGGATGCACCTTTTTTTTAGTTCGAAATTCCCTGTTGCAAGAATAACTTAACATTAAACCTGTTTAAACATTTTACTTTTTAGTCCTTAAGGGCCAATGTTTCAATCATCAGGTAAAAGTTATCAGTCTAATAAATGCAGAAGAAAACTCCATTCGAGCAATCGCTTCAGTTCCAAGGAACTCCCCTTACCACCTCTAAGAGTATTGGGATCCTCGGTGTCGACATCGCGAACGATGTGCAGTTCAGGGGCCATCTTGAAGACAAGGTAAAACTTGCCTCCAAGAAGCCGGGAGTGCTAAGCCAGTCCAAACAGTACATCACCCGCGACAACACCTTGTGCTTTATGAAGCCCAGGTGACGTCGCATATGGAGTATTGCTCACACCTTTGGAGAGGAGCACCCGCGTACCAGCTAAATCCCCGGGACAATAATCAACGTCGAGCCGTTCGCATTGTCCATGAGCCCATACTCAGAGACGATGTAGATACGTTTGGTCTTCGGAGAGACTTCGCGTCTTTTTTTTATAATGAATAGGGTCGCGTTTGACCGACATTGCGGCTTATCTCAGGCGGAAATGCAGTTTAAGGTGGAGCACGCTTACCTAGAAGATAGCTGTTCACGCGAGACTTAAAGACACCTAGATTGTATTTTTCGGGAAAAACAGACGACGGTAAAGAGTTCCATTCTTCAGCGTATGATGAATGTGGAAGCATAGCGTTTCGTCCGCTTCGTCGGTATTTCCACATTCCATATATCGGTGGTGGAAGTGCGTACGTCTGCTTCTCCGGTGGTAGAATGGTGAGGGGTGTATCCTATAGTATACCGACAAACTAGCGACTTAACGTCGATGACTCAGGCTCTGAAGCCTTTCGTCGAATAGTCGGTTGTTGCCTATCAGTTTCCTAGCTCTTTTCTCTATCGACTCGAGTGTCTCTTAACTGGTATTTAGCTGAGCCATCCCAAAGATGAGAGCAGTACTCCATGCAAGATCGTACTTGTGCTTGCCTCTGTGTATTCTACCGACTGTATAACGAGAATGTTCCGAGGAACTGTTTAGAATGGTTTACTCGTTTTCTTTGTACCAGCGCACAACTCGCCATAGGCTGGTCGTTCATCCCCATTTCCTCCAGCCGCTTCACTCACGTACGCAACGGTTCTCCAGAACGTTTCTCTTGGATACCGTGGGGATTTGGAATGAGTTGCCGACCGAGATTTTCCCACAGCACTACGACATGGAGGTTTTCAAAAAGAGTGTCATAAAATTTCTTCAATGTTGGTAAAACTTATGGTATAGCAAACGTCCATAGGCGACAATAACCACTTTCATGCAGATGGGCCTTCAGCCTGTCTGCTGTACTCCGGCTATAAAAAAATATATAACCTGAGCGAATTCAAAAGTGAAACCAACATGTTTATTTTTTCTATATTATACTTAATTCTATGAATATCTTTTATCTGATGATTGAAAAAGCTGCTCTGAAATAAAAAATAATACTTACAAAATAAGTGAAATTAAACCTGGAATGGCATAACTTGAGATGTTTGAGCAAAGAGTATAAGGTGCCGCAGTCCAGGGAGCACCAGGGACAGTGCAAATCGTCGCAAGCCTCCGTTTGCTGCCTTGAATTATTATTGTAAAGGAACTGGTATATTATTTGCTGACGTTTGGATTCACCGTCATTTTGTTCACTTTTTACTTTTTCACCTAAGTATAAAGAGAAATATACTGTGAGGTTTTTTTTTAATAAGAGCTAAATATATTTTATATAAACACAAAATAGCATAATTTGGTCAATTATCATTAGATCGTTATCAAAAGGTTTATTTATTATACAATAGGTTGCCCACATCCAAAATCATAACACATCAACTATATTTTTTTTTTTACTTGTACAGTGTAAACTCTATATAACGACACTGACGGGTCTGTGCATTTTATGTCGTTATAGAGAGTCGCTGTGTCGTTAAATGTAGAGAAGTCTGTTACTTTTGTCTGTCTTTTGCTGCACTAGTAATTTTGTTGTATTTTTTATTTATTTTATTCATATCTTGCGATATTGAGACATCTTGGTGATAAAGGAAGTACTTAGAATTTTCGGAATTTATTAGAAATTTCGGTATGCATGATGCCGACAGTCGCGTTTATTATAAGCTAGGATAGTAAAGCGATAAAAGAACTTACACAGCTGCGCAGCTTTGACTGATTTTAGCAACTTAAAAGTTACTTTTTATTACATAATTGTTGTCGTTAAATCGAGTGAAGTGACATGGAGTTTACACTGTATTAATATGAGTTATGTGTACCAACGTCATTAGTGCTTATTATTGTGTCAGCTGTGCAATTTCAAAATCTAGCAACTGACATTGTTTTTTAAACGAATGTCTGTGCATTTTTCGTTTTGCTAGATATTTATTGTTGTATTATCCTCACAAAAACATGTGAAGATTCAAGATATGGTGACGCCCCCAATAAGTTTCATAAAAAGTATTGAAATGGCATACCATTGAAGATTGTGACTTTTTTTTGTTTTGATGTAAGATTTCTTATAATGCACTTGCTAAGTTTTTGCAATTACAGAACTAATCTGCACTAATTCAATTTTTTTCAAAGGAACCACCTCTTGGTTCCTTTGAAAAAAAGACCGTTTCTTTAGAAGCAAACATAAAAAATTATACCTTTTAGTATTATTCCTTTTATAAAGTTTTTAGTGCTGTCTTACAATTTGCAAAATGCTAACCATAAATTTATTACTAAACTTATTAGTATACAATTGTAATGTTTTGCATTTAGATATTTCAGTTAGTAATAAACTAAAAAGGCCTTTTCTTAAATGTTTACTGCTTTTCAATTCATATTAAAAATGAACACTAACAAGACCTTAACACTAGAATGGCTAACTTACTGTTCTTATGATCACTGGTGCTACATTTCTGTGCAGACAATCTATCTTTGTTAATGCTAGTTTCTTTCTTGACACCATTCTCGCTTGTCTGTTGGTATAGCTTAGGCCTATTCACGAGCCCATTTGTCGGTTCTTGACTCCAGCTTAGCTTTAATTTTAATAATGGTCTAACTTTAAACACGTCAAATGGATTTGTTTCTGTTTGTAAGTCATGTTCCTGTAACAAAAGAATAGTTGGAAGAATTTTTATATATGTACTTACTTTCATTATCTTCAGAATTTCATCATAAAATTTCATATACACATAATATTAAAATGAAAATTAATATTCTGATGGATAAAATGTATTTTTATTATTGTATATAGTACTGTATTAATCATTTGAAAAAGTACAATGTTTCATAATTGTATACACTACACTCATTTAAATATTCTTCTATACTTAGGCTGAATTTAGGGTTACGCTGACCATTGGTGTTAATAGTTGCATATATCATTGCTCCATTTTAAATTGCAATATTGCTCCATTTTATTGTGATAAAAATTACTGAGCACTGAGCATCGTCGGCGCTAAGATATCACCAGATGTTTTTTTTTATAGCTGGAGCGCAGAAGGCCCAACTGATGGAAAGCAGTTATCGTCGCCTATGAACGTTAGCAACACCAGAAATGTCGCCAACGCGCTGCCGGGTAGGAAGAAATTTTATGACACCCTTTTTAAAAACCCTATATTGTAGCGCTGTGGGAACACCACTGCTGGGAACTGATTCCAAATGTCCACGGTGCGCAAGAACGCTTTCTATACAACCGTTGCCTACAAGAGTGAAACGGGACAAGACAAACAGGAAGTTGGGATAAACGCGCAGGGGATGGCGTGCGATGCGGTGGTAAAAAGAAGACGAAGGCAACATTCTGAACAGTTCCTTGGAACACACCCCGGTACACTACCGACGTAGAGTACGCAGAGAAACGCGAAGTCTCTCTGAAGGCTAAGCGTATCTAAACTGTCTATTTTATATTGTCCCGGGGATTTAGCTGGTAGGCGCCGCGGGTACCCCGGCCCAAGGGTGTGAGCAGTACTCCATATGTGGTCTCACCTGGGCTTCATAAAGCACAAGGCGTTGTCGCGGTGTGAAGTACTGCTTGGACCAGTTTAGTCCACCTTAGGCAAGGAGGCAAGTTTTGCCTTACCTTGAAGGCAAGACAAAACTTGCCTCCAAAAGCTAAGTAGCTTTTGGAGGCAAGTTTTGTGAACTGAACTGTACATTGTTTGCAATGTCGACACCAAGGATCTCAATACTCTTAGAGAGGTAAGGTAAGGTAAGGGGTGGTCTTTCGAACTGATGTGCGAATGGGATTTCTTGGCAGAGAATACGCAGACATCTCTTTGTGATGTTGAATTAGACAAGGTTTTGCCTCCCCCATTCAGAGATTCTCTCTAAGGGTCAGACACAAGTCTAACCCGATTTTCCTCCACAAATCAACGAGGAACGTTTGCACAACCAGAGTAACGCGAGGCGCCAGTGCTGTCAACCGCATAGCAGTGAATTGTCGTGTCTATAGTTTTAAGTCACATCACTGTACTTTAATAGTCTATGTATTGTCAATGAGCTGTCACTTGTTACTTATGTCATGTCACGTCTGTATTAAAGAAGTCTACGAGTCAAGATGGTTTTTCAATATAATAAGTAAATCCTACACAATCCAACCCACCACTCGGTTAAACACCACAGTGTGGCGACGAGCGATAAATGGAGGTAAAATAGTCATCTTAAATAGTCATATTTGGAAAAATGGAGTCATCAAATCAGCATTTTATTGGCAGCTTGCCAATGTTCGACGATGCGAGTCAAAGCTTTGTAAGTTGGATGGAAATGTTTGAAGAATACTGTGATCTTAATAAAGTTCCGCAAGAGGATAAAAGCAGCGTCAGAAAATCATTATTTCTATGTCATATCGGTGTAAAACACTATAGTATGCTTCATAGCATATGTCTGCCGAATAAACCTAGATCAAAGTCAATTGCCGAATTAGCAAACATTTTAAAGGAAAAATACGATTCGCCGGGTCTGGAGTCAACAAACAGATATTTATTTTACCGGAGAATGCAATCGGAGAATGAAAATGGAATGCAGTATATAGCTACTCTTCAAGAAATTGCAGCAAAATGTAATTTTGGCAGTCATGCTCAAAATGCATGTCGAGATCAACTAATTGTTGGAATTCGTAACGAAAATATAAGGAAAAAGCTACTATCTGTGTCAGGCTTAACATATGAGAATGCAAAAATCATTTTCTTACAAGAGGAGTCCGTCATTATGCAAATGAGAAATATGTCAAATGTATCTAGTGTCAATAAAGTAAAGAAATCATATCAAAGTCACAACTATCAGAATGCTAGAAGTCATAATATAATTAGTCAAAACCGAAACAGTCAAAAACCAACTATATGTCAAGGTCGTTCCAGTCAAGGTCAAAATAAGCATCAGTATACAACAAGTCGTAATCAGTCAAGTCATCAAAGTCTTCCCAGTCACATGAGTCGTTCCAGTTACCAGTCATGCTACAGATGCGGTCGTAATCACAATCCAGCTACGTGTCCAGCACGCACATGGATGTGCTATGTATGTCAGCGGTTGGGTCATACATCAAAGATGTGTAGGAGTTACAGGCAAAATAACACAAATCAAGTGAGTGAAGTAGAACCAGGAACAAGTATGGAAAGTAATAATGTCATAAACATGTTAACAGAGTCAATAAATATTAATAATATAATGTCAAGTCAGTCTATGTGTCAATTTCGGTATTATAAGCAAACATGTACATGCATTTCTTGTGATATTCCATGTGATCCTAAGTGTGGTTTTTGTATGAATATAAAGTTAATCAATATTAATAATGTGTCACATAAGCCACAGATTATTAAAGTCAATGTGGAGAGGTCTTTACTAGAAATGGAGATTGATACAGGTGCCGCTATTTCCCTGATTTCTATCCAATGTTATTTAGATAAGTTTAAAAGTCATACATTGTTGCCATGCAATGTAAAATTGAATACTGTATCAGGTCGTCTTGAAGTAGCAGGCATGATTAAAGTCAAAGTGTTCTATAATAATTATATGTCAACTAAGTTATTGTCTCTTGTAGTAACATCAGATAAAAAGTCCTTTATACCTTTACTTGGTCGTGATTGGTTAGATATTTTAAACCCAGAATGGAGGAATAATATTTTGTCAATGAATAATAACAATAATTGTTATGTAAAGTCAATTCTGCCTGAAGTAAAGTTAAATAATACATCTACAGTTGTTCAACAGTTTGTTAAAACATATCCAAATGTGTTTAGCAAAAATATAGACTCACATATAATAGGTTTTGAAGCAAAACTTGTGTTAAAAGAAAATAGTACTCCTGTGTTTTTAAAACCTTACCAGTTACCTTATAACATTGTTCAAGTAGTCGGTGATACTTTAGACAAATTGGAAAAAGAAGGAAAAATATATAAAGTAAACTACTCAGAATGGGCATCACCTTTAGTACCAGTTAAGAAAGTCAATGGTGATTATAGGATATGTGTTGATTTTAAGCGTTCAGTCAATCTGAATATAAAAGTAGATTCTTACCCACTTCCAAAGCCGGAAGATGTGTTTGCCACAATGTCAGGAGGTGAAGTATTTGTAGTCCTAGATTTGTCAGATGCTTATACACAATTATTAGTCGATGAACAGAGTCAAGAATTGTTAACAGTCAATACACACAAAGGTTTATATAGATACAAACGTTTAATATATGGCATTGCATCAGCACCAGCAATTTTTCAAAAAATAATGGATCAATTACTGTCAAACATACCCAATACTGTATGTTATATAGATGATATTTTAATTAAAGGGAAAGATTATATAGATTGTTATAATACAGTTGTCAAAGTCTTAGATAAACTAAATAAACATAATGTGAGGATTAATTTAGATAAGTGTAAGTGGTTTTCAGAGTCTGTGGAGTATTTAGGGCATATTATTTCAAGAGTAGGTAGGAAACCTAGCCCGTCCTTAGTAGAAGCGATTGTCAATGCAAAGTGTCCTCAAAATGTCAAAGAATTGAGATCATACCTAGGCATGTTGAATTTTTATCATAACTTCATAGGTAATTTAAGTACTTTAGTCAAACCACTGCGTCGATTAACAGGAAATAATGTTAAATGGAATTGGACACCTGAATGCCAGTCTGCGTTCACCTTAAGTGAGCAAAAGTTGATTAGTAGTGATGTTTTAGTCCATTATAACCCATCCTTACCATTGATGGTATACTGTGACGCAAGTCCAGTTGGTTTAGGTGCAGTTTTGTGTCATGCTATTAATATAGGTGGTAAATGTATAGAGAAGCCAATAGCCTATGCGTCATGTACTTTGACTAAAACCCAGTGTAACTATTCTCAATTAGACAGAGAAGCCTTAAGTATTATTTATGCAGTCACTAAGTTTCATAAATATTTATGGGGTCGTCGTTTCACTCTTATTACAGATAATGCTCCAATTAAGTACATCTTACACCCTAGTAAGGGCATACCAACGTTAGCAGCTCAACGCTTGCAACATTGGGCGTTAATTCTTGAGAGTTATGATTATAACTTAGAACATAGGAAAAGTGAGTTTTTGCAGCCAGCAGATGCTTTGTCTAGACTACCAATTAATAAGATTGTGTTAGATATAAATAGTAATCAATTTTCAGATGACTTACCTGTCAATATATTTGATATTGCAAAACAAACCTTAGAAGATCCTGTGTTAATTAAAGTTGTTAAGTTTACTAAAGAGGGGTGGCCTCATCATAGTAAAGATATAGGAATTAGTCCCTATTTCAGAATAAGAAACTATATTTCAATTAATGAAAATTGTCTTATGTTTGGTTCAAGATTAATTGTACCTCAAAAGTGTCAACAACATGTACTAAATCTTTTACATGAAAGTCATCCAGGCATTGTACGCTCAAAAATGTTAGCTAGATCATTATTTTGGTGGCCATCAATGTCTGTAGATATTGAAACAAAATGTCAGTCATGTGAATCTTGTTCTATTGTAAATTTTAAACCTAATAATGAAAAAAGGCCATGGCCCAAAACAGTCATACCATTTGAAAGAGTTCATATTGATTTTTTTGAATTTAAGAAACAACATTTTTTAATATATTGTGATACTTATTCCAAGTGGTTAGACATAAAACACATGTCAAAATCTTGTAATGCAGAGAGTGTAATAGAACAGTTATGTGAAATATTTTCATATGTAGGATTACCAGTAGAAATTGTGTCAGATAATGGACCACCGTTTGATTCATATTCTTTTATTAATTTTTGTACCAAGTTTAATATTAAAGTGACAAAGAGTCCTCCTTATCATCCTGAAAGCAACGGTTTTGCTGAAAGGAGTGTGCAGATTGCTAAGAAAGCATTGAGTAAACTTGTTTTAGATAAAAATAATACTGAATCTCTCAATCTTAAAATACATAAATTTCTTTTAAATTATAGGAATACTCAAACAACAACTACAGAAAAATGTCCTAACTCATTGTTATTTGTATATCAGCATAGAACCTTGTTGTCAATGTTAAATCCTAATTTTAATCCTAAATCTGTTACAAAATATCCTAGTTCACATGTATTTAGTGAAAATGATAATATTTTAATCCGCTTAGGGAGGAATAGTGTAATTAATAAGGGTATAGTTATAAAATGTTTAAGTCCAGTTATGTTTCTTGTGTCTGTAGATGGTGTAGTTAAGAAAGTCCATTTAAACCAAATGTCTCATGCACCACTCCCATCCTATAACCCAGTATCTAATACTGCTGTGTTAGGTCCAGTACACCCTAGTCCTCCTTTAGTAATTTGTCGTCCAAGTCTTAGTCAGTCCAGTCCTCAACGTCCAAGTCTTAGTCAGTTCAGTCCTCAACGTCCAAGTCTTAGTCAGTCCAGTCCTCAACGTCCTGGTCCAGTCCAGTTCAGTCCAGTACGTCCTAGTCTTATCCAGTCTTGTCCAGTCAGTCCCAGTCTTGTCCAGCCAAGTCCAGTGTCAGGTCCACCACCATCTCAACTTAGGAGATCTAAGAGAAGCATCCGCCCACCAACTAAACTAAATCTGTAAGGGGAGGATGTCGTGTCTATAGTTTTAAGTCACATCACTGTACTTTAATAGTCTATGTATTGTCAATGAGCTGTCACTTGTTACTTATGTCATGTCACGTCTGTATTAAAGAAGTCTACGAGTCAAGATGGTTTTTCAATATAATAAGTAAATCCTACACAATCCAACCCACCACTCGGTTAAACACCACATGAATGTCAATGGACAACATAATATCATCGATATACAAAATGAACAGCACAACCCTGGAGCACACCACCATTTATGGGTTTGATGCTAGAGCAGTAACCGTGGACAACGACTTGTATGCTGCACTAATAAAGGAAGCTGGGAAGCCATGTGCAAAGTCCTTCAGGTATCCCAAAGATGGTAGCTTCGACATAGTCATAAGTGTCCTGTGCCAGACCCGATCGGAAGCCTTAACATTATCTAGGTTGACAGCTAGAGCTTCCCCTTTGCTTTCAATGGTATCAGCCCAGTGGATGAGGTACATCAGAAAATCCCCAGCTGACCGAACATGGCAGCAACCACATTACCGGTTATTTTGTTAAATAGAATTGTCCCATCTCTTGATGGGACAATTCTAGGTGCCTCAAGAGTTACACTTTGCTAATACACTCCATCACCTTAAAGAACCAAGAGGTTATTGCTATAGGCATATAATTCACTGGATTGGTCCGAACCAATGTCAATGACCGATCATTGTTTTTGGGGATAGGGTGAACATGGGCGACGAGCTCCACATGCTAAGCGCACTCTTGTATTATACAGGTACATACAGCCTAATAAATGGACTTTAGTTCTTTGATCTTATAACCATGCGGTGGATGGCCAGCATGAACACACTAAAAATGATAATGAATTAACGTGGCATATCGCTCCCTTGGCAGTAGTCATGATTACGAAAGTTAAAGTCTATGTATTCCATGATCACGGCTGCTGAAGTGGCCAAAACGTCGAAATAAAATGCTGCACGTAAACATAGTTTTAATCATGTGTACTAGTCACAAAAACTTAAGAAAATAGTATGTTAGTAAATGAGTTTGCAAATGATCTAGACAGCTTCCAGCGAGATACTAAAACATCTTGAGGCTGACAGTATGCGGTAATGGTTAGTGTCACAGCCTTAGCATCATAATAGGAACCTGGGCCAAGCTTGTCCATAGAAAGTAATTTTGGAGAGTTTATTTGGTAATCTTTGATATTCACATTTTGTCATAAAGTTTACCTTCACTATTAGTACATGGTAATTGGAGCAATATGGACATTAGGTAAGAGACGCTGTCTAAGAATGACTGATGAATGAGGCATGAGATCTCAACCATGAAGCTACAACTTTTGAAAAGGAATTTTTATTTGCTTTTTTTTCACTAAGTGAAGTGATAAAATGAAATACAAACCACAATGTCAAGTGTGATTAGTGACTTTGTTTTGATATTAGGCATCTTTATTTCCTTTTCATGATCTTGAGGATAGTTATGACGAATAGGGTAGGGTATGCACTTTTGATACTGCTTATAAATCATTTCTATAAATTTGAAAATATTGCAAGTTCTAGTAAAGTCAAATACAACAAATCAGGTCGCAAAATGTATAACAACATTCGCTTTAGCAAGTGCAATAAGCATAATTATATGTAAGTATACCAAATGTATTGCTTTTAGTTGAAAAGTAATATTCCTGTTGGGACACCCATTCCTCCCACACTTCGATTATGAGTCAATGACTCATGCCCTTATCAATTTGATTTCATATAAATATAGAGTTTATCTATTGTGAATTTGTGATATTATAAATTTGAAAAAATGATGTGCCTGTGCATTGAAGAATAGACTATAAAAATGACTATTTTTACTATCTATATTCCTTTCTATTTAGAAACATAACTATAGGTGTGCAAGCACTAAAAGTAAAGTAAACTATTATAGTGGAGTGACCAATACCAAAAAAAATTGAAGCTTAGTATTAACCATACAGTTATAAGCTATCTAACAAACAGTTTACGATATTTTTACAAGTAAATACATACATTAGGTATAGTCTCCCATTGAGCCATCAATGCTTTATGAGGTGAGCGAGCTATGGTGGCACTGCGTCCACCAGGAGTTGCATCATGGAGAACCAAGTCATACTCTCCATTAGTGAGAAGGCAACGATTGTGTTTGTCATAGACAATAAGCTCACTGCCATAAAGCTTTGTCCATTTATTCTCAGTCGAATTCTGGTGGTCAGATGATTTCAGTCTTTTTGTTACTGGCTCTGGAAGAAGTTTATTTATAATATTAAACTACTCATAATAAAATTTTCTTTATTTGTTATTTCTATGGCTACAATGTAAGTCAAATAAACAAGAGTACACTTCCAAGTTAAATTGACATCTAAATTGAATTGCCTTTTCCTTTGAATTTGATTGTTTTATATTAATTAAACATTCTTTGTTTGTTCTATGTTTCACACCATACACACACCAGTTATCTTAATATATATAAATTACGTGTCACGTTGTTTGTCCGCAATGGACTCCTAAACTACTTAACTGATTTTAATCAAATTTCCACACCGTGTGCAGTTTGATCCAACTTGAAAGATACAATACTTTTTATACCGTTGGAACCGGGTAGGTGACGCTGAGATCGGGTTCTAGAATCCTCCTAACCACCGGGAGCGATTTTGGTGATTTTGTTTTTCTGTGTTTGAGTGGGTCCCCGGATGATTAAAATCCATAATTGGAACCGGTAGGTGGCGCTAGGATCGGGTCCTAGATTTTATTTTTTCAGAGCAGGACAACGTCTGCCGGGGCCGCTAGTACTAATATAAAAATAACATTTGACTATAATAGTCAAAAACATTGTGTATAAAACTTTTGTAATTGAAAGATAGACATCATCCTAACATATACTTGTGTGTTTGAAATCCGCAAAATATGCTGTACTAGTTAGTAATACAAGTAGATTAACCTGATGATGATGTATTTTTGGAGGTGGGCACTGAAAACCAGTGCTGTGTCGGAACATGTTTAGGCACAGCAAAAGACTGAGTGCCACCTCATTTCATAAATTGCAGTTTTCATTTATTGTTATTTTCTTATTGGTTGTATTGTGTGAGTCACAATTGGAAATAAATATTTTCTCTTTCTTTCTTCTTTCTTTCTCTTAACCATATTTCCATTTGTATTTTTGCATATAAAGAATTTGAATTCAAAAGTAAAGTAGACTTACTAATTAACTATGGTGAACAATGAAATATAATCTATCTGATATACCTTCACAATCCCCATTAGTAATTTCAGTTGAACTAGAAGCTCCGTTTGCTACATTATTTGAGGTCTTTGTCACTGTGACCCTGAGCATTAACATATAGGACTTTACATTTGGACCCTGGGACGGGCTGAATGTGTCACTAGAGATGGATACTGCAGAGGCCATGGCTGGGGGCTCTGATGTTGATGGATTGAGGGGCACCGAACAACTGCCCACCTGAAAAATTTCAAATGTGATCATTTCTCAAACAAAAACTATTCTAATGGTTAATGCAAAAGTCTTATAGTACAGTATAATAGTGTCCAAGAATATTTAGAACAGAGAGATATATAAATTGTGACACCATTTTAAATAAATTATAAGGAATCCAAATAAATAAGTCAACTTTGAAACACATTGCTATGTTATGAAAAGTCAACTAAGCATTAAGTGCTATTCTCAATTATATGTATGTATAAGATCTATTATATTTAGTTATCAATAAAAACAATTTGATTTGTGAATCAAACATTTAGTCTTCGGTATTCTCCGGTAATGAAATATTTAAAAGAAATTGAACTAAAATGAAGACATATATTTCGTTTTAATATTTTTTCCATAAACTATAGCTGCTAGCTTACATAGCAAAAATAACACCAGCCCACGAAAAATAAAAATTGGTCTGTACTTTTAACCAGACTCATCTATATTATTATGTATTTTGATACAGTGAATCCAAATCTGGTGTCAGTTTGGTCTATACACCCTCAAAATGTTGAAATTTATGGACTAACAAATTTTTTTTTATTAAGAACTACAACACAAATGAGAATACATTACAGTAGCATAAATAAATAACTGTACAATGTAACATGCAATAAAAAAATCAAGACAATCTGGGGTCAGTTTGATCCATACACTCTCAAAATTTTGAGGGTGTATAGACAGACTCAAATTCAGTGAATTCAAGTTCAATTTCAGCTTCGAAATGAATAAGAATAAATGGGGCTGGTCAAAAGAGCACTTTTGATTTTGTGGGCCAAAGTAATTAAAGTGTATTTATTTAAATAATATATACATTGATTTTTGTAAGCATTAATTAATTTATATTTATGTGAAAATTACTTTGATGTACCCAAATCAAAAACTTTTTGCTATAAAGACATTTTCATGAAATTTCATAATTATGTGTATAAAGAATAAAGGAGAATTATGTACCACAACATGCAAAAAACCTATAGGATATAGATTGAATGTGTTCACAATTGAAGTTAGATGGACAGCTGGAGCTTAGGTAAAAATTGTATTATATTTTATGAGTATAAAGGATGTGTGTATAATAATAGATTAGATATAAAATGATGTACATACAGACACTTCGACTATTGCTGATGAGCTCTCTTTTCTCTTTTTATGACATATCTTCAAAAGCAATGTCTCCACTTTAACTTGATATTCTCTAGAGTCTTCTAAGCTTTTGTCATAGAAGCCAAGAAATGTGAGAGTCATGTAACCTCCTAAACTATTTGGTTGCAACTCGGTACTCTTTTTCAAAGTGATTTTCTCCAATAAGCAATCCACTTTAAAACCAACGCGAGTTTTGTTACTCCTGGACATTCTGCGCTTCATGTATGCCAAAGTTCTATTCAAAAATATGGGCTGGAAGCAGTTTCAAATAGTACACTAAAATTTCATTAAAACAGTAAGTTTAAAGTTATGATAATTTAATTATACCTACCGAGAGCATGTTACGTGTTCTCAGGAATCTGTATATTTGTGTAGGCTCTGAAACATATGATTTTAATCACATTAAATTGTAACAGGGAAAAGGAAACGATCACTTACACTTAACCACCATTCTTACTTTCGAATGCTTGCAGAAACAACTCATGGTCTGCTTGCAAGTGGTCAATTTTGGAATTCTTATTAGCTTCACTATCTTTGTCACGCTTCTTGGGAGGCATTTTTTGAGCTTTTTAGCTATAAACCTAAAATATTAATGGAACCGCCAAGTTCATCGGTTCGTTGACATGACAGCGTCAGGTTATAGGGATACCACATAAAATGAAAATAGTTTCACATAGCGATTTTATTACTTTCTATGAATTTAATTATGAGACTTACAAGAACATTAAACTATGTGTTTTAATTATTTAATGTTATTATGATAGTCATACTGAAATGTTTAATTTTATAATGTAATTTAATGTTTAATTTTATAATGCGTTTAATTTACTTTTATACGTAATTTTTATGATAAATTATTACAGACGGTACCAAGTATAGAATCAATAACAAATAACAAAGCTACAGATTTATGTTCAACTCCAAGAGTCTTACACATAATTCTTAAAGAACACTGTAGCTATATATTTTATAACTAATCTATTAAAATTTATAGATACAGATTTTTTTTCACTGGTCTAAGATGAGTAATGAAGTACTATCTAACTAACTAAAAACGAACTAAATGAAGTACAATGCAATTAAATGCATCAGTGCAACTGTTCATAACTAAACCACATAGGTACACCTAATATTTTCGGGCGAAAATTGAAATGCTTTTCCCCTTCAAAGAGCAATGCAGTTATCTTTACCCGAAAAAGAGAACCTCCCTCCCTTCCTTGATATCAAAGTTAATAATAATCCCATTAAAATTGTCGATTCAGTTACATTTTTAGGTGTTCATTTAGACTCAAAGCTTTCTGGTATTCCCCACTTAAAATATGACTGAGAAAGCTGAAAAAAATTTTAACACCCTTAGAGACATAAGGGTATAACATATAATTATGATCCTATCTTACATCAAATGGGGAGCTTACCCTCACAATCAAATACTACTTTACAATGTAATAGTTAGGAGCCACTTTGACTATGACTGCTGCCTTCTAGAGCCATGCAATAAACTTTCTATAGCTAAGACGAACTTCATTCTAAATGTGATAAATGATAATCAGTGGCTCCATGAAGTCATCTAATAAAGTAGTTGGTCTATCATATGGGTTTGTGCTGTCTTTATTCAGAATTTTGGATAAAGATTACCAACCATCAAAATTTCGGGTGGGGTGTAGTTATCGGGAGCATTTATTTATTATTAACTATTAGCCACAGATTTGAACTTTTATAACAGTTATAGTAATACGTAAAAAATAAAATGAGTGAAACTGCTCTATGTTCGGGAAGAAAAATAATTTATACAGTTACAATCATTTAGACCAGAGTTCCCCAAACTTTTTTGTGTCGTAGACCCCTTGCCATGTTTTTCCGTGTTGGGTAGACCCCCTACTTACCTGATATTGATTTCCTGTAAATTTCTAACTGTAGTGAAGTTAGTGTTAAAAATTTAAAGTAAAAACACATGTAAATTTATACATTTATTACTTGAATTTAAATTAAAACTACTCAAAATAAAATTTTGTATCTGTTATGTAAAATATACGTAACATTAAATAAACATAAAATAAACTATAAATAAAATAACATAAGCAATAAGTCAATATTTTTAGTGAGAAGGATGAACCTGATGCTTTAATTATAAATTATCAACAATTGGCGTCAATTTTGTAAGGGTTAATCTTAAATCTCCTCGGCTAATGATGTCCAGTCTGTTTCTTTTTGTCGTTAGGAGATTGGTAATAGCGCTGAACCCCCTTTCCACTAGGTATGACGATGGAAAGTAAATTAAAAATTTCCTCGCTATATTCCATAATACGGGATAAGTAACGGGTATGTTGTTTTGCAGCCAGAATTGCTGATATCCGTTTTTAAACTGAACCTTAAGTTCTTCGTTTGTACTTAGTTCAGTCAGTTCCTCTTGTATTATGACATTCGTTTCTTCTATGTCACCATATGGATTAACTTACACAATTTTATAAACATATATAATATTTTTTTTACTTTATAGGTACTTTTATAAATAATGTATATGTTTTGATATTATAAGATAGTATACATACATACATACATACATAACTTCACGCCAGGTCCCTTGCGGGGTAGGCACGAACAACAGAGCGCCATACAGGCTTATTCTTACACACCTCACTTGCTTCTTTGACATTCATAGCTCTTGTCATGCACGCTCGTCTGTTCTTAAGGCTCCTGACATCACCTTCTGCTAATACACGATCAATTTGATCATGGAAGGTGTGTCGTGGACTTCCGCGACTTCTGCATCCATCCACTTTTGCATTGTATATCTGTTTAATCATTCTTTCATCATACATTCGTTCCACATGCCCGAACCACCGGAGCATTCCTTTCCTTACCTTCACCCCGACACTCTCTTTCAGACCAACTCTCTTTCTTACTTCGGTATTACGATCGTGGTCCGCGAGCGTATGATGTAAGATAGTATGATGTAAGTAAATAGGTACTATCAGTGTATGTGTTGAGATCCACTATCGTGGACCCCCATTTTCATTTCATGGACCCCCAAATTTTTTTTCGCTGATGTAGACCCCTTGCAGGTTGTCATAGACCCCTAGGGGTCGATATAGACCACTTTGGGAATCACTGATTTAGACAATAAAAAATAGAAACTTCGTTTAAAAAAACCGACTTCAAAAACTAAAAAACTAAAATGTATAAAATAACTTATTTCTAAAGCTATTATTATTAATATATATTATCTAAAACATCTTAAAGTCGGTGCTTAGTAATTTGCAAAATATAGTAATTTTTATTATGTTTTACTTTGCACCGACTTCAAGATGTTTTAGATAATATATATTAATAATAATAGCTTTAGAAATAAGTTATTTTATACATTTTAGTTTTTGAAGTCGGTTTTTTTAAACGAAGTTTTTATTTTTATTTGTTACTTTTTAGTGTCTAGCTATGTATGGGTGGACTTACGAATGATGCCGCGCTTCTTAAAAAATATAGGTCCCAAGAAACGAGAACAAAAAATGTTCGTAAAATGAAAACTACTGGGCCAAACTATGTCAAGTTTTTAGGAGACCAATTGGAAGCTATTCCGCGAACAAAAAAAGAATCACGTAAATCGGATCATAAATCACGGAGTAATCGGCGAACATACATAAAAAAAAAGATCCCGACGAATTGAGATCCTCCTCCTTTTTTCAAAGTCGGTTAAAAAACAGTATTGTACAGACTTTCGTATTATGATTCTTATACATAAGTAATTTAAGTTTAGTAATGCGTTATTGGCCACGATCAATGTTTGTTTATTTGTCACTTGTCTAAGTATATATCACTTGTCTCTTGTACCGCGACATTGGCAAAATCAGTGCCAAAGGTGTTGGAGCGATCAGTGAACACCAGCAAGAATAGATTATAGAATAGGTCTTGATATTTGAATTGATAAACTCAGAGTAGGCACATTAATTTATTTGATGAATCCGTCAACACAGGAAACGCTTTATTAAAGTGTTAAGAAGACAAAATACTTCGTTAATAAATATGTTAGCATACGGTGGTAATATACAATGTATAAGCCCCCTATTCATAAAAGAAAGTTAAGGAAAACCCTGCGATATTTACAAAGAAATGCAATCAAAGTCGGCATTGATGGTGCATTACTCAAGCGTTTAAACTATATTTGCGAAGTAAATCATGAATGTATGAAAAAGGGATCAAATAGAATGCTTATTCTGGCCATTATCAGTGCTTTATTAGTGTTAATTTCAAGCGTTAGCGTGGTGAATAGTTTTTTAAGCGCAAGATGTTTATTACCTAGTAATTACTTAGTTTGGGAGGCAACGCGACCTCTCGCAGATTGTCGCTATTGCGAGAACGTTACAAAACCTATTATATTGCGAAATGTTAGCCGGGACCAATTTAAAGTAAGTATGCATCTTAGATCATATAAACGTCTTTAAAAAATCTGAAAATTATATCAAGATAATTTTTGATGTCCAAAAACAGATTAGTAAATTCATAACACGAAGAACTTAGCCAATTTCGGGGTCAACCTTTTACTAGACTGCTAGTCAGATGTCGACACACGAATTTCGGGAGTGGTTAGGTGGGAATGCATATTTACCTTTTTTGCAACCCCTATGGTCTGAAGTTCTTGAAATATTAATTTTTAAACATAACCTATTTTCATTAATATTATTGTGATGGGTGGTGAAATGTCTCGATCAGTGATTTAGGTTCGGTTATCTTCAGACCAAAGAGAAGATTTGAGCGATCAAAGTGAGCATGCCGAGGTAGCGGCCGCTGAATGCCAGAACCAAGTGCTAACCAACTATGTACTATTTATTTAATATAATACACGAAAAGTTAAGACACCTTAATGTCTCATACCAAAACATTTGTATTATTTATCACTTTAGTGGATGACTAGCAAGATGGATTTTAATATGTCAATGTATCAATATATTAATGATAACAATTTTTAAATACATTGGAGAACAAATTTTTTTTATATTGGTTAAAAATAAGTAAAAAACCATTGTTATAAAAAAATAATTTCATCTCTATTGGTTTTTTTAAATATTTTCATAATTACTCTTGTAGTGTATGTGAATGTGCTCTGTTATTTTTCTTAATTTTTTCACAAATTGCTCTGTTTTTTTGGTTATTTCTCTGTTGATTATTGGCTTTAGACTTTGAAGGGATTGTTCATCTTTGGACCTATGATATTATATAAGTGCAATATTAGTGAAAAAATAAATTAGCTTATGTTTATTAAAAATAATATTTGAAGTTCTCTGGACCCTAGGGGTTATAGTAGGGGTAAGAATGTGGCGCGCCCGACACGGCGCTCCATGCGCTAGTCGAGTTCGCCGCATGCGCGCCGCAGCGTTTCAAACTCGAGACGCACGTAGGAGCGGTCGACTCGCTCGGCGACCTGGTGAAAGCCATGTTGCAGAGCAGCGACTCCTCAGGAGCTGCGGTTACTTTTTGTGAGGCAGTGATGTCTCTCAAGGAGGCCACAGAGCGGGACAGGGAGCGAAGTCCTACTGCGCGTGCATATGCATCTACTCGAGGTCGCCGGCCTTCAGCTGGCACCCGGAGAGGCAGGTACGCGCATTACTTCCCTCCCTGAAGTAGGTTCCGTTGCGGGGGCCTTTAGCTTGCTAGGGAGCAAAGGACCATCGACCCCCGTACAATGAAGTGGGGTGTGTTCTCCCAGGGCACATTCCATGCACTTTATTGCGCTGGATCGGCTGGGCGTAACTATGTTCTAAGTCTCAGCCTTTCCTTCACAACAAAGCGCAGGGTCGACAGGGAGGAGAGGGTTTTTAGTGGGTATTGGGGCTGCTGCCCATGCAGCTTCCTCTGAGTCTTTCCACACTAGCTGAGTCGATCGCGGGTGGATTACTGTTAAGAGAATACTACTACTATTGCTGCAGTGATGCTGCTCCCGACCGATGTGGTCCGTTTCCTGGCAACGACCCAGTATTTGTGTAAATAAATCAGTAGCATTTTCCCTCACCTAAAAATAAAAAAGGGGTAAGAATGCCTCTAAAATTGTGTATCAAATACATTTACCCATTACTGTACTAATTGTCTTAAGATAACAATTTAAATAGTGAAGTCTATATTACCTGCTCAAAAGCTAGTGTGGTTGTCTATTTTTTGAAATTTTAAAGTTCTATGTAAATTTTTAACTAAAATCCTTTTTCACTTGTTTTCTGGATTTAACCATTATATTTGTTAAAACTGTTTTTAAATTTAATTTTCAGCTTTATGCTTATTCTGCAGGTCCTATAATTGTAAAAAATGCAATTTCTAATTGGAGAGCTACCAAAGAATTTAATTTTGGTATGTTTAAGAAGCTTTATGAAGAGACTACTGGTGGCTACGAGAGCATTGAAGATGAATGCCAATTTCTGAACTTTAAGACAGATCTGTTTAGTTTAAAAGAGGTATTTGATATGCCAGTTGCCAGAGTGAATAATGAGCCAGGATATGAGCCGTGGTATATTGGATGGTTTGTAATATTTTAAATTAGTTTCAAATATTTCAGATTGGTCATTTAGGTCATCATGATAAACTTGAATGAGTACCATAGATTAGGCCGTCTGCTTGTCAGCTTCAAGCAATAAAAAGCAATTTTTTGAGTAAAATGTAATATAGTAACTGGTTGTTATTAATAAAGTTTCAATTCTTCTCATACACTTGATACATACATACATAACTTCACGCCAGGTCCCTTGCGGGGTAGGCACGAACAACAGAGTGCCATTCAGGTTTATTCTTACACACCTCACTTGCTTCTTTGACATTCATAGGTCTTGTCATGCACGCTCGTCTGTTCTGAAGGCTCCTGACATCACCTTCTGCTAATACACAATCAATTTGATCATGGAAGGTGTGTTGTGGCCTTCCATGACTTCTGCATCCATCCACTTTTGCATTGTATACAGGGCCGGATTTAAATTTGTGCCGCCCTGGGGCACTTAAAATGCCGCCCTATGACTTAAATTTTATTTTAATAGTTTTGATATCTTATTTTTTAAGAATTAGAATAACTAATTGATTGCAGGAAATTTATTATGTATTATATATAATACATAATAAAGAAATATATATTATTAATATATAATATATTTATAATAATATATTATAATATATTATTGGATAATTCTCCAATTTTAGAAAAAATCATTAATCAATTAAAGTTTCTGTTATCAAAAAGACATACATAATTTGAAAATATTTTTAATTCTTAAAAAAAACTACATAAATTTGTCAATTCCAGAAAATAAAAATATCAACTTTAATTTTTTCAAACCTTTATAGGAATAAATAAATTAAACTATTTGAATAGTTTTTACTTAAATTTCCTATATTATAATATACAAAATTTTAATTTGATACATAATATTTTAATTATATTTCTTGATAAAATGTTTATTTAAAAGAATTAGTTAATTATAAGTATATTGTATAGAATTTTTTTTCTCACTTTCCAAATTTTGCCGCCCTAGAAAATTTGCCGCCCTGGGCACTAGCCCCGACTGCCCCTAGTGTAAATCCACCACTGATTGTATATCTGTTTAGTCATTCTTTCATCATACATTCGTTCCACATGCCCGAACCACCGGAGCATTCCTTTCCTTACCTTCACCCCGAAACTCTCTTTCAGACCAACTCTCTTTCTTATTTCGGTAATACGAACGCGGTCCGCGAGCGTCACTCCGCAGATACACTTGATATTTTACTATTTATTTATTCCTGGGAAGTGGGAAGTCTAATTTTTCAATCAACAGATAATATGTATTGTTACGTGCGAGCGGCGGTACGCTGTAATGGATTGGAAGAAAACAGCAGTTTTTAACTAAACGCTTTTATTGACTTACTCAGCCGCATGCAGTACCTCTGCAGGGTTGCCCCTCTACGCACGACTAACGATGCACAGTCCCGACGACAAGGTGTGTCGCTTACAATACCGTCGCCGATATTGCTTAGACTACCTCCTGGTTCCGCAGTGCTCACTTCCGATATAGCCGCGTTTAGCTGGCTTCTGGTTCGTCTCTCGAGCTACGCTACACTCCTCCTTCACTTACTGACCATTAAACTCGTCAGTGTCTTCTAAACCTGCCCGGTAGGCGCGCCTTACGCTGTTTATATACCCGAAAGAATTTTCTGGAACCCATCTATCTATCTCCGTCTCTCCCTTCCCGAATCTTCTGTTCGGGAACTTTCGTTTATACATCTATCCCTTTCTAACATCTATCTATCTCTGTCTTTCGTTCACCGTCCCCCCTTTCTAACATCTATCTATCTCTGTCTTTCGTCCATCGTCTATCCCTTTCTAAACTATATCCGTCCTTGTCTTCTCCTTCCAGAATGTTCTAGGTTTTTATAAAAGTTCTAAAACTAACTAGATGGTTCCACCGTCATTCGTCACAGTATTCAAGGTGGTGAAGTCCGTCAATGGGGTAAGTTCATACACCACTCGTTTTTTAACTTTGTGAAAAGGAATTTAAAGACAACTACAATTCGAAGACAGATTTCAATGGTGTCTTACCTTCACCGACTGATTTGTTGTCATAACTATTCAAACATGGAAATAATGAGAGGTGTATGCAGTTCCCCCACTGACGGACTTCGCCACCTTCACTATAAGTGATCAAAGCATAAAATACATTACCATGTTTAAAATACTGTTGGGTGAATATAATAATTGTTTCATTTTTGGAACGTAGTTCCTTATCGCGCGGTACGAATGGGGGGCTAGACGGAAAAAATTCTTACGAAAAGTTGTCACGACACTTTTTTGTGATTTGCCATTTTTGTCATTTTGGTGCATTTGGTCGGTGTGGTCGAAGTGGGCGATGTATATATATATATATATATATATATATATATATATATATATATATATTATGTATATATATATGTATATACATATATATGTATATACATATATATGTATATATCTATATATCCACATATATGTTATGTAAAGGTTATCATATAAATAAAATAGAATCCCAAACATGTTTCCTACTTCAGTTACCAGAAGCCAATTATTACTAAAATTGAGCCTACTGATTAAGTTTATATATCATTATATTTTTATAACTTAAAAAAAAAATTGTATTACAATTCCTTCACTAATTAATCGAAAGGAACTTCGTTCCATCCGGGTGTCCCTTGACACCTCTCAAGTTTTTTGTATTCTTGTCAGGTTATAATTTCGTTGATAGTAAGTTTTATTTGAGGAATGAAAAATTAGACTATAATTAATATAAAGTTCTGTTTGGTTACTAAAATATTTATATTGTTTATTTTTAATACTTTTAGGGGAAATTGCCATCCTGATATTTTATCAACAATGAGACAGTATTATAATGTACCTGATTTTCTACCTGAAGATGCGGAGTTCCCAGCAACAGAAAATATATTTTTAGGATTTGAGATAGGAGCTGTGATGCATGTATGTGATAAAATTGTTTTTTATTTTCTTAGACTACATTTTTGTTCTAAAATCATAGTTAACCAAAAATGTTGATATAAGTTTATTATTTCTTACCTGTACAAAGCCTTGAATATGATTTGATACATAATTAGTTCTGTAAAGAAGATAAGATGCAAAACCCATAGGAAAGTCTATCTTATATATTATTATAAATGCTATTTAAATATTTTCTCATTTTTATAAAGCAGTTGGCAAGAGCAATAAGTATAATTATAAGACGAGTTTTTCCCACGGCGACGCCGTGTGTCAAATCCTAGTCAGTAGCTTTGTTTTACATACATAAAAACTTAATTCAGTTTTTTACATATTACAACAAAGAAACAAGTCAATATAGTCTAGAAAACTGCCCAGCAAAACGTAGAGGTGAGTCGAAGCCAACCACCAACATAGGTAAATAACAACCTAAATAGGTTGTTGTTTACCTATGTAGTCATAACAAATGTTAGTGAATTGAAAAAACGCGATTGCAACGCCATTTATTTTGCTAATTTTTAAATGCATTATACAGACTCGGACAATTTTCAAATTTGTTATATCATTAACTGTGCCTTTGACATCCTTTTTTTTTGCGGAACCGTAGAAGTAAAAAAGTAGCTTAAGTTACTTTTTATAACAGCTGTTTGCCAGTAACAGTCGTCGATTAGTCGGAAATTACAGACAGACAGACAAAAAAAAATATTTTTATGATATAAGTACCATATATACTTTCATACGCATTTAGTAAGCAAAAAAGCTGTTATTTTGATATTATCATATTACAAACAGACTGTTCGAAATAGCTCGTTTTATTATCACTATTTCCTTATATTTTCGCAAACTATACAAAGGATTTATAATTTGAAATAAAACTCTTAACACAGTTGTGGCAGACAAAGTCTATTATAGAACTGTGATGTAGGTAGGATAACATTTTCAATGAGTATAAATTTTATGCAGATTTCAAAACGTGTAACGCCATCTAGTTACTTTTCACCACAACTAATGTGTAGCATGACTTCAAATTTATAGATTTGAGATATAAATCAGATTATGTGATTGAACACAGACAGTTCAATTTTTTATCTGTACAGATAGAAGATAATTACTTACCTACCATTACTTTATTTTTCATGGTTATTTCAGTTAGACTATATACAAAGACTGATGTGGCAGGGACAAGTGAAAGGTGTAAAAATCTGGTCTATAGCTCCAGTACCAGAGTGTGATCATGTTTGCCACAAATTCCAGTATTATGTTGATCCTGGCGACATTGGTTTGTATTTCATTACCTACTGGCTGTAACCATCACTTCAGCCACGTGGAATTTTTCTCACGGAACCCTAAAAAAGTAGCCTAAGTTACTCATTATAACATCAGCTGTCTGCCAGTGAAAATCCCGTCAAAATCGGTCCAGCCGTCGGAACATCTAGACAGAAAATGATTTTAATAGTTGATGTTGATTTTTTGATATTAATGAATTTAGTAAAAACCTGTTATTTTAACATTACAAACAGACAGTTCAATTTTACTTATCCTAAGGCCTGGAATACACATGCTACTAGAAAAGCATGCTTGTTTGCTACTAGGTAGTATGCTCATTTATACCATGCTCTCCAAGTGTGTACATTTTCTCATGAGAGCACGTACCTCAGAAGCATATTTATTGCTAGCATGCTTCTTTCTAGCACGTGTGAGATACACATGCTCATATTCAGCATTCAAAATAGACGTTTCTTTGCGGAATGAATTAAATTCAATTATATTATTACTTTTCATTTAATAAAGAAACTTATAACGAAAGGGAACAATAGACGAAGGTGTGTGTGTGTGACGTATTAAGTTATGTATGTGTGTGTATGTATGAATCTTAATTTTTTAATTTTTGTTTTAACACTTTTTAGGGTTAAATTATCATCGTTCATCGATTCTAATAAACTTTGGTACGCATTTTCTCTCTAACTTTTATTTTTGTATTGTGGTGAGCGTACATTCCATAAACACTCATAATTTCGGTAATGAAATACAAAAATTTAAAGTATTGTCGTCGCCCCATCGATCCATCGCTTAGACCATTAAACCATGGACGAGCCTCGCGTCTAATTTAGCTAACAAAAAATTCAGCCATTTGCTGCGGGGGGAAGAGTAAAGCACACATTGAAACAATCGCATAAACCCAAATATTATTTGTGTTGTCACAAACGCAAACATGTACAAATCTTCAAATTGGTTTAGAGACAGCGTATATTTACACTCGTTACGCACACAAAGACGACTCACACATTTCAAAATACAAGAAATTGCCATATCATTATTCAATTTGCCTCGTAATTTAATCATAATAGACTAAATATTCATTATTATTTTTTATTATAATATTGGATTATGAAATAAACTTTAATATTGTAATAATTAAACAGTACCACATAGATGATTTATTAAACTAGCACTAGTTGAAATAAGATCATAGTTATTGTGTGATGAAAATTGTGATGTGTGATATTAACACTTTCACAATTTTATGTAAATCCTAATCGCTAAAAAAATCCACGAACATAATAAATAATTATGTACATATAATTCAAATATTTACTTGCAACGTAATTTAAATGCCCTTTATTTTGAGGGAAAAAATGCTGGTATCACTACTGTACAAAACTGTGAATTTCATAGGGATAGTAAATATCGATACTTTAATGTCGATATTTGGTTTAATGGTTTAAGATCCATCGTGACTACGCGTACCCACGCAAACAAGTCAAGTAGCATGCTCGCATAGAATATACGTTCAGACTTGCTTTGGAGCCGCCGCTTTCTCCCCCGCGCCTCACACCGTGTGCTAACTAGCACGAAAAATAGACCGGCTTGTTATTTAGTAGCGTGCTTGTTCACAAGCATGCTCTTTTCGTATACACCTGCTAATTGTATGCTATTAAGTAGCATCTGCTCTAAACTAGCATGCTTTTGTGCTACTACGTAGCATGTGTATTCCAGGCCTTATAGATTTACCAATTATTTCTACTCATATCACATTCACCTAGCAATCATTTGTGTATACGAGAGATTTAGACTACAGAGGCATTTACAGTTAAATAATTAAAATAATTAGGTTGGCATGGCCCTGTTTCTTTTATTACACTATCTTCAGATGCTAAAAACATGGTTTAATGTATGAAATATTAAAGAAATAATTTTGTTTTCAGTTTTATTAGACACGCGTATTTGGTACCATGCTACAAAGATACCTAAAGGACAATTTTCTATAACAGTACAATCAGAATATGGATGACTAAGACATTACAAATGACATAATATGTAGACAACATATCCACATGCCAAAACTGTACTGTGTTCAGTATTTAAGTATTTATACAAGCTATTTATTGAATTTTATATGCTTTATGTGCCATTTTATATACAATTATGTAGTGCGACTACTTTAAGCTTTAACTTTTATTCCAAATATTTTACTATTATTTATGTCAATGGATTATTATTGTAAAGGAGTGTATTTAATTTAATAAATTTTTATTCAAAATAAGTAGGTTTTTTTTAAATTAATCCATAGTAAAATATAAAAACGACTACGTTCTCTTTGCATCATTATTGGTGAATAACTACTATGCCATACGTGCATTTGTGCAATGTGTAGAATGAACTTTTTTCGCGCTTTTCGCAGAACGCTGCAATTTGAGGCTTTTCAAAATGGGCATTAAAATATTTAGTCTAGATGAGGTTGACTTCCTAAGCGTGGCAGATGTCTATAGGCATCCTACTATATATGGTATACATTTAAAATCAGGTGAAACATTTGCTCGTTTACCCACAAGTTAACATAAATAAATAATTGCCAAAATAAATAAAAAACTTCTATATTCAAATGATTTTATTTTTCTAATTCTATGACCAAAAGTACTTAGTGAAGGATTGGCTACAATATCACTTCGTAAAACGCTTAAAAATTTTAAATTTATGATTACATATTAAAATATTGAGTTCCAATAAGTAGGAAAAGTTCAGCTGAATGATTCTTTCCATCCAATCCTCCACTCAGTGACTGAATATTGTAAAGTTCACAAGAGATCAGGGAGTTCAAAAGGCATATTTGCAAAATCGTTTTACGACACGAGATTAAAATTGCCACTTCTATACAACCATAAAAATATCAAGTAATAAATAATCAATGTTTACAATATAACCTCCAAGTGTATTAGTGCTAAATTATTAAAAACACATAGCATTCCTGTTTATATGCACAATGTTAGGTATATAACAACAAAAAATATAGGATATAACAAATTGGATGTTTCATAAATATGATTATACAAAAGTGGCCCTCTTATTCTAGTTGACAACCGTCGTAAGTGACATATGTCACATTCGAATCAAGATTCTACATATGTCAATTTTAAGTCCACAGATTAAAACTGAGAATGTGTTAAGCTCGTCTCACCGAACTCAAATGCATAAAATGCAAACTTACAATAAACAAAAATAAATAATTTCTCATGACCAGATAGATGCCAGAAGAATGGACAATTTTAATTGACATGGCATATTGATATCACAAAAGAAATGGTACCATTACACTGTACCGATTAAAATGGACACCATTGTGTTGAAACATTTTAAATTTTCATATTGCACCTGTCCAATAAGCTAATAAGAAAGGTAGATTTGCAATTGGACAGAAACTTAAGACATAGTAAGAATACTATCGGAAAGGTTTAATGTACAGCAAATAATGGTATTGAAGATTAACCATTGACGGTTGTACTTTTTTTGGAAAATGATGTCATCAATAAAAAGAGAAATAACTTTTCAATTGAATTCTTCACTAACTTAACAATGGCAAAATTTGGGATTTTGCCAGGACTTTAACAGTAATGCTCTCAACATTTGAGTGGCCGCAAAAGTTAAGATGCTGACATTTATGAGGTGAAAATCAGACTGTAACACAGAAAGCATTGAATTCACTTAATTTAAAAAACCGTTTTAAACTTAAACAATTTGAAGGATTAGGAACAAACTTAGCCGCACATTATTATTATTGCAAATGTGGTGTAGAACATGTCCTATGCAGTTTGTATATAAATCAATTTTAAACCTCAAACTAGTTAATTTATCAATAGTTTCTAAAGACATTAATTTGGGAGAAGTTAGAATAAATAAATACATACAGTAAGATAACTAGGTTCATGATATGGCATATTACTTTCACGATAGTATTCTTTTTATTCCTATTTTGATAATTATTTAAAAGAACTGCCACACACCCAGTACAGCATCCTTGATGGCTTCGATATACTGAGCTGGTACCCAGTAAACCCAATACCTGGATGCCTCTGTCGGCCCTAATTGGAGACCCTAAAAGGAATACGATAATTTATCCATACACATAAACGTAAAAATATTTTTTGTATGAGGGTACCATTACCCTGCTACGCGAGAAACATCGTGATAACTTCGACATATCGAGATATCGGATGTGTGAAATCCGACAACCCGCCTTGGAAAAGCGTAGCAGGGATTTTGTCCTCCTCCTAAAAATGGACTGATCCTTCTTTCCTCCTAAAAATTGATTGATCTTTAATTCATCCAGCTAATCCAGCACCGGTTCTCGCAATAAAACGGTGTAGAGGCGAGCCGAAACTTTCACGGTACTTAATTCTTGCGCGTCGCGCCATGAAGTTACGTTCAAACCCCTAGGAATTGACCGATTGTCAAGAAATTGTAATAACATACGTTACCTTGAATATTCAATTTTCGAAAGTTGATAATTTTGCTGTGTCACCATATTTGTCAAATTATTATAAATACAGGAATATTATTTTTTCATTATCATAATCTTTATTTTGCCACAATGTAGTACAGAAGTTTTTACAATTTTATTAGGATATTATTGCGACTTCGTCCACGCTTGACTTGAAATTTTCGCAGGATTCTTGGCATACAACGTAGCACAGCTATCGTTTTAGTGAAAACTGCCGAAAAAAGCTCATTTTATGCACCCGGATAACTACAAACCGCTCCTGGGAAAATTCCCGCGGGATTCTCGGAATAAAAATATCACACATTTTATTACATAATTTTTGCTGTCGATCAGTAAAAAAATAAATAAATTTTTAATAATTGCCTAAAAAATTCCCCGGAATTATCAGAATAGCAAAGTAGCGTAGATTATATACAGTCTAAGAAAATTCTGTCAATCAGCGCAAAAGCATCGAAATCGGACCAGTTGAAAGTTGTTTTACGTGAAACCCAATCAAACTGATATATAGACAAGAAATCTAAAAAAATTGCATCATGTTCGCAATCGTTTATATAGTGTATTTTTGTTGTATTTTTAAATAGCTTAAATGAATAGACACAGCATTTTTAGATTTTTATAATATTATAGATTGCAATAAGAAAATTCTTGTTTAATTAAAATATACTCGTGTCTTACCATAATGTGATACTCTTCATGATCTTTTATTGGTTCTGATGTGATGCCTGAAAAAAAACCAATGCTCATTGTAGCACGTGTAGAAAATATGTATAAAATTATGCAATAAAATCTACACCATTTACTTTATATGATAAACTTATCAAGTATAACACTTGTTCTTACTTTTTTCATTATTCTTTCTTTGATGGTCTGTAATGTCTGATTATTAGTTTCTTGAGTTACCTATCTCATATTGGAAATGCATATTTTACTATTTACATAGATCTCAACGAGTTCTGAGATTATACATATATGCAATTGACAATTTACAGAGATTGATATGACCCATAATCATTTTGAATACACTTAATCAGAAGATACAATATTAAAATTAAATAATATTATGGATATATCAAACAGCTTAATTTCTTATCAATATACATACAGTGGATTTCATTATTACGAGACGAAAGGAACAATATAAATGAGATGAAAGGAACAATATAAATCCGTCACTATACCCAGAAGTCGCTATATACATAGGTAAAAAAATATATATTTAAAGCCTAACAAGTCAGCTGTGCAATGTGCATATATCGTCTAGTGTCTACTTAATACTACTGATTGTTACATTAAACTTTACCTGCCTGAACTGTATTACTGAATTTATAAATAACAGTGTTATTATTGCAACTGCTGACATCCAAGGATGTCCACAATGTAAAATGCACATACTTTAAAAATATCCTAAGTGTGATGAGTGATTCGGATTATAAGCCAGCATTGTCGAGTTTCATTCATATATGTTCAGTAGTTTTCAAAAAAGTTCTGATTGCAACACCATCTTATCGTTAATTTTGCCTATCCCCAGGAAACAACGTCATTTATCGGGATAAAAAGTATCTTATGTTTCAACCTGGGATATAAGCTAGCACTTTTGAGTTTCATTTAAATCTGTTCAGTAGTTTTCACATGATGCTCTAACAGACAAATATTCTAAAAATTGCATTTTTGGAGTCTTCTGGTCTGAATTATCTTCCCTGATATTTTTTTCATATTTTTAAAGGCATTGTAAAAACTCCAACCATATCAGATTCATTATAGTATAGATTTTTATGTTTGCATACTTGGGGAAGTCCTATTCCTTTACAATAAGAGTGACTAAATTGCACTTACTTTTAATAGATGTCATGGCAAGTTTTTCAGTGCGTTCTTTAGTACCCAGCCAAAGCTGATCCTGTTCAGGTTTGAAAGTGAGCCTTACTTTGCCCCCATGTTTATTTAACATCCCGCTTAGTGGCACTGGGGGTAATGGTTCCTGTAATCAACTATAATAATTAGTAAAATGAATTTATTGTGCTAGCATTAAATCCAGCAGTATTTAAGGTTTCACTTTGGAGCCTGTAGTCTCTTTTCTTATATTTTCTTCTTTAGCATCATTACTTCTATTACCATCACTATGAGACCATAGATGCATATGATTTCTCACCACATAAATCAAGGCCTACTCTTTTTGGCAAAGGTGGCATGCCTTGACATTGGTTCCAAATTTATTGGTTTCCAGAAAAATAACTCATAACTTTTGCAGTTTCTCTTCTAGAGTTAAGTTACTTTGTTGAGGAGACAATAGCTGGCACTATTATTTCATGTCTCCATTTACTCACAGTAATAATGAAAGCCTATACAAAAACTAGTTTATTCTATGAGATCAATAAAATAGGAATAGATACATTGAGAACAATTTGTTCTAAATTAACCCTGGCCTACCATGGCATATTACATAAATTACCATAATATTTAAAACTTTATTAAATTTTACAAGATAGCATGCAGTCCAACGCAAAAATGACCCATTTTTACACTAACAAAAACTTTTTAAACCAATATATTATTCCTAATTAAGTTAAACATACAACTTATATATATTATTTTTGTAATGCCCTTTTAATCTCCTTTATTTTGATACCCTAGTAAATTTTTTTTATTAACATTATATTATGATTTTTTATTACACTATTTCATGCCAAAAATCCAGTTTTGTTTATTTTTTTCAAACACCTATTAAGGACACTTGGGTTTTTAAGACAAATATAACATACAAGATATGCACGAAAAACATTCCCTCAGTGTCAAGTAAAAAGATAAATTTTAAATAAGGGTCAAATAATAAAAGATTTTTAGTATTGTAAAATTCAAGTATTATAAGATGCATATAATCTAAACAAAAAAATTGGCTTATCTATTCCATCTTCCCCCAAGTACTACCAAACTACTTTAACCACAGACATTAGTGTCAATATAATAATATTACCTTGATTCCTTTGATTCCAGGCATGACATCAGGCGGGATGCCCTTATCTAGAACTTTCCTGTGTATTTTTTGCATGCATAGTGGCTCCTTACTAGTGTGGCTACTAGCTTCCCTCTCTAATAATACTTCCTGAAATATAACTTGAAGTTATAATATAGATCTTGCTAAGTATATATATATATAGATACAACTTTATAGGCATTATAGAATAATTATTATTTACTTATATTGGATTTCAGATAAGGGGTTAATATGTGAAGATTAACTAAAATAGGAAATCTGCAAATGAAGTAGATAAATCCTGGTTTTTTATTTAGACATGAAAATTTTAAGCATGTTCACCATCACTTTACTTTCATGAGCTACATGAATTCACCATACAATAATGATTGGATGAGAAGGTCCCAGTGCGGTCTCCCTTCTGCTCTATGATTTGGGGTAAATTAAGAAGGACTTCATAAAGTTTCTTGAGCTCAATAACATATTAAACCATTTCACATTAATTGGGTCATCAGCCTCTATATTTGGCAATAGAATACACCATTTAAAGCTAATGTTAAGATAGTTGTGCTTTGTTGCTAAGAGTGACTATATATCTAGTATGGAATGGAATATAAGATGTGTGTTACACCATTCAGATTATTTAGGGATTGTTACATACCTTCGTAGCACTCTTTACAGCTAAGATATCATCCATTTTGGACCCCACCAGCATTACTTTACCACCTTTAACAATTCCTGCTTTCCTGAGCGTCATATCATCGCGAGCCATGCCTTTGATTATGAGCTTTTGTGCGGATTGTGGCACACCACATATTCTTTCCAAATGCGCTTTAAGTTCTAATACGGATGCATCATAGGCAAATGTGATTTCATGTTTCACTTTGTTAAATACTATAGTAAATTCGATCTGTTCTGGGATCTCACAGACTTCGCTTTCGTCGGGACACTCCGATGTGCATGCGGCACTCTCCGCGGGAGCTTCTATGTGTGACTTTTCATTATCCACAATAGATTTGTTTTCTGCAGTCTTAGGCGTACCGTTAGATAACGAATTTGGATCTCGATTTTCAGTTGAATCTCCCTTTTCAGATGCTAATAAACAAAATATGAACGTGAGTTAGCAAAATTTCTAGAACAAAAGATTCGCTCTTCTCCGCCCGGGAAGACAACATTTTAAGATTAGACCTGACAAAAACGAGATGTGACTTACCAATAAATTCCATTTTTATATATTTCTGATTAGTTTCTGTGGTGTGAAGTAAATAAAAAATACTAATTATTTCGTCGTTGTTTTGAAAATAATTTTATTGCAGCCAATGGGCAATGGTGAGAGCAACAAATTTAACCACAGTAACGTCAGGCGCAGGTCACAGATTATTAAATGACAAATGTCTCTTTGACATTTGACACTGTTCTCCAAATTGAATTTACGAAAATACCTATATCCACCAGAAAACCCCCAAAACGATACTATTTCAGAAATTTGTCCCCATACATATATAATAATATATATTAATGTATAAAAAAGTTGGACAAGTGCGCGTCGGACAAAGCATTTTGAAAGATTTCGCAGAAGTGGCATCAAAATTTCGTAACTTTTTAATCAGCTTCAAGGAGAGTGACAGATGACGTAACTGTAATCACACGTTTCGGAAAACCTTTCACGTTTTTTCTCCGTTTTCTGATAATTTAAGGGCTTGTGGTGTATGTTCTGAGTTTTGGTGGTGGTATATTCATGTATATTGGTGAGTTTTAACTATTATTTAATTATATATGACGTCGATGGGAGAGAAGATTCCCCCTGATAGGGGTAAAAACCGTTGGACGTTCAAATGGACGTCGGAACGGATTTGTGTCGTACTTCGGTTAGAGCGGCTTCTAAACATCCTCTAGAATCACCTGAAGAGATACAAGCTAAACGCAGTACCCCATTTCCTGCAACTGCGTCGGTCCAACATACTTTTACTCGCGTAGGTTACGAGTCGAACTCTGACCTCAAGTACACAGTTAATGATTCAGCTCCCTTCATCGTCCACATAGCTCACACAGAGAGTGACTCGTCTCCTCTGTCGAACGGGATGAAGTCTTTAAAAATTGCTCAAATTATATACAATAATAATGTTCCCGGCATAGATGAAATCCGAAATATTGGTAGAAATAAAATGGCAGTGATATTTAAAAACTACCAAGACGCAAACAACTTCTTAACTTCCCCCTTTTTACCTTCCCATAAACTTTCGGCCACTATACCTCGCTTCTATATTACAAGAATGGGAGTGGTACGTAACATCCCCCTTGATTGGACATTAGAATATCTAGTTAATACAATAGACTGTCGCACTGGATCCACTATAGTAATTAAAGCTAGGCGTCTTAATAGAAAAAAAATAATTGAGGGTAGGGTTGTTTGGGAACCAACGGGAACTGTGGTGCTCACATTCTTATCACAATCTTTACCAGAATACGTATACTGTTGCAACATGTCTCTCCCCGTCCAAACTTACGCACTACCCACAATTCAATGTCATAAGTGTTGCCGTTTTGGACATGTACGAGAACAGTGCCGCTCCAGTCCCCGCTGTTCTCGGTGTGCCAGTACCCATGATTCTCTTAACTGTAGTGCCTCTGATAACGATATTTCTTGCATTCTATGCACAGGTAATCACTTAGCAACTGACACAAAATGTCCAGAGCACTCTAGGCAAAAAAATATCAAAATGGTAATGTCAGTAGAAAATATCAGTTATAGTGAAGCAGCACGCAGATTCTCCCCTGTAATAAAATCATATGCAGACACTGTTAATGCATCTCAACCAGATAAACCAATGTTTTTGAGTAGAGCATCTTCAAAATATAACTCCCCCTCGACATTCAAAACAAACCTCCAGGAGCCCTCCTCTTCCTCTTTTAAAAGAACTGTATTCCTTAAACAACGACTTAGACCAGATCCTGGCAAAACTTATGATCACCAAACTCACTACAATATCACTTCCTCACCTCCCTCTTCCCTATCTAATGGTTGCGCTATAGGTGCTCCTAGCCAATCAGATTCATCATCCAATCTCGCTCAGCTACTATCAATAGCTCTAACAAATATGATGCCAAAGCTGAAAGATAATTTACCGTACAATGTTCTCGAAATTATCCAAACTATAATTACTACACTTCTGAACTCTTACCTTAATAATGGCAGTGTTTCTTCAGTGGAACACTCGCAATGTTAAGAATAAAAAACATGAAATTAATTATTTATTAAATAACTATAAACCTATCATCTTTGCCGTCTCGGAGACATGGTTGAAACCTAATACAATCTTTAGGGTGCCCGGGTATTCATGCCTCAGGGACGACAGAGATGATGGATGGGCTGGTACTGCCTTCTTAATTAGCAGACAGACCATTTTCTCCCAAATTCCCCTCCCCCCACATTCCCCTGAACTCAACATAGTAGCAGTTCAAATCCTCCCCCTCAAAATAACTTTTGTATCGGTATATATTCCCCATCCTAATTTCAACATCATCCAAGAGCTGTCATCCATTCTGTCTCCCCTACCTACCCCTCTTATTGTTCAAGGCGATTTTAATATCCGGCACACATTATGGGGTTCCCCTGTTTGTGACTCTGTTTCTCATATTTTCCTAGATCTTTTAGACAATTTAAATTTGTGTGTCATTAATGACGGCACCCCTACTCGCAGAGTTTCTCCTACCCAAAATGTTAGCGTCCCTGATCTTACATTATGTTCTCCTTCCCTAACTAGTATCTTAACATGGTCAGTTTTGCCCTACTCATATGGCAGTGATCATTTACCCATTCTAACCACTTTAGTTGATTCCTCCTTGCCAGTTTTATCTCTTCCCCCTCTCTTAAAATACAGATTACATCTAGCTGACTGGGATAGATTCTCTTCCATTGTCCAGGATAAACTAAGTTCTCTTCCTCCCATATGTAGCGAAAATATCCTCCACATATATTCTGAATTTACTACTATACTTACTTCTGCTGCAGAAGAGACTATTCCACTAAAAAACTCTGCTCGAGACAAAATACCATCTCCTGCTTGGTGGGATGCGGAGTGTTCTGATAAAGTAAGAAAACGAAAGGAGGCCGAGTCAAACTTTAATAAAATTCCATCCTTGGAAAACTTCTTACATTTCCAAAAAATCTCTGCCCATACAAAAAGATTATTATCCAAGAAAAAGCAACTAGGTTGGCGTTCCTTCTGTGAAAGTTTATCACCGAGAACCCCTGCCTCTATTATCTGGAAAAAAATAAAAGCTTTTCGTAAATCCCAAGTGGACCCAAATATATCCTCTAATAACCCAGCTTGGCTGTTAGAATTTGTGAATAAATTAGCTCCTCCATATGTTCCCTCTGAGCTCCCTATCCCTTCCCCCCTTTCTAATAGACACACTGACAAAATGAATAATGACTTTACTTATAACGAACTCTGTGGCGCCTTAGACCACCTCCGAGACTCCTCTCCTGGCATTGATTCCATCCCTTATTCTTTTATTACTAAATCTACAGAACCTATTAAACTATTTTTTCTCAAATTAATTAATATTATTTTTGAAACAGGTTCTATACCACACCCATGGAAAACCCAAATTATTATCCCTATCTTAAAGCCTGGGAAAGATCCTTCAGACCCAAACTCCTACAGACCCATTGCCCTTTCCTCAGTCCTGGCCAAAATTATGGAGATGCTTATAAAAAACCGGTTGGAATGGATAGTTGAAAACCAAGGTATCTTGCCACATAGCCAATTTGGCTTCAGAAGAGGTTTGGGGACTCTAGATAGCTTAAGTCTCCTTATGACAGACATTCGTACTGCTTTCTCCCGTAATGAGCATGTTATTGGGGTTTTTTTAGATATATCATCCGCATATGATAATGTCAATCTCTCTATACTCAGGCACAAAATGCAACAGCTGAGTATACCAGAGAAGATTGTAAACTTCATTTTCAGCATGTTATCGGAGCGATCAATAGTGGTCCGTTCCTGTGGAACCTATCTCCCCCCTAGACTTGTCTGGAAGGGCCTTCCACAGGGATCGGTGCTCAGCCCTATCCTTTATAACATCTACACTGCTAATCTAGACACATCAGTGAACTGTTTCTGTAAGATACTTCAATATGCGGATGACATCGCTTTGTATGCCATTTCAGACTCTTTTCCAGATGCTTGCTCTCGCGTGAACTCGGCTCTCTTTTATCTTAACGGTTGGCTTACAGATCATGGTCTTTCACTCTCTCCTGCTAAAAGCAGTGCGATGATTTTTACACGGAAAAGAGTAACTCCCGTACTAGATATAAATGTCGATAACAACCCTATCAAAATAGAAGACAAAGTAAAATTTCTAGGGATCCATTTGGATCCTAAATTGTCTGGTGTTACTCACCTAAACTTCGTTTGTGAGAAAATTGAAAAAAATATCAACGTCATCCGCGCTCTTTCGGGCATTAAATGGGGATCGCACCCATATTGTCAAAAACTCCTCTATAACGCTATTGTCAGAAGTCACATAGATTACGGCAGCTTTCTAATGGAACCATGTAATAAACTATCCTGTGCAAAACTAAACCGACTGCAAGCTAAATGTTTAAGACTAATCACTGGTGCCATGAAATCGTCTCCCACCAATGCTCTGCAAGTGGAGTGCCTGGAGCCCCCACTTGCACTACGTAGTCAATATTTAGCCGATCGGTTCTTTTATAGAGTGGCTGAACTTTCTCACCATCCTCTCCTGATTAGCCTTAGTGACCTTCATGAACTAGTATCAACTTCACCCTATTGGAACCACAAAACCCATCCCCCCCTAATCAAGTCTTACCAAAAATCTTTAAGTCTCTCTACTGGCATTTACCAAAATTATAGAAATACTCTCTTCCAAACTGAGTTTGACGACCTACTTTTCCGACCTAAAATCATAATGAATTTTGGTGTCGAAAAGAATTCCATTGGAGCTAACCGAATATTCAACAGGATACTTCATAAAAACTGGCAAGGCTGGCTACCAATTTTTACGGATGCATCCAAATTAACTCCAGATAGCCATGTGGGTGCTGCTGTCTGGATCCCAGAATTCAGGATCATTCTAAATTATAAAATCCCTCCTCACAGTTCTGTATTTACTGGCGAGGCTATTGCTATTCTGGAGGCCATTCAATACATCAAATCACATCACCTCAGTAAATGTTTAATTTTAACAGATTCCCTAAGCTGCCTTCAGGATTTATCCAAACTACCCTTTCGTACAAAAGAAAACTTCTCCCTGACATTAAACATCAAAAGTTCTCTCAAGACTTGTCATGATCTGGGACTCGAAATAGTTTTGGCATGGATCCCAGGTCATGCAGGTATTAGTGGTAATGAGACCGCTGATAATTGCGCTAAACAAGCTGTCCATATAGGATGCGATAAATATAGCAAATGTTTTAGCAGAGACCTCCGCCTCACAGCCAAAAATGACATGTTCAATGCATGGAATGACACATGGCAGCAATCTCGTCAGACGACTGGCAGGTTTTATGGCCAATTGCAACCACACATTAATCGAACCTCGTGGTTCTCACGCTTCCGTAGTTTACCTAAAAAATTAACCACGGCTATAATCCGCCTGAGACTAGGTCACGTCTGTTCTCCCGTGTTCTTAGCTAAAATAAGAGTTCGCGACCACTCTCTGTGTGAGTGTGGCCTGGACGAGGGGTCATTAGAACACATTTTCTTTCACTGCCCTTATATCTGTACCCATATCTATGACATCCTACCCTCAGATATACCCCGTCCCATCAATCTTAATTACCTCTTGACACTAGTCCATAGTAAACATATATATATTTTAAGTAAATTTTTGACCCTAAATAATATCTATCTATAACTCTGACTAAACCTCCCTTTACTACACTACACTAACTTTATTCTCAGTATAACCTACACTAAATTGTTAAAATCAATCACTAATTATAACATTACTAAGTAAGGTTTGGGTTCAATTTAACATTATGGTTTATTTTGTCCTCAGGTTTTCAGAAATCGAGCACCGTTCAAAATTATCCCTTCCTCTTTTGTCTCTTAACCTTTTATTTGCTTTTTAATAATCACCTGTCGCTTTTACTCTGATATTGGCAAAATCAATGCTAAGTGCGTTGGAGCCACAAGCTTTAAAAAGTGAAGTGAATCAGCTTCAAAAAAATCCTCCTCGTTTTGTCAAAGACGGTTAAAAAATTCGTAATTCCACTCAATCGTCAAATATTTTTTGTATATAATTTGATCACAAAACCAGAAGCCGTTATTAATTATTGTATATGTAATGTATGGATTTAACTTTAATTAGCAATTTCATGCTACCTTGAATATTTTATGCCATTTTTTGTAAGGCTATGGATGGAGGTACGATTCTGCCCGATCCTCAAGTAGGTAAAAAATTTTGGTATTCCTCGTACAATATGAATTACGGCTAAATCTCAAATAGGTATTATTTAATTTTTATTATTTTTACCACCTAGTTACATAAAAAAAAGAAATGAAATTTAAACATTAAAGAGGAGTAGTAAACTTACTTTCATAATATTTTTGTAATTCACACAATATTTTGTGTCAGTATAGGTATTAGAATAGCAGTTTGGGTTAAACAAAAAAACTGAATGAAGTTGATACCCTCTGTGCACAAATTATTAATATCAGACTTTATCCGTTTCCATAGCGCCTAATTTTGTAAACACCTTCATAGTGTTGTGGCGATGCTAACTTTAGATTTAAATAAATATAAAAATACTGGAATCCATAAAGTATATTAATATTATAGGAGACTGGAATCTGAAAAATGAACTTTAACTTAGATGATCCACTAGCTGGTATATTGAGTGATGGAAGTGATGATAGTTTCTTTGATGATGATATACTTGGAAAGAAAAAACCAGATAAAAAGAAGGGTGCAACACCCACAGTTGAAAAGAAATCAGCTTTATTTGATTTAGATGATTCGGAGAAAGCTGCAAGTAACTTGGATATTAAAAAAGATCCTGTATTTGATTTAGGTGGCGATACAAAAAAACTCTCAATACACGATGAATCACAATCAAAACCGACGATTCAAACAACATCTAAGCGTGTTATTTCTAAAGAGCCTTTGGAAATTGAAAGTAGTGATATTAAAAGTAAGCCATTTAATCAATCGGTTTTAGTTAAATCCCCAGTCAAGTCAAAGGCCAGTACCAGTGTCGATAAACTGGATATACTAAGTGAATTCGACGAGAATAAAAAAGGGCCAACGAAAATAGCTCAAAAAGGAAAAAGCTCGCAATCTCTTTTAGATGATATATTAGGTATACAGCCTAGTAAAACCTCTAATTCGAGTCAACCATCTAGACCAGTTACTGCAGCAAAAAGTCGAGAGTTTGATTTGGATTCCTTTCTTGGTAAAAGTGAATCAAAACAAAGTGAAAGTTCGATGAAAACTATACCTCAGAAACAACGTAACGACACTGAAAACACTAAAGAAGAAAAAAATAAGAACAAGAAAAAATCTAGCAGTGATTGGCTTGGAGTATTTCAAGACAACGAAAATGATATTCAAGTAGATGATGGTGGTGACATGCCTTCATGGCTTACAGGAAAAGATTCCAAGAAGAAAAAGAATGATAAAAATTCTACTAAAGAAGCAGTTAAAGATAATCGTATAGAAGAGCAGGATGTTAATGCAGTTATAGAAAATGAGGAGGGTACTAAAGCAATTTACGAAGAAGTTCAAAAACCAGCCGTGAATGAATTACCAAATGTTAGGGTTATGCAACAGGATAACGACGATGTCACCACAGAAAGCACGGCTTTGTATTTGCAACAACAAGAATCGCAGTTGATGCTTGCTTTACAATTGAAAGCGCAAGAAGAGAAACTTATTGCTATGCAGAGTAAGTTCGCAATTAATACATTTAATATTTTAAGTCCTTACCTTGAAAATTTCATAATCATGTACCTCAATCTCAGTACTGGCATGAAAGAAGAATATTATCTTTTTCCATGGTACTACTGGTAAAGAATTTTATTTAAGTTTTTTATTGGCGAATTTGGAGACGTAATTAACAGTACTTGATTTATGAAAAACGAGCAGTTTAAGGCACGTATTTTAGAATAAAGTTAATTACGAAAACCGGGGTTTAAGATGATAATTCGTAAAAATGACAAAGATTTTTTATCGCTCGAGGCCTCACATAACTGCGCGATATTTTTTTTTACTAATTATAATTTTAAGCGTGAATTTGCGTTCTATGTGGTTTTAAATATATGCGTCACCCCGCATTTTTCTCCCGTTCTCGTTGATTGTTATAGTCAGAAAATTCTGATAGATAATTTCATTATTTTGAGTGTATCAGTTTTGTGATACTTACAAGGATGAGGCGTTGTCGGGTCCCATAAGTTTATATTATTGCCTATTGCTTTTCCAGATCCCTGAGTGCATAAATATAATACATTGTTGCATTCTTCGGAATGTTTAAAAATGTCACTGAGCTTATAAAATAATTTTACCTTTAACAGTGCGTCAAAAAGAAAGTCAGCGAGTCCAACGTGAAGCGACATTGGCTCGCAACGCACACCTTGATGCGATATTACAAAAGCAAGCAGGCAACAGGATTCAGATGCAGTCCATTATTGCTGCTCACCAGGAGCGGATAACACAGAGAATTAAAGTATAATTATTATTTTACTACTATTTTAAAGTACCATAGTATTTTTTTGCAAAACCGGAACTCTTGTGTTTTCGTCACTACGTTTCCTCATTCTTTGCGTGTTCATAATCGTGTAGGGTCCTAGGGTACCGTTAGTCAGTACTATAAAAATGACAACGATTTTCTTTAATATTTTTTTATTTATTTAATTCAGTAGATAGGGAGATATTAGCTTGTAAAATAGAAAATCTTTGTTCCCCCCCGCCTTGTAACGTTTAAACGATGTCATAATAGAATAATAATAATAATTGGCAGAAAACAATATTGTATATTCCCAAATTTAGCAAGTTACGCGTGTATTATGTGTAATATACAATGGACTTCTCTGGGGCCGATCACAGACACCCAGACCATCGTAAATAACAGAGCAAAATCGTTTCCGAAATTCACCATATCGGGAATCGAGCCCGGAACCTCTGCGTTGCAGTGCACTAGGCCGGCAAAATTTTAGCCCGCTCAACTACAGAGGCCGTTGATGATGAGTCTTCTTCAAAAATACTTTACATTAAAATAGGGGTATTTTTGATTTAATATTTTGTCTGTAGTCAACAGTGGATGTTTCGCATCTCCACGAAACCCTTAGTGAAAGGGCAAAGTAATGTTTTAATGTCTACTAAGATTGTCGTCCCTATTTACTTCTTCTGTCATTCATTTTTCTATTTCAGGATTTATTGGGAACGAATAGCAATGAATATGATGACACAAATAATCCTATCGATGAATATGATGGTCCTACACCAGATCAAAGAGTAACACCGCATGCAAAAGAAAGAAAACAATTATTGCAATTAGTCCAATCGCTGCAAGATAATCACGACAAAGAAATAGACTTGATGGAAACATCTTATCGGTACTAATTAGTAAAGCTTGTTTGGAATCGTAGATATATAATACTTAAATTTTTATTTTCAAATAACACAAGTGATAAAGACAGAGTCTATATAATGTCGTCTTCTCCATCACGCGGTCCGTATGTCCCATACATTTCCCTTGCAAGCCATCAGTACTATTAAAATTTTAAAGAATTTGTCTTCTATCAACTGTTATACAATACAACGCTGTAACGAAAAAATAGGTATCATGATTTCATAGGATTAAATGAGAAGGAAGTTTGAAAACATATATATTATTTTATTCATTCAATGAACGTCTAAATTCGTAAAGAGGATGCTATTTTTATGGAATCGCACTCAAATGATAAAACGGCGTACAGTTTTTAAATCATGCGTTTTCTCATTTGTACATTGTTGTTAATATCGTCTTATTTTGTACAACAGCCGTCAATTAGCCTTCCTAGAAGTATCATTAAACCAATCGGAGGAAAGGATGAAGGATGAAAGTGATAAACTAGTAAAATTCTATACGGAGAAAATAGACTGGTTAGAAGAGCATCACAAAATGTACAAAAATTTGACTGAAGACAATCTAAATGCATTGTCAGAGAGACATAAGTCTGAAAACGAAATGTTGAGACAACAGCATTTGGAGAATGTAAGGGTTTTACAGGAGCACCATGCAGCTCTAATGGAGAACGTGAAGTGAGTAAACTTCCCAGTATTTTTTTAAACCAGAGATACCGGCAATTTCAAGTGAAATTATCAAAACACGAACGTCACATTACTTACTGAAAGTTGATTTAGATAAATAGTCGTATATACTTTCAATACTAGGGATGAACAAACAACGGTTTAGTACTGCATTTCTCGGAAATATAAGTTATGATGCTCCAGTCTATGAAGTATTGACGTAACAAATTTCATGAAAATCACTACATGTCTATAACAAGAGAACCTATTTTCTATACAACTTCTTCAGTGAACAAACTTATAAATTATACTAGGATATGCACGCGACTTCGTCCAAGCTTTACTTGAAATGCCCTCGGGATTCCTAGGGCACAAAGTACAGCAGCATTCAAAAAAATGTAAGCAATCGTTTTGAAAACTTTATCGGAATAAGTTAATTTTATGCACCCGAAGAACTTCGAACCACGCAAATTTTAAGTCTAAGAATTTGATGTGGATCGGTGAAAACCGCATCGAAATCGGCCCATTACTTTTTACGTGAATCCCGAACAAATAGACAAAGACGAAAAAATCTGAAAAACAAAAGACTACACTTACAATTTTTGAATATTATATACACTAGTAAACAAGTGCCTTTTGGACCAACTTTTTTCAGCAGTCTCCGAAAATTGTAAATGATAAATATTGATCTTACAGTTTCGGGAGTCGAGACTTTTTAGGAAATTTTCTCCTCCTTTCGAATCTTTTTTCAAATTTGAAAAATCTTTATTACTTTTTGAGATATTTGCAAAAAACTAAACCCCCTTTTTTTTAGTTAATTGTTAATAATTAATTTGTTCTGGATTCCACCATTAGACAATCGCTCACTTCCATCTTAAATTTACCTTTCGATTTTGAAGACCGCACGTGGACCCAAGCTACCCTGCCAATTAGGCTAGGTGGCTTGGGAATACGCAAAATCTCAGACGTAGCTTTACCTGCTTTTCTGTCCTCAGTTTATAGTACTGTGGACCTCATTGGCAAACTGATAAATCCGTCACTAAGTGACTTTGAGGTCCCATACTTGGCTGAGGCCAGAAACGCATGGTCCCTAGCATGCCCGAGTCAAAATTATCCAGTAGAGCCCAAATCACAAAAACTTTGGGACGGGCCGCTCAGCAAGTTGGTGTATGAAAACCTCTTGTCCTCTAGTGTCAACGAAACTGAACGAGCCCGTCTCTTAGCAGTCTCAACATGGGAGTCAGGCTTGTGGCTTCAGGCGCTGCCCTCATTAAATTTAGGCACATTCCTAGATGACACTACATTTAGGATTGCTGCCTCTATTCGACTGGGGGCACCGGCTGTAGTCCCCCATCACTGTCAATGCGGAGATAAAGTCGGTGGTTTAGGTCACCATGGCTTGTCGTGCGTCAGAAGTGCCGGCAGAATACCACGCCATGCTGCACTAAATGACATTATCCGCCGGGCTCTTGTCACCACCGGGACCCCAGCCATTTTAGAGCCAAATGGACTGTGTCGCGACGATGGCAAGAGACCGGACGGGATGTCTTTGGTGCCATGGAAGATGGGACGACCAATAGTTTGGGACGCAACGTGCGTTGACACTTTGGCAGCGTCCCATCTTCCCGATACGGCTGTGGTAGCTGGTGCAGCTGCCGCCCGACAAGAGGACCTAAAACGCCGCAAATATGCATCCATTGGTAGTGGATACATATTTGCGGCTTTTGGCGTCGAAACTCTCGGGCCATGGGGTCCAGAAGCCCATCGCCTTTATCGAGACCTATCAAAACGCTTGATAGATGTCTCACGAAACCAAAACGCTGGTCTATATTTTGGGCAACGCATAAGCGTTGCCATACAACGTGGTAACGCGGCCAGCGTTTTGGGAACGTTCCCAGCTGACGGTGATTTGGGACCTATCTATTATTTGTAGTTAAGAGTTGTATTAGTGTGTGTAGTATTAGTTATAAATTAAGTTGTACATATATTTTTAGAATAGATATATATAGCGTGTAAAATTTAATAATTTTGTAAAAACAATAAATAAAGTTTAAATTGTGATTTATAATTGTTAATAACTTTTACAATTTTTGCAAGCGGAACTTCATTTTTTTTTTCAAAAATCATCTGGATGCCATTCCGAATCGAATGACACCTCATTTATAATTTTCGGAGACTGCTGAAAAAAGTTGGTCCAAAAGGCACTTGTTTACTAGTCTAATAGATATCTATAGTAGAATTATTTTGTCCGTGCAGTTTGAGTCATAAATAATCGGAGTATTTTGCTCTCTCTTCCACTCACGGGCCTTATGGGCGGGCATAGTGATTGCGCATTATTGTTGTCGATAAGCGTTATCGATAGTGTATTTGGTTGTCATTTTGTGGGTTAGTGATAAAAATGAAAGAAAAAAATAGATAAAACAATGTATGTATTAAAATAAGAATAATAATGATTTAAAATAAATTATTAATTAGGTATCTATGTATTAAAAAACTATAAGTACAAAAGTTAAGAATGTAACAAAGTTATATTAAAAATAAATATAAATATTTATATCTAAGTTTAAAATTAACAGCAAAAAGGTTAATAATGATTTTTATAAGAATGATAATCTTTCTTTGATAAGAATGAGTTTTTATCGATAATGGCGTTGCGCCCGCGCAACATACTCACCGCCCTAACCGGGCTGAGGCCCAGTTTGATTTATGACCGAAACTGCACGCACAAAATAATTCTACTATAGTAGTTTAAATAACTGAAGTTATTTGATATAAATTCGCCTTTTCTAGAAATGCAGTGAAACAGGAGCATGCGCTCATAAAAGATTCAGCAAGCTTTTCGTCAGACTTGCAAGAAGTGATTGCCGATATAAAAGAAAACAAATTGCAGTCCCAATTATTGGTAGAGAGAGTTCAAAGTTTAAGTGAATCGACACAAAAGGAAAACGATAGAAGTCTTCTAATAAGAGAGACTCAAATTAATGGTAAATTTTATAAATTTGCTGATACGTGAAATTTAAAGAAGATAAAGACATCTGGTTATTTGAAATTAGAAATTGTTGGATTTTCAAAAAGCTGGTGTCTATGTATCAATATTCATTTATGGCCGATTCCTATTTACTTACATTCACTTGCCTCGCCATCGGTTGAATTTTGATATTACATGGATGGAGATTATGTCTAATTTTAACTGATAATAAGACAAATGAACAGTCGGTAAGATACAGAAACTGGCCGTTAATATTTTTAAACTTTATACGGAATATCAAGAGAACAAAAAGTTTTATTTGGTCTTCTCGTCTTTAAGCCTGTTAAGAGTATTTTATAAGAGATTTAATATAACAGAGAAAGTTTGGTTTGCATTTATAATCTTAGTACAGTTACTTATATAGGTAGGTATTAACAGTAAATAACAAAATTATTTTTTAGATATGATACAACAATTGAAAAAAGATAGAGAATATTTTGAAATAGAAAAGACTGAAAGCAGAGAATTAGTCAAAATGCTTGAGGCGAGACTCAAGCAGATGACAACGGTAATGTTGCATAGACATTGACCTCTTGTGTGAATATAATTGTTATTTAATGTCTGCTAATAAGTAGGTTATTTATAGATGATCGAGGAGGAAACAGTGTCATTAAAGCAGAAGAAAATGGAATTCGAGTTTGAAAAAGCAACTTTTGGTAAACAAACGGAATTTGCTAAAAATTTATTGAAGAAGCAGGATGAAGAAATAAAGGTAGTTTCTTATTTATATATCTACTAATTTTTGAAATTAACAGCGAATACTAAGATTTATACCATGTAATTATATTCCTTGTAATTAAAAAAAAATATTGCACTTTTTAAATATTATAAACTATGCACGTAGGTTTTTATCTGGAAAAAAATTCGAAGATGTATTCCGAAAACCTTTCCGGGATTTATTGATACAAATAAATCTAGTGTAAATTGTTCACCAAAGTTGCTAGTGTCTTAACAAATTGGCAACGGGTATATTAATATTTTCAGTTTTAATTTTTATTCATAGATGCTGAGAGAAGAAATACAGAAAGAGTACAATGAGAAAATAGCAAAAATAGATGAAGAGAAAAATAGAGCCAATAAAGAAAGTGCAATTATTGCGAAAGATAAAGCTTCGGTGCAAAGTTTGAAACAAGAACTTGAGGTAAACTTAAATTGCCATCCACTTTTCTTTCCATTTTCATAGAAGTTTGTCAAAGTTAATAATAGTTTATTAATATGCCCAAATTTTTAATTGTAATACTATATTTTAGAAAATGAAAGGTGAATTACAAGTTCAATTGGAAGAAGTGACAGAAGAGAGATCGAAACTCAGCGTGGAAAGCCAAAAAATGCATATGGAAGAACAAAGAATACTGGCAAAGTAAGTTTTTCATTTAAGACATTATATGCTGTTCAAATCTGTTATTTTTAAACGTAAAAAATGTAAAAGAATGGTCTAATCTCATCACAACCATGTTACATTCAAAGCAAATTTAGTCTTTATAGTAAAGCATTGTTTAGATACCTTACATTGTATATTTATCAAGTTAATATGAAAAATAATAATCCTTTTCTAGAAGTCGCGATTTAGATTTATTGGCAAAAACAGCAATAGATAAACAATCTCAAGCTGACAAAAAATATACGGAAGCAGAATTTTTGCAACATAAATACGAGGAGCGAATACGTCGTATCCAAGAGCACGTCGTCTCATTAAATTCCAGGGAAAAACAAATAGCTAGAGAGAAAATAGCACTTTCTAGGGAAAGATTGACACTTCACAACGAAAGGAAACAAACGGAGACCAAGCAATGTTCCCTGTGTAAATCCACACAAAATAGTGTTCAGTATAATATTGATCCTTACACTATGCCCGAACCATATTTTAGTGTTTCAAGGGAATATAAAAATGCGAATGTGAATAATGCAATGAATGCAATTGAACAAGAAATGGCACATTTGATGGGTAGAAATTTCAACTTAAGACATAGTGCTGGAATTGCTAATGTGAGAAGTTACGAAGAGAGAATTATTGATGATAATGATGGAGACGGTGGTTTGACTGACCGAGATGTCAATACTCTAGGATCTGGAGCTTTTAAGGTTAGATTAGTAGCTGACAGGATAACAATCCATCTGATTTAATACAATATAATTGTGATGTAATGTAAATAAAATAATTATTTTCTTTTATTTATAGGACTATATGGACCCCAAATTCATGATGCTAAGATTAGATGTACAGAAGGTTCTCAGCAACTTGAATCAAAGTAAGAAAGATGATATTCAAACTAATGAAGATGATAAAGAACACTGATGTGTTTTAGTTTTTAAGCTATGGAATTAAATAAAAGACTGAATCAATACTATTACATTTTGTTTATTTTCTCCGATGACTTGTTATAGAGCAGTACATATTCCATTAAGTATAAAATTTGCATACATTAATGTTATCAAAATTTACACAAATGCTTATAATTATTCCCTAACTTAAAACTTTTAAATATTTCATTGTAAAAATATATTTTCCTTAGTGTTAATAGATTTAGGTACTATAGTATGAAGATAAACACGTTATATACAGTGAATATACAATCAATTTAATGGCTTCAATTAAAATGGAGGAATCTAATTTACTACAAAACGTTGATTAAACACAAGCATTTTCTAAGAACGCAACCATTCGATTCTCTTTTCTTTTCCATTTCAATTCTTTGTATTTGGTACACCTTAGAAATGTCGTATTATCTATTTTATTATTTTTTATTATCATTATCACTGTATATATACAGATACCTGTTTAATATGTATTAACTTGGTCATCTAGAGTCAAACGATTGGACAGTGTAGTTTCAGTCCATAGTAAAAACGTAGTTTCTAGAAATTTCCCAAGTTTCGTGTCTAAATTTTAAGGGTTCCAAGCGATTCTTTAACTAATAGAAGCGTCACAGTTAAGCATTTCTGTACACCATTTGAAATGTGGTCCAAACGTAAAATTAAAATTGGTAATTGTTTAAAAAAACGCGTTAAAGTCCGTTTTGTTAGTTTGTAGAAATTAGAATCACTCCAAATGCACCTCAAGTAATAAAATCACGCAGTCTTTAATAAAAATTGCTTTAATTGATATTGAAATAATATCTATGGACGGCCTGGCCTTCTATATTAATCTATTCATTAGTCCTATTTGCACAGATCAAAACAAGAATAAATTAAAAATAATTCCTTATCATAGTTTTAAAATTTATCGTTACTTTGAGTTTTCAAACAGGAAAGTGAAAAAGAAATCCAGTTTTTTACATGTAAAATAATTTAGGGTACACAATTTGGTATTTAATCTTATAAATGTTGCTATTAGTTGCGAGATTGTCATAACCATAACATAATTGAATGTGAACTTTAAACGTTTATATCATAGTCTATTGATCAAAATATATTTATATTCGATTTTTGCGTCAATTTACTAACATTACATAATTATATAAGATTTTTTTATTATTATTTAAGAGATACAAGGATAGAGTAAGGCGAGCATACATGAATCAAATTAAGGTAAAAAAGTGAGTGCTGTCGTAAAGAGTAAAACAGCTGGCTCATACTATACACTGGAGGATTGCTCCACCAAAAAGAGCACAATTCTTAAATGACAGATAGATTTTAAGCTTATTTTTATTATTGTACAGAATGGCTTCACTTAGTTAAAAACTCAAAGCAAGGATGTAGGTTATATTACTTAATGATTCCTTTGAGTTATGTAAGGAACGGATTTACATATTTCATTATATTTTTAAAATACTATATACACTATATTTACAATAATATATTTTAAAAGGCATATATAATTTTATGTAGCGGTATTTTAGACCATCAGGGTAATTTAATATCGAAATTATAATCGAAATATCATTTGTTTCCAATAATGTTATCAATGATTCTATCACAGTGTTAAATATAAAACTCTCAATAATAAATCCTAACAAATATCATAATACACACATTACAATATCTGAACATTACAAATTTTATAATAATATTATTCAAATCATAATTATAATGTAAAATAAGAGTAATGTAATGGCAATCGAATGTTATGATTTGACGTCCGGTTGTTTTTGGTACTTAACTTCCAGAAGTTGAGGGTAGTTCTCAACTATCGATAATAGAATACCGTCGATATAATTCCTTAGTTGAACGTTGACGTCTTGTTGTTCTTTTAAAGCTTTCTGCAACTGAAAAAGAAAAAAAATACTTAGGTATATAAGAATTACAATATGATTGCAAAAATGTGGTTTCAAAATAATTTTTGCTGCTTAGAGATGACTATCATGTATTCATTGGATACGTCATGTTGAAAACATACTTTAATAAAAACGATGGTTATTTGTGTAATGAGAGCGCAAAGGTCATTTCTTGTTAGGTTTTGTTGTAGTATCAACTTTGAGTTCAGAGAAAGCGAAAGATTATTAAACTGAATTATTGGCTGTTATTGTGATTACATTAGAATCCTGAGTTTAGTGAGCAATTAAAGGGCACAAGGACCTTGTGCCTTTTAATAACTTTGCCACAGTTGAGCTTGTTCAACTGTGGCAAAATAAATTAGTCTCACATTTAAGAATCACACTTAGAAATTTGAAATTTTGCTTATGAAACAGTATTTAGATTTGTGAATATTTCGTGGGTACATGAAATTAGAAATAGCGATTCGCAATTATCTAAATATAAAACGCTTGTTTTCAATACGGGGTAATAAAGATTGCTTGAAAGTTTTTAAAACTAAATATGCAAAAGTGCACTTTTTGAGCCGGTGAGGTGATTTTTCAAGTTTACATCAAGCCAACCAGGAGATGGTCGTTTTAACAAAAACGTATTATTAATAATATTAATTTTATAATAAACGTTTATTTCTTAAATAAAGAAATCAGGCAGATAAACACAAATATTATATATTCCCAAGTAGGCGCTTGTGTTATAAGGAAAGTAACACAAGCATAACCATTATGAGGCCGAACACACACGCAGATTATAAAGATAAATAATGAAAAGTTATTTTACAAAACTTACTATGCCAGGAATTGAACCCAGTATTTCTGCCTATCAGTGAATTAGACCAGAAAAGGCTTAGCCCTCTCAAATACAGACGCAGTCAAATATTCTTATCACGACTATGAGTAATCGTGGAATCTCAGTGGCTAAAGCGCTCGTATTTTAATTAAATAACGAGGGTTTTTTTTTATGGCTGAAGGTGTATATTGCTGTAATTAGTATGTGGTGAGTTGACCTAAAGGAAAACATCTCAAGGAAACTTGCACATCGACATTTGTAAATCTATCAATCCGCAACAGAACAGCGTGACTAGTATATTTTCCGTGCCATTAATATGAAGTGGAAGGTTGTGGCTCTTATTACAAGCAAATAGCTACATTAATAACAGATGACAATAATATCTTACTATCGTTAATATTTTGTATATGCTTGCCTATAATTATGATATTGGTTGTGCTAGTTCTACTAAATTAAGAATAATCATTTTGGACATTTTAAACGTGTCTATTTAGGACGATTTGAGGTCAGAGTAAATGCAAATTATGGTATAAAGTATGAAAAAGGTACTTAATTCCCTGTTAATTGGCAAGCATGCGTAAATTTAGTACATAGCTATGAGTTCAAAGTACACAAACATGCACAGTTAGTAAAAAAATCGTACCTTTTCCATCTCTATGTTGAGAACAGATTGTGATTCGCTACCATCGAGCTGCAAAAATGCATACACAATAATATAAAACGTTATTTGCTTCGCAAATGAAATTGTCTAAGCTTATTAATGCTTTAAATGAAGCAACCTGCGTATGGAAATTTATTAGGAATGAACTCAATGAAGTGACAATATTTCCATGAAGTAAAAAGCATGAACGAAATGAGCTTTTTGTTTCATTCGCCTCACTTAGAATTAGTATGGTTTGTTGATCTGAATTAGTAAAATATTGAACATCTTGATATGCATATTTTAATTGTAGCCAGTTTTTAGCTTCACTTGTAGCGTAATATAGTGTCAATTGTAAACATATGAGAGGAATACTAAAATGCAATCGCCCGGTAACAAAGTCAATTCTGGAGACACATCTAAATCTTACATTTCTGCTATTAATCAGAGGCCACCGAAAGTCTTTTTACTTTCATTTTTTGATATAGAAAACACACATATACACCTCCAAAATGTCAACCAACATGTCAAAAATTTAAAGTACTTAAGTAATAAGTTTCTTTTTAAATTTTTACTGATTTGTTATAAACATATAATTTAAATAACAAAACGTCAAATACCAGAGAAGGATGGGATGTGGCCTAACGTAGGCTTTAGGAGCTTTTCAGAGTAATGCTTTTCACTGGACGATTATCATTTCGAGTAAGCATCTTACATCGTAATAATGTACATGTAAATAATGAGAATGAGATATGTAGAATCTAAAACTTAAAAATAATCGATATTCTAACATGCATTTATTTGTAAGCAGCGTAATATTTACCTCATCATCACTCATTTGTGAGAGTTCGTGTGCCAACGAGTTAGTGGCTACAAGAGGACCGCTAACTCCGTCCAGCAGACTGCGGCCCTCTTCTACTCCACGCGTTAAGATCTGCGCTTGGAGTTCTTCTTGAGCTTCGGATAAAGCTGGAATAAAAAATAAATATATCAATACAAATATAAAGTAGATAAGATAGTAGTAGTATAGTAGATAATAATAAATATGTACTCAAAATGAAAGAGAAAAAGATAAAATAAACGAAGGCACATCGCATTTATAATCCCAAAAGAAATAAATAAGATAAAAATAACATCACTGCCCTGAAAAAAGACAGCGGTAAGAATTAATTTAAAAAAGCTGGATTAAACACCATACATATCATCATTCCTGTTTCTTATAGAGGTAAGCAGAAATGCTGATCGGTAAATAAAATGAAATATTATCCCCGCAAATTGCTAATGCGCTGGAACCATGTCAAATTAACATTCACGTGACGTCATCAGGAACTCGATATGCACGCGTACTCGCCGGCCAGTGATGCTAACAGTACTGAGTGTTCAACTACGGTTACGTCACCAAAATGGCGGCCAGGCGCAATAGCAATTTGCGGGGATAATAGTTTACGTATGTAGAGAGAATGTAAAAGCCAAAAAAACATAAAAAGTTGGAGACGGGATTGGTGTATACAGATTTTTTGGCCAGTTCAATGCAGGTAACAGGGGGCGGCACAGAAACATAAGAATAGTTATCCTCGCGGCTGCGCTGGGGGTTAAACCCTAGCACGTAACTCTTGTTTCGAGCTGGCATTAATACAGGTTACATTGTATTACATTTTTATGTAGGCATATTTATTGTCCCTTGAAAATTTACTTAATTTTATATCGCAAACTATCCCATCTCCCTGGAATGAAAAGTATGCAACGTTCGTTGACGGTATAAAAAGGACAAATGGTAAAGACAAAAACAACAATAACAAAAAATGACAAAGTCAAGACCAAGTACCGAGAGGTTCAAAAAGTCCATAAGGACTAAAAGGTCCAAAAAGTTCAAAATATCCAAAAAGTCGGTAGTCACTAATTAGTCATTGGTCCTTTTAGTTGAAGTAATAGCCGCTATCCGGAAGCTATAGTATTTTCCGGGATATCGCTGTCGTCGTCAGCCAATCGCAGTCCACTGAACATTGGGGGACCCAAGTCTGCGCCACTCATCCCTGTCCTTTGACTTCCCCATCCAATGGCTACAGTCTGTCTATTGGGCTGGAGAGCGTCCGAAACTACGTCTATTGGGATAAACTTTACATAATTCTATGCTTAAATCTATCCCATTATCCAGCACGAAAAGTATCCCTTGTCCATCCTCGGTATTAAAATTATATATATACCGAATTTCAGCCAAATACACCAAGTAGTTTTTTCGTGAAAACGTAACAGACAGACTGAGTTACTTTCGCATTTATGACATTGATAATAGGGATACCCGTCGGGCACAGAACCGAATTATATCTCTGAAAGCTTTAGTAATTAATAATTGTGTCACCAATACTATGCAATTCTAACACACCTTACAAAATTTCTATAATTGAATGTAATCATGAGTAATGCACAGTTATTGCTATATTATTGCCAATAAAATTATGTTAGTTTGAAGACGAGACAACTTTAAATAGTAAATGAAACTTACATTTGTTCTGCGTTCTGAGCAACGTAAGCTCTTTTCTTAGTTCATCGAGGCGCGGGTCTGGCGGTGGGGGTGGCGTTTCTCTCAGTCTTTGCAGTTCTATTTTGGCTGTGTTCAGCATTTCAGTGGCAGCTGTGGCGTTTTCACGTTCCCTCCGTTCGGCTTCTCTCGCTGCGCTCAACTGAGCTGCGAGTTCGCTCACTTGCTCTTGCGCTTCACGGTGCGCCCGCGCAGCTGCTTCGGCGTTCGCTCTTAACGTTTCTGCCACTCCACGTAGTCTACCCACCTAGAAAATATTTTTTGTACATTTATATCCTCGGGTTTAAATATTGAAAACTTAATAAATATTTAATAGAGATAAAGGCACCCGCATTTCCGCATTTACGACATGATTTTAATCCTCACAACATTTAATGCACTTGGATAGTTTACCTGGATGGTGAAAGAATTATTGAAAACCTTAACATCGAGGTAAAAAATAAAACGTATTTGTATAAGTTTGGAGGCGTATTCCTTACTCCCTATTGCCTTAGGTAAAAAATCGAAACATAGTTATGCTTTTTCAAACTCTCTATAACAATATCGTACTCAGCTGTGTGTAATAAAATGATTTTATGTTAGTTTAGTTTTTTAATAATGTCACTGGATTATGATATAGCTGTACATGGAATATTGGAAATAATGTTATTTAAGTCCTTTTACCTCCTGTTTGAGATCAGACGCTTCGGCTTCTGCTGCAGTGAGGCGGTCGGTGAGGGCAGTAATCTGAGTGTCTCGGTCGCGTTCTACTCGCGCGATGGCGTCGCGACTCCGCCGCTTTTCTTCTGCTAAGCTCTCCTCGCAGCGGCATTCAATCTGATCGATAAAATGAGATGAAAATAAGTAATTATTAGAAATTATATAACTCTTGCTTATTATATTGTCACTGAACTTTGAAACGTCTAAGCAAGACATTTTGTAGCCTTAGCCGGCCGAATTCGCTGGAACGCACAGGCTCCGGGTTCGACCCTGGCATGGTAAATTTCGGAAACAAACTTTCTGTTATTTACTATGACCTCGGCGTCTGGGATTGGCCCCTAGACTGTTCTGTTGTATATTACCCATAACCCAAGCGTAATTTGCTTAGCTGGGGATATACATGTGTGTGTATTTTGATCTGCCGATGAATTATTTCTTATTATTTTATTTTATACCGGTCATCGGTATCCATAGGAAATTATCCCATTTTGTGATATAATAATCGATTCATTTCCTATGCTCTGAAAACAACACTTCACTTTCTCATATTTTGTAATACTTACATAAAATTTTTACTTGTATTTTTTATTTTAACACGTTACACTATAATGTTAATATCAAAACATTTTTGAACCCTCATTTAAAATATACAACAATATGTAAATAAAATAATACTTATTGTGAACGTTATTATATAATGCTTCTAATAGGCGCTCCACATTTTCACAAGGACCTCGCGAGAAATGAAAATGTGGAACCGTGTTCTCGCGAGAATGTGGCACGCCTATAATACTAATTTTTACAACAAATTCAGTCATTTAAATGTTATGATTAGAGACAAACAAATTCCAAGAAAAAACAACACTTGTTTTAAAAGCAGCCATGTAAAACTGTATTTAAAATTGTTAATTTTGTATAAGCTAGTAAGTTAATAAGATACCATAATCGAATAAACACTCAAAGGTGTCTGGTCTGACCTCTCTTATCTGTTCGTCGAGCATGTGTACCCTGGCCTGTAGCACTGCGTTATCAGCCTTGGCTCTCGCGTACCGCTCGTCTGCCGTGCTCTGCGTGTCCGCCAGCGACGTCACCTGCTGCTGTAAAAGTTGCACCTATGAACAAGAAAACAACTAACTTTAATACTGTTCAGTATTAGTCTCTATATAGTTTATTAGTCTCTATGAGTATAGTTAAGCTTGATATTTCAATCGTTCATTCTTCTAATATCAATACTATTATTTGTTATCGTTATAATTATGTTTGAATTATTGAGAGTAAACAATTTTGTTCGACCGTCATCTAATTACTATTTATTGAGAATCAAACGAAAATGTCAGGTTATTAAACAGGCTAGTTTCTAAATAATTAAATATGTATTATATTTTTTAATAATTTTAAGATTTAAACTTCAGGAGATATAGCAAAATGACCAAGTCGGTAAGCGTACAAAAATAATGAAATTTGATTTAATTGAACGCACTAATGATGAACTATGCTCGAATTATTTTAAGGGTAAATAATTATATTCGACCGTCACCTAATTACTGTTTAATTAAACGAAACTATCAGGGCATTCAACAAAGCAGTGTTACAATACTACCATAATACGAACATTTTAAAGCACCTCATAGCTTTTGGAACGTAGATAATTATCGCCGCCTCTAGACTTTGCAACACCAGATACCCTATGAACTGCCGTATAGTTCGTGTGCAGGTCGGTTTCATAAGTAAAGTGTGGATTAAATATATATCGCAGAATGTGAGTCATGAAGTGTAAATTAATTTTAGCAATTTTTAAGCGCCGAAATGAAATTCGGAGTAGCATAGTAAAAAAACTTTATAAAATGTCATCATTACACTAAAATAAAACCTTTATATGTAAGAACTATTTTTATCATTGTATGAATAAATAAACTTGAATACACGCCAATATTATGCTTCACATTCGGCGAACAACGGTGACTGAGAACGCGTGTCCGGCCATAGCGAATATTGACTTAAGTAGAAGCACCACGAAATTAGCATAAAGAAAGTGCATTTAAACCAATAATTGTCGAGAATAGTCGTTAAAGACATAACATAGAAGTTATACATACATACATAACTTCACGCCAGGTCCCTTGCGGGGTAGGCACGAACAACAGAGCGCAATTCAGGCTTATTCTTACACACCTCACTTGCTTCTTTGACATTCATAGCTCTTGTCATGCACGCTCGTCTGTTCTTAAGGCTCCTGACATCACCTTCTGCTAGTACATGATTAATTTGATCATGGAAGGTGTGTCGTGGCCTTCCGCGACGTCTGCATCCATCCACTTTTGCATTGTATATCTGTTTAGACATTCTTTCATCATACATTCTTTCCACATGCCCGAACCACCGGAGCATTCCTTTCCTTACCTTCACCCCGACACTAACTAACATAGAAGTTATTATACACAAAAATGGTTTTCCTATGATAGCGGCGCAACCAAAGCGCAATATGCCTCTAATAAGCGAGCTAGCCGATATAGCTCCCAAAATCAATAAACTAAAATGATAGCGAGTAAGTCAAACTTCATGACCCAAAGCAGATTAATGAAACAAATCCTGGAGTGAAAATTGCGATCTTAACAAACTTCGTGAAGGACGTCTTCCAACCTATTTAGCCGACGCCGCGACGCCCTGCACAAGATCTCTGGTGGAGCCTAGATGTACAAATGTAGGACCTGAATATATATGTCGCAAAAATGAGATTTACGTTCAGCAGCGGATAACAATTTGCTGTTGATAATTGGTTTGCCATATCGAATATAAGCTTCAACTTAAGCCTAGATCAGACAAAAAAATACAATTTTACTTTCTGGCTACACCTTTCACTTCTATCGAAAGTGATACTGATAACAAATCAACGCGGAAAATGTTGAAGCCATCTGAGAAAAATAATAAGCCTAAGTTATTAAGAGTTGAAAGTTAATCAGTACAGTAAATGTCATGTTTTATAATTAACAAAAAGTCATGTAGGACTTGAACGCTTTTCTGATTTACGTTTTAAATGACCGATTGTCATTCCTAGATTTGTCTTCCATAGATTTTACAATATGATTGATCTCCTGATATTATATAGTTAGTTTTTGTCTTTCGATTTAAAGAAATAAACAATATAAAAATAAACTTGAATCATACAATGTCATTGAATACCATCGTGCTTTCAATTATAAGCCTTTTCAGCTGAATTGATCCAATTTGATTTATTCGTCTAATATCAGGATTACGAATATCGAATGTAAAATTAGTGACATTAATCGCTTATCGCAACTAATAAATTTCTTTTTTAAAGTAAATTATGTCTTATTATGAATATAGAGATGCTACGTTAGCTTATTTAATGTGAGAGAAATTTTAAGCTCTCAAATGTAATCCAGAATCAAAATATAATCGTACTTTCGATCGGTGCAAATTTCCGTGAGGAGGCTTTGATTTATTTTAGGCTGCGGCCCGTAGCTAACATTTCACTTTGTAATGGTGCTTTCATTCTCTGACAAAAGCTTTGGTTGATACGAAAAATAAATTAAAATTGGTTCAGAGATAAAACGTTTCGTAAGATATAAAACAGGTGTATTTATTGAACTGGCTTCTGTTTCAAACACGACACTAACTTTAAGCCCTTTGTAATTGAGCAAATACGTAATTATTACGATGGAAGTCCAACAATTTCAATATATTAGTATATCGATTTGATGATTAGATTCCATACAAGTTCACTAGATTATCAAGAATATCGGTCATGGTAGTTGCACATAATATGTAACATCGTGTGGACACTTATGAATTCTGTTCTGATACTGTTTAAATATGACATTGAGTATTTTAATTTTCGATTCATTTGATCTAAAAATATACCGAATAAAACGTTGCTTTAAAGTTCTATTTCGTTTCGTAAAATTTGGGAACTTTTCAGAGTTCTGTACTCAAGACACCCGAGTCTCATTTTTATGAGTGATTAGAATCTTGAGCAAAGAGGGTATGCACCACTTAGTTTTTCAGACTATGTGTAAATTACTACATATTGTAGACAGTATTGCATTACCTGTTAACAGGCAAGGCAGAATAACAAAAGGAAACATCTAAATTACAGATGTGTGTAATACGTCCACGATTCGTTCTACTGATATAAGGGATATAATAAGTACAATAATTATAGATGCTTACGAATTTGGATGCGTCAAACAAGAACCAGGAACTTAAGCAAGATTACTTACTAGAAAAGCTTTTGTTGTAAGAGGCAAAGCAAAGTGAAAGTACAATCATTTTGTTTTATTGCATCTCTCTTGGTTAATTACAAAAGATTCGACAGTGTTTTGATGTCGTCCACCCGGAGTTCAAAACATTAGTATGTTACATATAACCGTACCTATGTAGTTTATACCAGCTGTACCTCCCACTTCGGTTGCATGAGACTTAGATTTCATAGTTATATCTTCTGACTCCTGCATGATATCGAAATGAAACCTATATGAAAATTTAAAATCAAATCTCTGTTTTAATCCCTACAATTTTCCATTGAAATACATGAGCCATTTCGGGTAATTGTCAGACTGTCTGACAAACAAAAATTCTAAAAACAGTATTTTATGATTAAGTATTTATTATATAGATGGCAGCCTTCACTTAGATATTGGTATTTATTTCCAAATCACAGACTTGTATTTTATTTGTTGGGAGAGACTATCAAGAGTCAATGTTCAAGCCAGTAAATATTTAATAACCTTCTTAGTTATAAAACTGGGCGTATTAAAGATATCATAAAGTGTTTACTGATGAACCCACTGAGATCATCGTTCATTTGTAAGTACTATATATTGTATAGCCTACTGTGTTTCCGCATCCAATCTATGTTTGGTTTAAACAAAACAAATATTGGAATTTGTTACTTTAGAATGTTTGCTTTTGAATGAGTTTAATTATAATATTGAATCTTTAGTGAGAGTTATTTGTTTGTGCTGATTGCTCTTTAGACATAATTAGGGAAAAATATATAAACAAAATCATGGAGTTCGACAGTCGCTAATTGCAACGAGGAAAGGCTGCTTGGATGTCCTTCGGTTGTCGCGAGGTGCACGTAGAAAAGCTGCTTGGGATTGGCCCCAGAGTGGTCCCTTGTAATGCCTTGTATATTACTCATAACACAACAGTAACTTGCTTAGCTTGGGGATATACAAGGTGTGTGTTTGTCTGCCAATTATTTGTATGTAAGGATTTATTAATTATGAAATTACTCTTAAATCTCACCGACTGCGAAATGCGGACCATGAATCAGTATAGCGATCCAATGAGTATCAGACAGGAGTAATGGAATTGGGATGGGGAAGATGGCATAGGAGGAGGGGAAAGTGGGCCATCGGATGATGGGCTGACCGTTTTACGTTGTCTAAACAAAAATAACGGTTTTTAAAATTTATCTGGCGGTCTGAAAGTTTGTGTGACATTAACTTCGAAACGTCTAAGTGAATTACATGAAAATTTTAGGGATGAAAACAGGCATTTTATCTTATATTTATTATATATTATTTCTTATATATATTTTGTAAGGTTCAGAATGTATAAAACTATAAATAATACTGTTGCAAGCCGAGACTAACCCTTTGCAGGTGGTGTCTTATTAACCCTTTGAATTTGAGTGATCTATTGTTCGCACTAATCTCTTTGTTAACGCCACCGCAAGACGTTATAAAACCTTCTTTCCTCTGTTTGTATTTCATGCAAATTTTTAGAAGCCATTATGCTGACTATTTAACGGATTCAACAACCAATGGGCTGCATGTTGCTAGGGGGCCATGTGTAATTTACAAATGGATGAGGGTTGGTCAATCGGGAAATGCGCCAGTCGTGTTCTGATTGCGAACGAGGCGTTACCTAATGCACTTTCCGAGCGAATATTTTATAACGACGAACTTTGCGCGATTTATGTGATAACAACTTTCTGCCCTACGGTTTGCTTTTGCTGAATTCTAGCCGAATACTTGTCAGAACTGTGAATTACGTGTGTGTATTTCTAATAAACTTTGTGATGATTCCAACGGTATTTTCGAATTTATATCCTACAAATCCCCTACAAATTCGTAACAATATAATTACCCAAGACCCGTGTGAAATAAGTAGTAAGAACAGCTAGTCTGTAATAGACAGATAAAGCGGCTCCATGATAGTTGTAGTTAAGTGTAATCAATAGTCACTTTAGTTGAATACCTTGCAAAGTGAGTGCTCGTGACTTCCTCGAGTAAACATTATTTTCTTAGCTCTGTCAAGTTGTCTTGCAACTTTCCAGTGTTCGTTAACAACGTTTACCATCGAAGATTTATATTTGTGATATGTCATCGGGTTTTCTTTAGATGGTATCAAGGTATTTACGACACAAAACTAAGCACATCTTTTGTTTTATCATGTAAGTGGGCGCCACCAGTCCATTGTTGTTTTTTAGAAATAATCTACATTTTTACTCTTTGTTTTATGTGTCAAATATTTAGAAGTGACAGTGGCTTTATTTGTAGTTATTCATTCTTAACGGTCTTGATCATGAACACATTACCTACCTATATGATATTTTGGCATATAAAATGTATGTAATGATAGCAGGAATGAACAGTGCACTTTTTATGTCGAAAAATGGGATAGGATGATCCGAATTTAGAATTGAAATTAAAAACACTAATTAATAAAATAACTATGCAGCAAATTGTTTAGAAGTTCACTACGAAGGCTGATTCATAATGTCCAAATGGATAGAGGTCAACCCATAAGTATCCAATTATCGTCAGCACACAATATCCAAGTGGCCTAGTTGAATAATTACCACGTAAGTGGCGGTAAGTGTCGGGTCAACGTGCGGTAGGTGTCCCGACGTATTGTCCGTATCGACGAATCAATATGCATTCATTTACGATTCGTTTCCACTTACTAAACCGGTAACGGGTCACCTGCAAACATTCAATTCTCTAGTTCAATACTCGAGACTATATTTTGTTTATTTGGCATAATGCAGGGCGCGGTGGTAGGTCTTAGACTGCGATTTAGCCTTTCGTGGGAAGACTGGTTGTTGTTTAACACAGAAGGCAACATTATACATAAATATCTCGCTGCAACGCTTGCAATCTTCCTATTCTATGATTGGTAGGCTTATCCAATGCGGACTGAAGAGTTTCACGAACTGATGATCTCGATGTGCAGTAAGTATTCCGTCACCAAATTCAGATACGATCATGTTATTTTCTTATTATTTTACCAGTCCCTCCTTCTCGATAATTTTCGGGGCCTAGAATCTCACTATGTCATTACTTCATAGTCATGTTAGGTAAGAAAATGTGCTTAAGCAGTTTATGCTTTTCGATTAAGATTCCGGCCCTACTTTTAGTTTAAGTTTTGTTACGAAAGATTAATTATTCAAATATCTACAACTTCGGTATAGTGTGACCACCAGCCCAAACGTCCCCGGTTGGGAACAGCCCACGCTGGGCAATCAAAAAACTGGACAAAGAGGCGTTCCAGGAGGCCCTACTGGTAAGCCAGTGGGGCTTGCAGAATAACACCGATGCACCTGGTAACGCCCTCGTCGTTGACGAGGAGGCGGAACGTCTGCGGGCGGCAATGACAGAGGTATGTGACGCGGCGATGCCAAGAGTATGTCGCCACCGACCCAAGGGCCAGGCGTACTGGTGGAGCGACGAGATTGCGCAGCTTCACCGCAACTGTGCGGCTGCGCGACGCCAGTACGTCAGGCACAAAAAGAGGCATCGCCGTGATGTGACCTTCGTCGAGGACGAGGCTCGCCTCTACGAGGAATATCGCACTGCGAAAAAGACGCTGCAGACGGCGATAAAAACCGCCAAATCTGCAGCGTGGGGGGAGCTCTTAGCGAGTCTGGACCGAGATCCGTGGGGGCGACCCTACAGGCTGGTGCGAAAGAAACTCCACCCGTGGGCCCCCCCACTCACCGAGAGTCTCCCCCCGGAACAGATCACGGAAATTATCCGTGTCCTGTTCCCCTTGAGAGACGAGCACAAGCCACCCGCTATGGTTCCGCCCAACTGGGAGCCCAGCGCGGACGACAGCAGCAGCGACGTGCCCGGCGTGACCCGGGAAGAGCTGGGGGCAGCGGTTCTCAGACTGCGAACTAAAAACACCGCCCCCGGTCCAGATGGCCTCCCAGGGCGTGCGTGGGCTCTGTCCCACGACGCCCTGGAGCCCCGACTACTAGGGCTCTTTAACGCGTGCCTAGAGCAGGGCCGGTTCCCCCGGCAGTGGAAAACCGGGAAATTGGTCCTGCTCAAAAAGGAGGGGCGCCCCGCGGAATCACCGTCCGCGTACCGGCCCATCGTGCTGCTGGACGAGGTGGGCAAGCTCTTCGAGAGAGTAATTGCAAACCGCCTCGTCCAGCACCTGTCAATGGAGGGGCCGGACTTGGCCGATGTCCAGTTCGGTTTCCGCAAGGGGCGCTCCACAATTGATGCGATAATGCGAGTGAAGAGCCAGGCGGAAGAGGCAGTCTCTAGCGGCGAAGTGCTGATGGCGGTGTCCTTGGACATTGCCAACGCGTTTAACAGCATGCCCTGGAGCTGCATCAGGGAGGCACTCCGATATCACGGGGTGCCGACATACCTCCGCCACATAGTCGGGGCGTATCTCAGTGAACGGGCTGTCATCTTCCCGGGTCAAAACGGCTGGGGACGCCAGGAGATGTCATGCGGCGTTCCACAGGGATCGGTACTGGGGCCGATCCTGTGGAACATCGGCTACGACTGGGTGTTGCGGGGCGTCCTCCTCTGCGGCGTAAGCATCACGTGCTACGCTGACGACACGTTGGTCGTCGCACGGGGGAGGACGTATCCTGAGGCAGCCATTCTGGCGACAGCTGGGGTTGCACAGGTGGTCCACCGAATCCGGCGGCTGGGTCTTGAGGTGGCGCTGCACAAATCCGAGGCCGTGGTCTTTCACGGGCCTCGGAGAAAGCCACCTGCGGGTTCCGGCATCACAGTTGGAGGCGTCCGCATCGGCGTCCAGCCAACAATGAAGTACCTGGGATTGGTTCTAAACAGCCGATGGGACTTTTCGGCTCACTTCCAGCAGATGGCCCCCAGACTCAAGAGGGCGGCGGGCGCACTCTCGCGCTTGCTGCCCAACGTCGGGGGGCCAAATGTGACGTGCCGAAAACTCTTCGAGGGAGTCGTGCGTTCTATGGCCCTTTACGGGGCCCCGGTGTGGGCGGGCGCCCTGCTGGCTCGCAACGTCGCAACGCTGCGACAGACACAGCGTATGCTGGCCGTCAGAGCCGTCCGAGGATATCGCACGATATCCTTCGAAGCGGCCTCCCTTCTAGCCGGTGCTCTGCCGTGGGACCTGGAGTCCAGAACACTGGCCTCCTTGTACGTGTGGCGCAAGGAAAAGGAGGCCAGTGTTAGCCGACCTGCCCCCCGCGAGATAGAGGGGCGCAGAGACGAGTTGCGCCAGTTCCAGGTGGCAGAGTGGGCGGTCCGCCTTCTGAACCCTAGCGCAGGCCTCGCCGTTATCCAAGCGGTAAGGCCAATCATGCCAGAATGGCTGCAGAGGCGTCATGGCACCCTGACGTTTCGCCTGACGCAGGTCCTCTCGGGGCATGGTTGCTTCGGGAGGTACCTGTGGCAAATAAGGCGCGAACAGACGTCAGGGTGCCACCATTGCGTCGGCGATGACGAAGACACGGCGCTGCACACCCTCCAGGTGTGTCCAGCCTGGGACGAGCAGCGCCGTGATCTCGTCACAGCCATCGGGGCGGATTTGTCCCTCCCGGCCGTGGTGAAGGCCATGGTTGGGAGCGCCGACGCGTGGAACGCAGCCGCCTCCTTCTGCGAGACCGTCATGTCCGCGAAGGAGACGGCGGAGCGGGAGAGGGAGCAATCCACGACGCTCCCCTCCCGTCACAGTCGGCGGCGGCGTCCCAGAGTCGTCCATGACGACCTCCAGCCGCCGTAGGCTACGGCCGTGCGAGCGATCGGCGGGGAAACCGGACCCGCCCGCACACAAAGGTCGGAGAGGAGGGACGCGCGCCGACCCGCGCGCCCTCTCTCACCTCGCGGTGAGGTAGAGAAGCCGGAGAGACCCAAATCTCCGGCTACCAAATGGAGAGGCCAGCCCGCAAGGGGCCGGCCACCGTCCGTCCAGGCTGGTGGTGAATGCGCGAGCGAGCCCACAGCCTGGACAAAGGACTCTCGTGATTGCTCAGGGGTTTTAGTGGGTATCCCTAACCGCGGCGTGGCAATAGTTCCCCACATCTCAACGTGGGGTGCTAGTGCCACCCCAACCCGGCGAATCCCACACACTGGCCGCGACATTTCCCTTTCGCGCGGCGTACGGTCCTCAACCCCTGTTAAAAAAAAAAAAGAAAAAAAAAAAAAAAAAAAAAAAAAGGAGTTTCCGGAAACCATTCATAGCTGTGGACAAAGATATTACATTTCTTCCATGGCTATGGTATTTATTCGATATATTTACGACATACGCGGTAATCATAATTTTACATGAAAAATATATATATGTAAATAAATAATATTCGTTTTAAAAATTTCTTTTTTTAAATATTTCGTTAAAGAAACATACCATTGCTAATGATAGAACTGTTTTACTGTCATATAATCTATAGGTATATTATTGGAATATTGAACCGTATCACGTGTTATTTATTATTTATCTTAATCGACATTAAACAAAGGTCGTAATTTTATTTGCAGTAAAGTAATTTCTTATCGTCTCTTATTGTTTAAAAACATCAATCTCTACTTAGCAGATAGTCAAATAGCATAATTTGATAAGTTTAATGGCTTTAGTTAAGGAATAAAGGCATAATTAAACATATAATAGAACGGAATGGACTGTTATATAGTTGTTAGTAATAATCGACTAACATTAATTAAACGGAAGCCAATTCTTGTTCCAGCTAGGACTAACTAGGTTACACCAGATCATGTGAAGGTCGAGACTAAACTACAAAGGAGTTTGTTTAATTTACATTAAAATTATGTACTTAATCAAACGTCAGAGGAGACGTACAATTCCAATATAATAAGTATGCTTAAAAATATAATAAAAATGAAGAAACACTGTAAACAAGAATTAGGAAGGGAAACCACATTATTCAAATCACTGTTACGACACGCTATGCTAACCTAATTAATGACGCATTATGATATTACTAGTAATAAGCTACATCGAGTGAATTTATGCCACAAAGTGGTTACTGTACAATTGTTTAATTCTTTGAGATGCTCCCAGATGTTTCTTTTTTGAAATATCCGAAATATAATTACGTATATTCCTAAATATACTTATTAAAAAAATGTATCAAATCAAATTAATGCTTGAAACAAAGGTGTGCAACGATTTTGAAATAAATTCATAAAAAGTGTTAAAAACGTTTCTAGAAGCTCAAACAATGCAACATAGTCTTTAAAGGTAATGATTCGTTATAAAATGCATTTGTTTACTTCACTAATGTCAAGGTTATCATTTGTTCGGCCGGTAATTTGTTTTTCAAATATTGAAAAAAAGTGTCAGACGTCTCGTTTTTGCTCTCACCACCGTCATTATCATTTGAAGAATTTGCAATGAGGAATTATGTAAGCTAGAATAAATAGCTCAAACGCTTTTTGTACTATTGATGTATATAATGTATCGATGTACTTTTTCGCAAATACTTTATACCTAGTCCTTTTTGGAACTATGAATCTCCTGAAAGCTTATGAATCTATGCCAAGACTTCCTTAAAGTAATTTATTACAAACAGTGGACCGTTTGGGACCATCGGAATTTCAGCAAAACGTCAGTTCTGTAAGTAATGCTTAGACTAATGTGAAAAATCCAAGCAGGTCTGACATCGGAAGAAACAAATCAAACATGTTTATTGATTTTTCAACTTCAGATTCTGTCTAGATCTTTGGTCCCCGTGAACAAGTTTATATGAAGATATACATACGAAATAATTTAAATTCTTTGCAAATATAATGGTTATTATATTTACACTATCAAACCACACATCATTGATCTAAATTCTAAGTGTTAACACTAATACCATAGAGAGGTGGACACTGATCAATAAGACCTGTCACAGAACCTCATAATATTATTGGAATAACCACATATTTTAAATAATAACACCATTGAATATGAAAACATCTTTGTTTTAAGTACTAATAATATGACTTACACTTATTAGTATAATACTAATTTGTATAAGAATGAAGAGCTAAATATTATGTATAAACGTAAATTTAGTTATGGGTTAGTAAAATATACCCCTAATATAAACGATTATTTTTGTAAAATAATCTATATAGATAATGCCTATGATAATACACGAAATCACAAAGCAAGATTGCCTTTTTGATAAACACAGTGAAAACCTTGAGCGGTCTGACGTTAAGGGACTGTTATGTGAAAAGTTGAGTTTGATCGATGAAAATGCTGCATGATTACGAATTTAGAATAAGATCGCGTGACACTTACAGCTTATTCAAAGCCGTGATGGCACTACCAGGTCGAGTACGATGCGCTTCTATTGACAGAAAAAAGAACTCTTGGTTTTCTATTGAATCTTTATTACTACAGAGCAATAGACACGCATCATCAGCTATTATTGAATGGGCAGTCTTTTTTCTTCGTGATTAAAGTGTTAATAAAGTACACTGAATTCAATTTTAATTATAAAATACATTCCTTAGTCGAAAAAAGAAAAATAACTGAGCGAAAGTTTCTGATTTGAAATTTGTCTTACACGAAAACGAATTGGTTACTTATGTATATGTTATAAATCATAATCATTAAAACGCCAGGAACGGTGCGATTTTATAATTCTAGTAGTTAGAATACCTCAAGTTTCAAATGATATAATTTATGTATTACGTATTTGAAGAATTTTATTAATTTAATGGGTATGAATCTAACTCAGGAAAATCAATAAGTACCATATTCTCGCCATATATCACTGGTTTTAAACATGACGCAAATATATAATATGACGTTATGATTACAAACAATATATTGTGCGCATAGGAGTAAATATAACATTTATCCTGTAGTTCTAAAACTTCATCAAAATACTACGTGTTTAGTGATCAAACACATAATTTGACGAGAACTGGAATGTACTGTAAGAATTCCTTTATAGTCTTAATAGCTTTGTTCATATTTATGTATATATTTCACTACATGAAACGAGATTCATTTCGCCAAAGTTAAACCATTTGACGACCTCCAGTGGAGCGTGCATTCTTAACCGGCCGAACTCGCTGAAACGCAGAGGCTCGCGGTTTGATTCCTGGCATGGTAAAATTTGTAAACGTACTTTCCGTTATTTACTATGGTCTGGGTGTCAGTGATCGGCCCCAGAATGGTCCATCGTATTAATATAGGATGGACCATGGGTCCATCCCATACCCATATAGGTAATCCCATAACACAAGCGTAACTTGCTTAGGTTCACCTGCCGACTTAAAAAAATCTTTAATCCCTAATAGAGGGATGTTATTATTAGATGGCAGCTTTGCTTATAATGCCGCAAAAATTAAAAAAAATATATGTTTAATATTCTCACTTGATCAGATAAATTGTCACACCACTGATGGGCGGCTGTCTTTTTGCCGCCGTTGAGGCCGTTGCTCAAGTGAGGGGTCAGTGGACCGCCGGTAAACAGGTCTTCGGTCAGACTAGTATCAGAAGTTATTCGATCTCTGGTCTCCGGAGGCGGTCCCTGGGGTCCAACGAAGTCGAATTGACCGTCCCACATATCGTACTCCAGCTCTAAACTGTCCTCAACCTCAATCTGCTCACCCATCGTGCCTCTTGACCGGTTGAAGATGCTTGATTTAAACATTTAATATCTGGTTCTACGCCTGGTACTTTATCTTTGGATTTATTGCACTTCACCTTAATATTTATAATAAATAAATAATATAAATGTAATTTATGAATTGACTTTAAAATACGATTAGATTGATTACTTCTCTTTATATAAAGCTTAGTAATTAATTTGATGGCACGTTAGAATGTGACACTTTCAGTTATCTTATGGATGTGTCCAAATTAAAATATCAAACTACGCTCTTAATTCCTGAAGCACTTAATGTTATAATGCACCTTCGTTACATTTTTCACATTCACAGCTTCACGCTGATTTTACTGATAAATCTATTCACATGGGAATTTCTGTGCACTCGATGGCCACAAGAAGTCTTAATTATTGTCGTACACAAGAATTAAGATATCAGGCAAAAACAAACTCCGACGAATACGATTTAAATTTTTGGACGTTGGCTGTGACATCCTTTGACGAGAGGACAGAATTTAACCGCGACGGTTCACTGGTTTAAACTCAATTCCGTTGCCGGTTCTCGGAAAATTGTAGCATCGAATTGGAAACTTTGAATAAGTAATTGGTACGTGATGTTGGCACTGAATCGCGTTCGGCACTAACCGGCGCGCGGTGAGCGTTCGTCCGGCGCGCCCCACCCATTGACACGACATGATTATCAGCAGGCCGAAGCTACCACGCCATACAAATAAACTTTATTCGCTCCCTGCACATATGTACGGGTGTCTGATGGATAGTTCAGAGGCAATAACCCCTTTCATAAGTTCCCCCAGTCTGCATGTAAGTACTTGTAATTTAACGGCCGAAGGGCTACCATGGCAGCATCCGCTGATTAAGAAACCATCCGATTCAACAGATGCTCAGATATGGTTCAAATTTTACTGCTAAAATATTCAAACCGCAAATTACTATTCAATATTAAACTAGTTTGGAAAATATAAGCTTTCGTTTTATTTCTACTTATACGAGTAAGTGAGGAAAACCAGGAGTTCATAAACAAAGTTAATCACTTGAATCGAAAATCAATAAATTCGCTTTATATTTACAAAGGAAGAAGAAGAAAATAAAGTATAAATGATTTTAAATCAGGCTATTAAATTAAACAATGTATTATGTGAAATTTAAATAAACTATTGTAAAAATCAAGAATAATTTACTTAATTCAGAATCCAAATCTATAACATTATTTAGACTGCTGAGCGTGTGAAACTTTTGCTCGGTAAATTTGTGTTGGACTTATCGCGGACTGTACATAACAGATAATAGCACTATGAAATAAATTAACTTTCAAAGTACATTGAACAAAATCACAATTAAGGAATATAATTATAATAATCTGTGTTGTTGATGTTACGAATGCCAAAGGCGAGCATGAATGTAAGATTCAATTTATTTTCCTTTAAACACAAGATCACATTTGAACCGTCTAAGAGCGGATGTTCATGCCATATGGCTCCTTTTACTTACATCAACTTCAAATCATATTTAGGTTCAATGCCTGCTACGGGCACTTGAAATATATTTTGGGATATCTTTAAAGTTAACTCAAATCTTCAACTTTTTACTATTCAAACTTTTCTCAATTAACTAACTTCAAGCAAGATTTAATTTTAAGACATTAAGTTAACTTTCTGCAAATATTTCAACATTTGACAAATTATAAAATTACTGCAGTTTTATTTTAAAATTTTAATTTGTCGATAATTGCAACACTAGAAAGTTGTTTACCAATTTCGCTTGATCAAAATTATTTGAGACTTATGTAACCCACAAATTACTTTTAAATTAAAACCATCTATTTGGTGAGTTATCAACTTTCAAATTCAAACAAAGGGGTCCGAATATTCTCATTCGTTTACTAAGAATGTATCGAGAACAAGTACTGGTCTATTATACAACGATGTAAACAATTATGTGTTTCGGAACAATACAATCTCATACATTTTAATTTGCTTCTTAGCCGTAGCAAATACATATAATTGTAAAACTGATGCAAACAAATGTCACTCAATACTTGTAGGAAATTTTACACAAGAACTTGCAATTGTTTAGCTGTTACATGAGGTGCCTACATTTGTTTGAATGCCTCATGAATAATTCTGTTGCAAATAATACTCGTAGTTTTAACTATTTCAGTACTAACTAGTTTAATTATAACCTAAACAACAATTACACTAATTTTGAAGATAATATTATTTACTAATAGGAATTAAACATTTCACAATTATTACATAACACAATACGAAGTGACCTTAAACTTAACCTGTAAGGTCGTTTTATTTATACATTAATCGACTGGGCTGTTGTATAAATATGCTTCTTATAAAATGTTTTTTGCCTTTGCTTTCAAATTATAGTTTTCAATGGACGAGATAGATAAAAAACATGTTTTTAGTGCCGCCTTCTTCTCATTCATTGATTATACCTACTACGAATCACTTGTATACATTCCTAGAGCGTAAAAACGAATGTGGTAAGCGCAGTCTGAATATGATCAAACCACAAAAATTAAAAATGGTCTTAATTTTAAAGACTAGAACAGTTTTCTATGATGTCCAGCTGCTATTTGAATTGGCCAGAGTGCAATTGTTGTTTTTAGAGATAGAATTCTCCTCTATGAAATTTCATAAAAGTACTTAATATTGTTGTGTTCACAAATATATCAATTTTCGTTGATTTTATGTTTAAATTAAGTATTCTTCAACTTCAAGCTAAGAATCTAACAGTACCTTATAATACTGCATGAGGATATTGTTATCGCAGTTAGACACGCAATGTCATCGTTCGATAACACCCGTTATTTCGTATAAAAAAAACACTGGTCAATAGGGGAATGCTATTGTATAGAGGGTAACTTTGAATCAAATGTCAAGAAACTTCATTTTTATTTTATACAATGTTTCATAGAATGTAAGAAGTAGAATTTAATGAACAGAGAATTAGAAAACAAATAAGGAAGACATTTTCGAGAGAAATGTTATGATGAAACCTTCGATGAGATTAATTATAATAATTAATCATTACCATTTAATTCCAGTTTTATGTGTGTTATCAAATTTGAGGTAACGCACTTATTATGGTAAATACCTAGAGGTAAATACCTCCCAATGTAATCAATTAAATAATAATTAATTATCTTCTCAATAAGATAAGTGTTCACGAATACTTAGATAATTCATAAAAAAAATTCAACGCATGAGTCAGTTTGTGTACATCTAATCCGATATTACAACAACGTAGGCAGGTGATGACAAAATAATAGAGCTCCTCATTCTTTACACCATTTTCCGCGTGGTATCGCATTAGAACCAACACTAAATGACCTCCAATAGGTTCAAGGTCTTATAGTAATAAAGATATTGAATAATTTTAACTCTGTGTTAACATAGAAACAAATTTAATGGTTTAAAATTGAGATAATTGTAAGAAAATGCCTAAACATTAAGAGAGAGTAACTGACACATGGTTTAATTTATTTTTAAATTAAATTCAGAAACGCCTCATTAATGTCACTATTTATCTTTTCGTAGATAAAACGAAACACATGGTCTATGTTTACTGTAAAAAAAGTATTATGAATCCTTTAACAAAAAAGGACGTTGAAATATATCAATCTCATTCCAGTTGTTTGAGGGTTTTAATTGTGACCAAAGGATATTAGAGTTTCGGGTTGAAATATGCTTAGGTATTGTAAGGGTGAAGAAAAATACCGCGAGGAAACCGGTATTTACACTGAGGTTACTAATGCGTGAAACTCAGTAATGCGCCGTAGACAAACATGGCGGGCATAGTTCTGAGCCCAGAAGTACGGTAGTATAAAATATCTTTAACGATAATAGTACAACTATTTGCATATTTTAATGTAAAATCAAGGTCATATTAATTTTACTAACCAAAAAAGTTTGATGCCACAATGCTTCATGTAATTTCTGAACTTTGGACTTATATTTCGATAAGTTTTATAAACGCAGGTATAGCAGAGGTATAATAGAAGTAATTTAAAAGACCAATACAGGTGTAGGATGTATTATTATCAAAAAAACTGATACAGGTAGTAACAACGTCAATTAGATATAAACCCACAAATTCCTGTAGCTGTAGCGCATACGACATCTGCCCGAACTACAGAAACGGCTACGGTACTGAATAGCATAGCATAGACGATTCGCACAGCTCAGGTCATTTTAGTAGACATTCGACAATGATGGTATTATATCGCAAAATGTCCCTGTTACACTTAAGAATTATTTATCTAATTATCATTTTCTTCTCATGGTTTTATTAATGTGATAACCACTGCGTTGGTGCAGATCTAGCTAGATAAAATTTTAGCACCACGCGACGTCTCTGTGGCCTAAAAACTGCGACACTAATTGCTTATTACGGCATTAAATTGCTGTACGCCAGATGGGTAACGTTGCCCCCTTTACTGGGTTTTATTTAGCTTTCTTGTGTGCAAAATTATTTGGGGCACGAACAATTCTGGACAGCATCAATTCCAAATTTAAAGCTAAAATAAAATAAGCGACTAAAATTCGTGGTATCATACTTCTTCAATGTATGTAATGTATTATGGTAAATATTTAATGTGATATTAACTTTTTATATACATTTTTGTTTCTTCATTACAGTCTTGGGAGTTATCTGATTGACATGGAATCTAGTACTTGTATTTTTATTACAAAAATGAACTTTTTACCCCAATAAGATATTTTTTACAAGGTATGCATCCATGCAGATTGTGCAAAGGAAACAGCGTAATTACAATGATCAAGAGTATTATATGTAAGAAAAATTTAACGAAAAATAAGCGGCACTTAGTGCATTTGCTGCCGTACCAATTACTAAAAAAAATACGTATACCAAAAACATTAACCGGTTATACTATGCTACATAATTAAATGCAAAATAAAGTAACGGAAACTACGTATAATCGGCACGTGTTATAAATGTTTTTGTAAATGGTACAAAGTTTTATGATAATTAATATGTTTTTTTTAAATAACAATTTATTACAAGCGAGAACGAATTGGACTATCACAACAAATATTATTATGGTCGTTAAACATCAATGATTATGGTATACTATCTGATATCTACAGTACCTATCTCAGTTACGCTACGACATTATAAGAGTTCAAATGATAGCAACTACTGAATTACCTCATAAATCTCTTAGTTATACCACTATAGATTTAACAAACGCTTCATGAAATAAAATTAATCAAGTACCTACCGTGGACCTGACTAATGTCCACACTATAGTATCCTAAGAAGTAATTAACAGTTTTTTGAAGTGAAACTTCTATATAGACGGGGGGTCTTACGATTTTTCGCTCACGAAAAGGTGTCACAGTCACGTGGTTTAATGCTTACATTTTTAAACTCGTGATATCTTTCGAATGGAATGTCCGAATTGAATAATTCAAAAAGTTAAATAAAGGTATTGAAGCAGTCTTGAATATGAAGTAATTTATTTTGATAAGGATTAATACCAAAATACAAATAAAGAGCCTTTTCTAGCGGCGGCATTTTAATTAAATTTTTAAAATAAAAGAACGCTTATTGTGGCATAACTATAATAGTTAGACATATGCTGTCGCCACACTTTTTGTAGATAATGATGTGTTCTGCAAAGTCGTAGTACATTATTTCATTCTATCATCAATAGTTTTCGCAATGCACACGATTTTAGGTATTTTTTACACTTTGCGTTACATTATTGTAGTTTTAGTAAGGATCCCTAAATTTTTTGTAAATATAATATATAGCTTTTGTCACCCGGGGATAGTGTAGCTTGCCAACAGTGAAAGAATTTTTCAAATCGGTTCAGTAGTTTCAGAGCTTCTTCAATGCAAACAAACAATCTAATCTTTCCTCTTAATAATATTAGTCCAGATATTCATATATTTACTTTAAAATTAATTCGATATGTGCATATTATAAAAAGCGTAAGACTTTACGCTAGAAGTTGTTTAATAGAATTGGGAGCTGGGTTGCCCTAAAAAGCGCTTTATCTATCTCCGAAAGCGCTATTGAAGCCCTAGGGAGCCGAGCGCCGGGGAAATTCCGTAAACGAAAAAGCGAGCGAGAGAGCGAGCGAGGATATACCTCGTCCCTCTAATACCTAAAATCGCGTTCAGCGCATCGGAATGTGCGATGTTCCGAGCCGACATTAATGAAGGCAAACTTAAGTTTGCATCGAACTGTACCTCTGCTAATATTTTATTAACTTTTTGCGCCTTGTACTCGTATACATAATAAAACTACGTTTATTACCGCGCTTAAAACCGTTAAAAAATACATTTATTATCTATACCTCTGCTCTCCACGTGAATGGGTATCACTGCCACTATTTGTGGTCTAGGTAAACAAAAAAAATAGAGATTAAGGAAACAAATTAACAACAAGAAAACTTTGCCAACGGTTCAGTTTTTCGAAAGTCACAACAAAAGTGAACGACAACGAACAGCAAAACTGTTGACGTAAAAAAATAGTCGGTGCGTGTGTAGCGTATTACACCATTAAAATGTACCTAACCTAACCAAATCATAATTTGCAGTAAACCTGCGAAAAATTGAAATGTGTGCTGGGACACATATTAGAAGTGAAACTTCAACGGACAAGTGGAAAAACGAATCGCAACGGACAAGTGGAAAAACGAATGGCAACGGATAAGTGGGAAAACGAATCGCAACGGACAAGTGGAAAAACGAATCGCAACGGACAAGTGGAAAATCTTCAACTGATAAGTGACAAAATGAATCGCAACAAAATTTCAACTTGAAGTGTTACGGGCAGATTGTTATTGTAGTTGTCCAATTTGAAAACCTGCCCGTAAAACTTCAAGTTCAAATTTTGTTGCGATTCATTTTGTCACTTTAAAGTTTCACTTTTAATATTTTTTAATTGCAGGAGTTCAGCAGACAGGCAGACGGCCCACTTGATGGAAAGCGGTTACCATCGCCTATGGAGATTTGCAACACCAAAGGTGCTACAAATGCGCTGCTGCTCTCTTAAGGGAGACTGGAACCTGGTCACTAATGCCGGAATACAACTCAAGGTTGTTATGACGGCATACTTTAGACCAGGGGTGGTAGCCATCCAGTCGAACAAATGCCCTACCACCTGGCAACAAAATACCCTATACCTACCCATTGAGGTATTATGTACGGACATATAACTCAATAGGTACATTGAATATGAATAACTTATTCAAACTAATGTACGTTTGCCAAGAAATGTTTATCTGCTACAATAAAATTGTAGTTATGAGTGCTAAAAAAGAATTTCAACAAAAACAGTGTTTTAAATGTACTACAGGCGTTAATATTAAAAAAAAATTATAGGTCACTAAGCAAAATAGATCGCTCATAAGTGACGGGTTTAGAAGAATGACGTTACGAAATATTCGTCCGTTATACAAGTACGTAACAATACTAGTAAACTTATTTCGTTTTGTGGTGCAGTGAAGAAATCAAAAGTCAGATATTTATCTAATCGTAGGTTTATTGTTCAGTTTGTTATGTTGTAATTCTCACTAATCTAACGTTTATCTTTTAGGATTTCACATTTCGTTAATCCGTGCAATCCGGATTTTGTTTCAAGTGATAAATAAATTACACTTTCGCTATGAACTTTGAACATTAGCCTCTCAAAACTGTACCAATATAAAATATACGATTTGATAAGTTTCGAACTAAATTTTTGGATGTTTGCGTGTCAGTTTCTTATTTCTTTAAAGTCTTTGAAATAAATTGATTTTGCAAAATGGGAATATTTTTATGAGATACGGATCTAATGTTCACGTGATAAACATTGAATAAACTGATAAGAAATTTAAACTTATTCTCGATGACGCGGAGATCTGTCGATACCTACTTCTTTATCGCATTGTCTTTTATCCTACATTCATCTAAGAAGCAATACAAGTGTTGTGGAAACTTCTAGTTTCTAATAAAATTATCATTAATTTATTTAAGAGCAAATTTTATTTAAGTAACGCTTCATCCTCCTCAAATTTAACAGTTAATTTATCATTATTGGCAGTGTCACAATCGGCAGTTAAGATCTATCCCCACAAAATTTCACATTAGTCCTGCAGAGTTATCTCAGTACTTGCTATTCCAGGCATTCTTGACACAGTTGTTACAAGCACCCACGCTACGCGCCCACTGCAATTGCATGTATCTATAGCTATTGTTTTCTACTATGTGGACTTAATGCATTAGATATTTACGTAACACCTAAAATATAACCGGTTTGTTTATTTTAAACGATTGGTAATGATCGTTGCTTTGTGTGGTGCATGAAACGATATCATTGACCAATGGAAGAACATAATACGCTAACAAAATCTTAGTTCATAGGATAATAGAACTATTTTAGAGATTTATGTTGGCACTTGAGATGTATTGAAACGAAAATAACCATTTGCACTAAATTCAGTAATCTCAACCCATTCAGGTCGAGATCTACTATCCTTTTTCCAAAGCAATATTGGTTTCAGGTCTTCATATTCCTCTTGTGCCTTACGTAAAACATCTTGAGCGTCAGTACTTATTTTGTTAATGTAAACATAACATTATTTTTACACAAGCTTAAATCTTGATTTGATGAGATTGAACAAGCGATAAATCTTTTTATATATCTAATATATAGTTTCTCATTAATCAATTAATCATTAATCACGGAGAAATTACCACATAATTTCTCCTTGATGCACTTGTAGATCATTAAATTAATCAGACGACCACTCTTTGTCTAATCATTCTCTATTCTCATCTAGGAAAGGCCCACGACTTCATCCACGCTTGACTTAAAATTCCCGCGGGATTCCCGGGACATAGTATTTAAAAAATAATGTAAGCTATCGTTCTAGTGATAATTGTGTGGGAATAAGCACCCGAACAATTTCAAACCGGTCCCGGGAAAATTATCAAGGGATTCCCGGGATAAAAAGTAGCGCAGAGTTTAAGTCTAAGAATTAGCTGTCATTAAGTGAAAAGCGCATCAAAATCGGCCCAGTAATTTTCACGTGAATCCAGTACAAACAAACAAAACGACAAATTGATAGAATCTAAAAAAAAATGCATCGTGTTCTCCTCCATCGCTTATATAGTCTATTCCACTTATTTTTTAAACAGCTTCAATGTACAGACACGGCATGTTTAGAATTTTATAATATTATAGATTATGCACACGAGATGATTGCATGCAGTTTTCTAAAGAAATATTATGTAGTGTTCACGAGACATGGCGTGTTAAAAATACTTCTTATTGCATTTGATAAGTTATTAATTCTAGAGAAGTAGGGTTTAAAGTTAAGACATAAAATGTGTTAATAATATACGGTCTACCCCAGTTCGTGCACAATTGTGTCCTTTCCTGGCGGCCTGTTAGCTATTCATATTCTCTTATCAACACGAGAACTTGAAAGAGAAAGTATGGGTGTAGGAAGTTCATTTATTTAACTAAACAACTGTGTAAATCTTTTGCCAGTTAAAGTGGCTCCAAACCAGATGTTACGGCAGTATGAAATACAGTTCAAAGATAGGAAAATTTTATTACGTAAAATAGGGTATTTTAAGATACTAATTTGAATATTTTTTTATTTTAAGCGTTAGTTTTTTTATAATTCAATTTAAAAATTATTTCTCCGGTGACGTCATAAGGAACAAGTTTACATTGATTTCTTTGCCTAGAAAACAAGAATAATAAAAGTAAGTTTTATCTATATATAATCATAATAACCTGTGCTACTATTTAAATGTCACTGTTATTACTCATTGCACGTATCGTGATCATTTTAGTGTTTTTTTCGCTAGACTTATAATTTTTCGTGTACAACCATTATTATTTTCTATAGTTATCATTAAATTTTTTAAAGTGGTCTTTAGGGAAAATCCATGTTACAGAACTTAAATCAAATAATGTACAGCTAGAATTTTTTTACACCTGAAACAGGCAAACAAGCAGACAGCCCACCTGATTAGATTTAGTAAGGTCAAATAAAGGTCAAACGCATTTCTTACAAAATACAAGAAGATCGTACGTTTTTTTGGAATTTTAACTAGACAGAAATGATTAGGGACACTATTCCTCGAAATGGTTTTTCAAATAGCTAGATTGAAAAAAGTGAACAATCCCAATTATATGACAACATATCGAAACACAGCGAAAACAAAAAGTCAGCGTGATTTTCACAAAAAAAAATTACTTATGCTGTCATGTTGTCGTCAATTTCTATTACTGTAACTACTAGGCGTGAATTTTCTCATCCTACGAGAAATATTCACTTGACTGAGCCTAACATTACAATTATAAAAATTACTGTCACTAACATTTTCTTTCACTAGGGTAAAAATAAAATAACGTACAAAAATTACACCCACGCGGGAAATAGACTACAAGTCTTATATATTGTTATAAGTGAGAGACTCGAATTAAAATGCCGTTAGAATTACTATAGAGTTTATTACAACTATACAAACACGTATAACACAGGTGCAAATATAACCGAACCCAACAAGTCCAAACGTTATGCAGAAGGTCGAAATTCAATAAAACGCGCAAAGTCCGTCACCCTTAGATTCCTGATTGTAGTACACACGTCTCGCTTTGACCGTGGTTCTCTCTCGACTGCCCCCTCCCACCATCAGGCCATCGTTTTATACTGCACAAATACAATATGCAGCGTGGACCGAATTTCCTAGAATCAGTTTGTACTTTAAAATCCTAATGCTAATGAATGAGGCTAATGATTACAATACAACAAGAGGCTGGTCTGTAGAAACGTATGGCAATAAATAAGTAAACAAAGAAGACGATCATAAAAGAATTACAATAGTTTCAATGTTATTAGTTCAAATGCTGACGGGTAATAAATGTGCTTCTACAAATCTGTACGTGGAATTTGTATTTTTCAACAATATATTTATTCCCAGTGAGGATCGAACCGATGTACACATCAAACATATATTCATTACTATGTTACATGTCACGTCAAGTTAAAAAAGTTTCTACACTGAATTAAAAAGAAACATATTTTTATATATTGTTATTATTACTACTTATTACTTAGATATGTGATTTTTTCGATACCCAATTTTAATGAAAAGGAAACCTTATGGTATCACTCTCGTGTCTGTTTATTACAGCTTATTATTTCAGGAACTATAATGGCCAGAAATAGCCATTCCTCTTCCTTGTATCCGAAGTTTACTAGGCGAAAAATGAAAAACAAATCAAATGTACACTCACTTGTTCTACATTTTGAATGAAGAAGAAAACGAATTTCCAAATGTTTTGTGAACATCGTCATTTTTATGTAATTTTGATAAAAAGTAGGTATAAAATTAAAATGTTAGGGTGAAGCGCTGAGTTTTTAGAGTACCAGGGTGTCTATACGGGGATAGCAATCAGCGAAGGGTAAAGCGCCGAATCGTTAAATGTAAATAATTAACAATATTTAAAACTTCGTAAAAAAATAGTTTATATTTCAGTTGGCTTGAATAAATCTTAGTTAATATTTACATTGTATTTTTACTGGAACTGTCCAAGTAAGTGCTTGACAAGAACATGGCCACTTTTTGTTATTAAATTTTTTACACTAAAGCGAAAGAATCTGAAACTGTGATTCCTGCACAATATACAAAAATAACTTTGTAAACCTTTTTACATGTCATTTACTTTGTAAACTAGTTTCATTTGGATTAGGATTAATATTAACATTACCAATAATAAAAAAAACAAAGACATAGAAACTAAAATACATTATGTAGCAGATCACTGCCAACGCGGAGAGTGCCCAGAAGGCTGGCTGCATTACCACGCTGTATGAGTTTCTTACATATGTCTTTACACAAACTCTTTGCCGACGGACCCCATGGGCCTAATGTTTCAACCCCAAACGGCACAAATATGTAACCCCTTGTCTTTGTTTTTTTTTGTTTTTTATTAATGGAATACACCATATACAAAAAAACATTAGTACAATTAAAGTACACATTAAGCATAACATTATATTCACAATCAGCATTTCTTGGGTGGTCCTTTTAGACCATACTCCGTAACCGACTAAACTTCTGCGAAAGCGCATTAATAAGCTCATTGTTAGTACTACATTTCTATTTCTGTATGAAACATTTATCATTGGCTGAGCATGTATTTGACCGGAAGTGGCGCATGCGCAGCTGAGGGACAGTTTCCGGCGTCCATTACTTGCGCACTACGACTATCAAATGAAGCGGCACGACCCATTGTTTAATAACCTCCTTTGGTCATATTCAATTCAAAACACACTAACAGTGTCGTTGAACCGGGATTATGATATAATACTCATAAAATATACGAAACACATTTGTTTTGACTTGATAAATCAGCATAGATTAAAGAGAAAAGATTTAAATAATGTTGTTCGATCGATATGTAATGTTTATTTTGATTGTTGGCTAAATGCCAGTGCGACCTTGCGCCGCGCTTGGTGAAAATAGGTATAAAGATCAACAAATGAAAGTATTACTCTACATTTAAACAGTAAAGCGTATTTTATGTGCGTATTGGAAAGTAGCCTATAGCAAGGATTTCCTTAAAAAAAACATTAATTCGCACATTTCTCTCTTGAAAATTGAACTTCAAATTATTTAGTTTGTCAAAAAATAATACCTCTTTAGTCCTTGCCAAAATATTAAAGCGATGTTTAACCATGAATCATTAACAGTTGGAGAGGATAACGACTCTGTTCCTGTCTTGACGCCTGTATACGTACCCCTTTTGTGGTATGTGTAATAAGTATTTCTAAATCGTGATCACGTCGTTCCCTGTAATGCAGAGTTTATTTTCGCTGTGTCCAGATCATCATATTCTCGTGGCCATGAGCTCCAATGAAGCTATTCTAAACTATTTATTCATTCGTGACATGAATCATGAACGAGTCCTATTGAGCAAAATAAAACCATAACGCAATTGAATAGCAAACATCGTACTTGAATATATGTATTATGTACAGAATAAATGGACTTAGGGTGCTACTTTTAAGTATGAATAATATAAATAATTTAAGAATGCTACTTCTTAAATAATAATTAAGAATGTTATATTCTCTTAAGTTTTCGCGACTTGTATACATAATAAAACTACGTTTTAACGGTTTTAAGTGCGGTAATTTATTTGATTTTGGTCACGTTTCGGCTGCCTTTCAGACCGTCCAAGGCCACTGAAAGGCGGCCGAAACGTCGGAGTGACCAAAACCAAATAAATTACCTCGCTTAAAACCGTTAATATGTAGTTTTATTAATTAAGAATGTAGCTTCATATTTTAAGTAATACATAAATACAAGTTTTTTTTGCCGCTACTTTACAAACTAGTATTTACAGATGAACAGGCCGTTAGCCTGTCTCCTGTAGGCAGCCGAGCAATAAAAAACTAATCAATATCATCAATCTGAACAGATTATGATTATTTGACTACTAAATAATTCCTTACTGATTGAAGACAGACTTTAGGATAATGCACATTGTATTTCGAGATACGAAGGCCTATTGGCCTAGATACCAAAAATATAGGAATCCCGCTATTTAACAACATACGGGGGAGCAACTAAACATTTGACAGTGTTTAGGTGTTTTTTTAGTTCCTTTTTCACTGCTTGGGAAGGAGTTTGTTATCATGGTAGGATTTGTTAGTCATGTACCTTTGTAAAAGGGAATTTAAAATATTTTTATCTCGGAATATAGAACAAACATACAAGTACCAAGCTTGAGCGAGCGAAGCTACGGAGAAATCGTTACACAGTAATAAAACTTTTAATGTATAATCAATCTTGAAATGTTTAATTTTTTAATCAAAATTTTACTTTGGACATAATACTCTGAGATTGTGTAACAAAAAGGATGAGTTCACTGTCCGTCTATGATACTAGTAGTGAAAGCTAGATCTTGATACGTATCAGACTTTGAACCGTGTAAAGATCATGTTTTTATCATCTAAAGTAACAAGTGTGAGATAAAGGGAAAACGTTACCCTAATGACTGATGTCCTGTTGGGCAGTGTTGGGAACGCATAGGAGTCATGTCTCGTCACAAGTGTTAGGTTATTTGATTTACTTTATGCTAGCGCACAATGTTTTTGTCAATAATCTTATATTTAATTACTCCTATGAGTATGACAAAATTTATTTATACTTATATATATTTATAATTTATAAGGAAAACATCTGAAGAAAGAACTTTCCTTCATTAACTGCAGGATTACATCACTCTCTTATTTAGTAATAAATATAACACTCCCTAGAAGTTAAAGGCCAAGCCCTTACACGATTCAATTGCTTTCGTTTTGTTATTAGCGCATTTGAAAATCTAAAATAAGATTAAATTAAATGAAAATGAAAATTATTTATTAATAATGTGTAACTTTAATGATTATAATAAACATTCTCTGATTTATTTTGTTAATAACTGACATAAATTACAGACTTAAATATAAGAGTAAAACGAGAAATACTATTTATAGTGCAATAGCAATATCTACTGGTGTGGTTGTAAAACTCCGGCGCAAACTAAAAGAAAGTTGAACGAAACCGTATTTGCAATAAATAAAAGTTGGAAATGTAATACCAACGCAAATAAACAACAATAATAAATACAAGGCAAAAGAAATCGAAATGTGAGTATATAAGTAGAAAAAAAAGTAGAATGTACCTATCTGATATTTGCGACATATAATTGATGACAACGGAAGTCATAATTCACAGGACGGAAACTGACATAATATGTGCTAAATGACAAATAAATTAAAAACAAAGTTTAAAACCTTGTAAGGAATTGTACGAAATTTCTTAGAATTATGAGTGTTTTGCTACAATTTACACCGTGGCGTAAAATCTTGAGAATTATGAATGAATGAATCCTAATGATTCATTGTTTACATGGTGATGTGTAACACCTGATTTTGGATGATAATAAGCCGCTAAAATAAACATTTTACTCAACAGAGCATAATCGAAAAGACACCAGGTTTATACCTCGACCTTTTTATACAACACATGTGAATGAATTGTTATTTCGTGATTGTGAGTAGGAACTCACAATCATATTTATAAACCTAGTTGTTATTTTACCAAATTCATCAAAACGATTCATTAGTGATATGTGATTCATAACATTAAAGACGAGTAGCTGTTCACATTCATGAACCTAAATGTCCTTTAACACAAAACGAAAGAAAGAAAGAAATCGCAAAAAAAAGATCCGTCAAAATGCGAATAATCTTTCAAACAGCAACACGGCGATTCATAATTACGGATTCATATATTAAGCGTAAACGTTATTATTCATGGGTGTGTTTAACTGTGCACATAGTCATAGAAAGTTTATATGCCATTTTAAATATAGAAAATAATCCAGAATTTGTCAGTGTGGATAAGCCCTTAAGTATGCAATAACCCTTAGATTAGAATCTCCAACTGACCTTATAATTAAGCCCTTGAACGTCTTCTTCAAGTGATACGTCAGAGTACATGTCGTCCGCGGGCTCCCCACCAGACCCGCAGCCCGACGAGTTGAACGACGACGACCGGTACAATTGGCTGGAAAAATAATTCCTCATTAATTTTATGACTTGACACGCACCTATTAACCTACTCCAAGCTCTTAATTTTCAAATAACATAACAACTAACGCCATCTCTTGATCTTTTGATTTCATATTAATTTAGCAAAACAAAAAAGACATTATAAATGCTTAAATTACAATCTTATACAATCTCGCATCTACACATGACTGTGTATCGATAAGATACTTTACACTCAAATTACTTTATTTCTTGACTACACGTTAAGTTTATCAGTCTCATCAAATTAAGATGAAATATTCTATAATAATTATTATTATTTGTTGAGACCTACTAGCACCACCTATCGCAAAATAGTGGCATCAACATGCCAAGTGCCATCTGCTCTAGATAGAATTTTCTTTTTGTTTTGTAGTTTACGTATTAAATCGTAGATGGCGCTGTGCTTAGAAACTTGTTAAGAATTCACGCAAGAGGGCATTGTTTACATAGTATTGTGTATAAGCTTCTTGATAGTATTTAATAGATTAATTAAAAAAATATTCTTAAATTTAATTTAAAATTATTTACCTGGCTAATACATTGGAACCAATTTGGCGTTTCCCAGAGCTGAAACAAATAGATTATGATTAAAAAATAATGAATGACAAAATTTTATGGTTTTCGTGGTTTATACATAAACGTTTTTGCGTTAAGAAACTTGATTGGATAAACGTAAGATATATTATCTCAAAGAATAAAATGATCTGAGCGCGTGTCTTATAAAATTTGTAATACAGAAGTGGTCATCATTCTATTTATGATTTGTTTCTATATTTTACTACTACAACTATAAGTTAAAGTTTGACATAGCTCCATACTATGGATGCAATCATCCGATGCTAAGGCAAGTGGACGAATAGTATAATATATAGGAACCGGTCATTAGTCTCAAAAGATTTGTATATTTTGTGTCAAACGTATTTATATTAAATGTCTAGGTAACTTTGATTGTATAAACTCAAAAGTTTAAGTTATGGTTAACAATAAAGAGTTTTCGTTTATTCATTCATTCATTTTTACCATTAAAGGGCCGAATATAAGATACGTTCCAGGTTTTAGTGCTACGTCTTCATCTTTAAAATACGATTAACTGTGTCTATGACGCATCAAATTAACGGTGTAACCGACCGTAATCTTCCGGTCCAAAAGTGTTCTGTTCCTAGTTCATTGTATTAATTGCAACAATGGTTAACCACGTATGACAATCGGCTCACAAAAACATACCTCTAAAAAAATACTTAATCTCGTTTACTAGAGGGCACCACAAGTCAAATATCTTTCATTTGTTGTAACGCCAACATAAATTAATGGTTATTTTCTATATCTTACTCACCGTTCATTTGCCTTGCTACTGTTATAGTTGAAATTTGATATAGTAAGTTATAACAAATTTCAACCAATGGTAAGGAAAGCGAACGAATGATAGAATATAGGACGTAAAACGTACTTTAGTTTTAGATGAAATTAGTCAGAAATTTTAATCGGTGAAATTAGTAGTTATAGTAATTTAATAACTTTCTTTGAGTATTATATTTAAACAGAACCTCAATAAGGTTCTACAGATAAAACGAACCTAAATTTTCATGTATCTATGCTAGTGACATCTAACGAACACACTGGAACTAACTAACAACCGTCATTCATAGTATTCTTCTATATTTGTGTTGCTTTTTATTTATTAATTTTTGCCTCGGTGCAAAGATCTTGTTTCTTTTTCATTTGGACCTATTTAAGCAAAAATGTTTCAAACCACACAAACCTCATTTCGAGATAATTGACTTTAAAGTTTATTGCTGTCCTTCTCTGGCTTTGTAATACTTAACGTTGTGTTTTTTTTAAATATAATTCTAAACGTACTAAACTAATATATATGCATGTATTTAGTGAATAAATTGTAATAGTTTAGTAGATATTCAAGAAACTTGCGCCTGGATCATTTTAACAAAATAAATTTTATGTGGGGTTTGCTGTGTAGGCTGCGGAAAGAAAAATGTGTTTCAAAAATGTCAAAAACAGTAACTCAAAAATGTTTATTATTTTAGTTTTATTTAAAAAAATACCGTTACCCTAATAACGTTACCCTACTCCTCATCCAAATCAAAGTCAGGTTCATCACAATAACCATCTATATCATCTATTATTGTATCGTCTCCTTTCAGTTTTTTATAGTAGTCAATGCAATCAATCGGTATAAGATAAAATAATGATTTCAAATCGTGTAACTTCTTTTAGTTCGACGCGGAATAGATGCCATTTGGTCCTCTAAAAGTTTAACATAGTTTGGCCCAGTAGTTTTCATTTTATGAACATTTTTTATGAAAAATATTTTCATTCCGTTCTATATGTACACCGATTACTCTGAGATTTATGATCCGATTTACGTGATTCTTTTTAGTTCGATGCGCAATAGTTGCCATTTAGTCCCCTAAAAGTTTAACATAGTTTGGCCTAGTAGTTTTCATTTTATGAACATTTTTTATGAAAAAATTTCCATTCTGGTTCATATGTACACCGATTACTCTGAGATTTATGATCCGATTTACGTGATTCTTTTTTAGTTCGATGCAGAATAGTTGTCATTTAGTCCCCTAAAAAATTGACATACATTGGCCCACTAGTTTTCATTTTATGAAAAAAAAAATCATTCTGTTCCATATGTACACTGATTACGCTGAGATTTATAATCCGATTTACGTAAGTCCTCTTTAGTTTGATGCGGAATAGTTGCCATTTATTTTGGTCCCCTAAAAAATTGTCATAGTATATACTACATAGTACTACATAGGCCCAGTAGTTTTCATTTGGAACATTTAAGTAATATTTTCCATATTGTATAAAAGCATGATTGTTCCAAGTAGTTTGAATCATTACAGCAAAAAAAATTTACACATGTCAGGGCAATCAAGAAAATGCAAAAATGATTAATTTTAAAAAATGGTCTTCGACATTTCAGCTGTGGGTTGGACCATACGGATTTTCGTCAATTATTGACATAGAGTTATGAGTCTTTGATATGTTAAAATATACCTTATTTGGAGTACATAGGTCACAAAAACTCGAAATTGTCGAGGTTGTAGGTTGGGACATTTTTGCTTAAATCGGTTCATTTTATCGAATTGGCTCAAAAATATATTAATTAGACAGACTGACAGACAGATAAATTTCAATGTCTTAGTTCCAATTTTCTTTATTAGTGTTTAATTTATTGAAAATTACTAATCAATGCGAAGCTACATTTAACTATAACTTACACAACAAAAAACGTATTAATTAAATACTATTATAAACGTATTTACTAGTAAAAGTTGTAGTCCAGGTCGCTGTCGGTGGGGGGGGGGGGGGGGGGGGGGCGGCGTTATTTTATTTAATGCTTTGGGGATAATAAATGGTATGTATGGTATTCTTATTTATTTAATAGTTTTTATTTTCATTCATCTTCTAATTACTGTTTAGGTTTTATTTCTACCTTACCTACTTTGCATTTCTACCTATCTAGTTATCTATTACATTCTTATTTACATTGATTTTATTGAATTAACTATTTCTGTTGTTTTGTTGGCTTAAGTTGCCTATTAAGACTTATAACTGTTTCTACTTAGAGGCGTTTTTTTAGAAAACTTAGTATTGGCAAATAGGAAACCTTATACATTTGAACACCGGATAATGATGTAAATGAGAGGTGTTCAAGGTAACGAGATTATGATTAAAACCCTATAAATAGAAGGCATATATTTTATTTCACAACTAAATCTCATTTGGTGAAAACTAACATCTGTTTATATAATTAAAAGCAAAACCAGATTTAGCGGTTGGAAGTACCGGTTATATTACTGTTAAAGTACATATTTACATTTTAAATTTATTTTTTGTTAACATTACCTAACTGTAACGTTTGTTATTTGTTAATAAAATAACTAAGGCTAAAGACGTACTAATAATAACAATTTTTGATAGTGCGTAATAGGCTCAAATGTTTTTGAGTGGCCTAAGCCTTTACCTACATAGCTTTTGATACGCAGAGGTCCAAGGATCGTTTGCTGACATGGTATATTTCATAAATGAACTATCTGTTATTTATTATGGTCTGGGTGTGTGGGATCGACTCCAGATTTATTCGTTGTATATTAAATCACTTAGTACAAACCTTCTTAATTAGAGAATATGCAATATTTGTTTGACGATTATTTTATTTATTTAGTTACTTATAACCCGAGTTAACACTGATACATTTTATTCCGATTATGACGTCGTTTCTTCAAAATCGCAATCAGGAAAAAAAATTGGTTTGGCCTTACCAAACATAATGCACGTTCATTCTCTACGGAATCCTTTAATATTCGTATTTCGACACACACTCAACCAATTATTTTACAGATGAAACTGTTAAGATTTGGTAGTTGACAGTTGTATACCAAATGTGTGGTTTGAATGTCCGACTTCACCTTCTTTAGCGCAACCTTGCAGCATTTAGGTCATCCGTTGGCGTTGCTCGTCTAAACACAGGCCAATCGTCGTGCAAAGTGTATCTACTGATTTTGAAACTATGAAACCGTATCTAAATTATTATGATATTAGCATCGTTGTTTATATGTTTTTGATTATAGTAGATTCAACGGATGAGGATGCTTAGTTTTGTAATACTAATTTGTTTTTATTTAGCGTATGTTCATAATTTTACTAAATTAATATTGATCATTAGTTTGTTTCGATGTTTAAGTGTTTTTTTATTACCTTCTTTATCATCTTGGAAATAAATTGATTTACATGAAATTTGGTAATTAATCAATTTCTATAAGGGGCTAAACGTAGAATAGTTGTTAGATATTCCGATCACGGTCTCCAGATTAGGGAAGTTTTCTGAAAATTCGAGCAAAGCACTAAAATGTATCTAAAAACGATGACTGAAATTCATCAAAACTTAATCTGGGAGCTCTACAACAAAGTAATATAGCATATTGCCTTGGCAATATATGAAATCGCAACCCATAGGAAGAAAAGCCTAACGTTGGCAATTGAGAAACATTTTCAATTGTTTAGACGTATGTATCGATTTACATACTCACTAGTCATGTAAAATTCTAACATATCTGTTCTATAATCTGAACTAATATAGAGTACATGAGTATGTAAAGAACACTAAATTGATAGGACAAACAATACTCATGCAAAACTAAAATTATAATAAAATATTGCTTAGTAAGTATTTGATATATCCAGGTACTAATTACGGTTGGTCTAGAGGGGCCTATAATATTCCGTGATATTGTAAAGGATGACATGCGTAAGTCTTCCAATGCAAAGTAGTGGAAAGAAATAGAAAAATAACCACGGAATCCGGAATAGTTTAGAGTTTACGAAAATTGTGACGTTATTTTAAACTATTAAAGAAACTAATTGCTTAACAATATAACCATATTAAGAATTGCACCTATAGTCCTATATAATTATTAAATGGACAGGATGTCCGTGGGGATTGTTGGAGAAATCGCCTAGAAATGAGACATAGGTGCGCGCCAGCCGTGAAATTGTGTAAGAAAGTGACTACTGCCCACGGTGCGTTGCTCAGGCCTTCCACTGCTTGTAATAATTAATTTGATTGAAATCGCGCGTATTACATTAGATAGGACTACAAGAAAGAAATTCCAGTTCGGCAGCTTAAATTAAGTGAGAACGTGTTATAACAAAGTCACCTGGTTTTGATTTTTTGATTGTAGCCTTTTCTATATCCTTTTAGATATATTTTTGCTGGTTTTTTTTAATGATAAGGTTTACAAATTTGTTACCTATCTAAATTAAAGTGTTAAATAATAATAATGGTACATTTTTACTACGTTTTAATTATGGAAACTTTCTTTCTATATATTTTTAGGAAGTGAGAAGAGATAGTAGTAGATAGTATTTTCAGAAATACTACACCATTATGCAAGTTTACTTCAATGATTACGTTTTTTTCTATAGTTATTGACTGGTTAGGTATTAAGATAAATTGTAGGGTTGTAAAATATACACTTTTTACAACACTATAATTGAAATGAAATGATAATTTTATTTTCTAAACAGCCAGAGAAGGTAAACTGGTTAACGACCGACTTGATAAAATTCGAGGTTATAAGCGCCTATAGACATTTACAATAACCGCGACTTTTCCAAGGCGCTATCGACCTTAATACAAATAGTGTGTGGCATACAAGCGTCTTAAAAATAATTATATCTTGCTTTAATAGAGCCGTTTACTGCTTTATTATTATAATGACATGCTTATATTCAAAGGTCTCGAGTTCCAAACTCGCCTTTCAAAATAGACGTGGATTCAAATTTTGGCCAGGAAGTGTGCATCATTTTGATGCAATATGCATATTGTTACAATAACTCCATGTTGACGCATGACGGTAAAGCAAAACATAGTTATGAAACCTGCGCATCGAGATGACCGATGTATCAAACCCCCCAATGTGTATTGGACAAGCTAGCGGGTATTCTGTCCGTTCCCCCAAAAATGGATAGGCCCGAGCCCAGTACTGGGACGTTATAGGCTGATCTTATAGCTTAAATTCTGATGCTTGAGACACAGATGACTAATTTAAGGACGTGTATGTGTACCATCATTGTCTGTAAATAACTGATGTAAATTAGATTTATATCATCCTTATTTTACTACGCTTTAATTTGTTATTCATATTTAAATATGGTTTTTGTTACAAACTTGCTATACCCCTCGTGATAGTTTCAGATCTAACCAAGTTAACACGAGATAAGGCGATGGAGTTGCCTCTCTTATACGTTAGTTATTCAACTCGTAATATGTAATCAATCGTGTTTATTTAACTATGAGATCATAATATTGACAAAACGCGCGATCTAGAGCGCCATGATGAGATAATACTTAAGTGTGGTTGTGACAATGAGTAAGTACTCGAGTAGTACATGCAACAAATAAGTGGTACATCTTATTCAGTTTCGTAATATTTAGTAATTTGTGGGAAATAAAAAATGCATCGTTACACAATTTCCGTCGTGCTCAGTCGTGATTTTCTATGGTCTTAGAATATTAGATCATTTTTTGCTTGTTAAATTTTTTATTCAACAACCTCAGTTATAATGAAGAAATTGTGTATTCTATGTAATGACTAAATTTTATTTACTTTAGCCGCGCAGATAGCGTAATCAAATGATTTTTTTACGAATATTTAATTATTTGGCAAAAAATTAGAAAATCGTTTCTAGATTATTTTAAAACAATAAAACAGGGAATCAACAATGCAAAATGCTTTTGGAGTAAAATAGGTGTCCGAGACGACAAAGCCATAAATAAACCTGTTGACATCATTTGTTTTTCAATATTTTCGTCTCTAATCATAGTGAATATGTGTAATTTTTTTTTAATTGGATACATATTTTATATTTTTTTCTACAGCCGCAATTTTTCATTAAATAAAAAATACTATTCATCAAAACATGGATGGAAAGTTGAGTACAAAATAAGAGAAGATGACTTTGTACGGCTGTTTTTTTACACTTCTACGAGAATTCTTTGCAGACTAGTGTTTGACAGACGAAGTGGTAATTTTAGAGAAACAATGTCGCCATTCGCGTGACAATGCCACCATCGGGCATCACTTTGGCACACAATGGAGTGGACACCAATAAAATACCCATGCCCACACATTGTTGCGCTCACACACGCGTTTTGGTAGCGATCATAAAGTCAACATATGAAAATAACTACTTAAAACTTACGTCAGTACACTACCATAACTGAATGCAATTCGTCACAACTGACAAATATTATTTTATGTAAGATACTATGTGTATTAATGAATGGTATAAAAGTAATGGAATCACAATATGTTCAATGCTGGGATGCCGAAGACTCTACAGAGTGGAAAAGACAAAGTAGGCAACCGAAATGTTAGAATCGGACACACTGGATACGACCGGGATTTATAAAGTAACAGAAAATTCAAATTATAGAATGCTATAACAAAAGGTATATGACCAAGCCGGTTTGGAGAACTATGATTATTTACATTTATGAATAATGAAGTATTATTAAATCACTAATGAATATCTCTTTTTTTGGTTTTCGGAATACTCATCGGGTCATAAATGAATTAAAAATAGACCTTCAAAAGCAACTTCGCTTGCTCAGTCTTAGGATACAAATGTTCATTTCTATTAGCGAAAGTACATATTATTATGCTCATGAGGATTTGTATATCTACAGAAAGTAACCACTTTCCGGGATAAAAAGTATCCTACGTTCATCCTTCTTACTAAGTGCATATACCAGTTTCATTCAAATCGGGTTTCAAACTTTTAAGATAAGAATAAACTAATACTCGCCCAAAATCACTTTTAAATATGTACATTTTACGGTGTAAATAAGTGATAAATAATTTGGAACTTATGTAATTAATGGAGAAATAATCAAACCTGTAGGGCCGCTTTCTGTAATGCATGTAAACACCGTTCCGCTCCAGCTTTACAAATGAATACTAACACTGATTAGAATCTACGGCGATTTCGGTCACACACGGTAAGCGGGATGTGGTTTTTAGGACATCACAAAATATGCAAGCACTGGGACATGCAAATGTAATGTAAATGATGAACAAATTAGCACTCGGTAAATTGATATAAGTGACATGTGGTGTGCGCGTCGTGTTATCTATACGTCGCGTAGTGGTATATCGGGTATATCGTGCGAGCATTCGCGCGGTACTGACGCATCAACAAACTATACGGACCGGTCAGCGCTCAGGCCAAACCACCGCGGCCCGCCACCTATGAATTATCCAGACAATGGATGCCTGCGAAATGCTACCGTTATTAAACCATTAAATAGCTGGTCTGTAGTTGTTGGACGACGATGTTGCTGAACTAAAACAAAATTGTTAATGATTTTATATAAATACCATTGATATAACTCACTTCAATGTGTTGTTTTGTCAAAACCGACATCGGTTACCGAAACCGCATATAATATTATGATCAGAGGCTCAATAGCTTTTATTTTGGAGCCATTCGTGTGCTTGAATATAGATTATCTGTTAATAGTCAATTTTTTGTCATGTAGGTCAAAACACCGTCATAATGACTATAGGTCATGCGTGGCACTGGGTGGTTGTAAATAAGCATAATTCTATATAGTTCACGCTTATGCTCAACACGATTATTTCAGAAATGACGTCATTGTCAAAACTGGTTGTCACTGTACCTTGTGTTTCGCCTACACAACCCAGTTTTGTCTCATACATACATACATACATACATAACTTCACGCCAGGTCCCTTGCGGGGTAGGCACGAACAACAGAGCGCCATACAGGCTTATTCTTACACACCTCACTTGCTTCTTTGACATTCATAGCTCTTGTCATGCACGCTCGTCTGTTCTTAAGGCTCCTGACATCACCTTCTGCTAATACACGATCAATTTGATCATGGAAGGTGTGTCGCGTGTGTTTTGTCTCAACTGATACAAAATCGACTGTTAAGGACGAACGGTGTAATCAAAACTGATCCGTTCCAATAAAATTTAATCCTTGATCGGGATTTCAATTTAAAATATTTGTAATTGAATAAACATCATTTATCGAAGTATAGAAATAAAAATTTAGAGATTGAAATTGTTAAAATTTGTGGCAAGAATACTTCGCGTTTCTTGCACCAGTCTTCAAATTTCTAAATGAAAATGATTAAGTAGGATAGAAGCTTAATAAAAAAAACAATAACTAATAACATCTATGTTTTAATTTTTGAAACCTGATACACCTATACATTTAGTTGCGTCAGTTAAAATACTTAAAATCTTGTAATTATGTCAATAAATGTCTTGTTATGTTTGTAGATATGATAAGATGGTAAGTGGCTACTGCCGGCCATGGACGTTTGGCCCTTTGCGACTTGAAGAATCTGTTTAAGCTCTTTTTGAAGAGCCCCATATTATAACGCTCTGGCTAAACCGCGATAGAGAGGGAGCTCATCAAAATTATGGCAAAAGTATAGCAATTGACTCATTGTACAATGCTGGAAATAATCCTCTCCTAGTTTGCGCTACGTATCCTGATCTACCGCTTTTCTCCTCCGGCCTCTACTTTAATGCAAGTCACCTTGCAATCTCGTCAGTCGTACGATTTGATTGGTTCCTAAATGCCGATATTAGACGGATCAGTCTAACTGAATCAATTAGGTTGAAAGATACAGAACTGAAAGGAAACGACGCTATTCCATAACACTGAATGTTTCAAGTTAGAAGTAATAAAAAGGCTAATATCGCCTTAAGCCGCGATAGCCATATAAACATAAAGCTGAATCATTCAATTACAAGGGGCATAACGTCTTGGCCTTCCAGTTATGTGTCTTTCGACCAAATTGTTTCAATTTCATTGATCCGTCTAATATAAGTATTAGACTTTACAAGTAGAAGAAATAACGCATCAAATGCTTATTTAGCTAATGATACTACTATTATTGTATTGTACTATCCCACGACACAATTTAAATGCACATTTTCAAGGTGGTGTACATAAAAAGTTAAGTGGTTTGATGCGTGACTACATTGCGAGTGGGACAGGAAGTTTGAACTTAATTTGGTATCGCTAAAAGGGGTTTTTAATAATAATACAGACAGCGAATAAATGATGCATACTTCTTCGTACGGCATGCAAATTGTTAGTATCGATAATAATTAGTCCGTGAAAATAAATAAAATATGAGACTCAGATAAAATAGATGCTTATTAGAAGTACTTGTTAATCAATTTCTAATCGTTATACCTCCTCTATTCGTACTAAGTAGTGGCAGCGTAAAGGCTAGCGCACGCGTCCCAATCTCAAAGGGTTCAAAAGGTTCGAATCCTAGGCGGAACACATGCACCTCTTTGTTATTGAATCTAATGTGCATATTGTTACAATTACTACGCGCTAACAAAGGTGAAGAAAATCTTCGTGATGAATCCTTTATATCGAGATAACCGATGTGTCAAACCTGCCAAGCCGGGCCCAAGCCCCAGCAGTGGGACGTCTGTGAGATGTAAATTTGAAAAAAAAAATGAAACGATATTCTTCATATATTCTGTGAATACATTACATACTTGCTATAAGTGAAATTATTATCACTAGTTGAAGTGTGAAACTTTTAGAGGCATAAATTAATTCGTAGTTGACATTCCTCATTTCTCAAAGATAATTACTATTATTCACTTGCATAATTACACTACTACACACTACAGCGTTTTAAGCACTATAAACATTATTGCACTAATTTCTTAATTAAGAAATTAAATAATTACTTTTAGGAAGTCGTACATGTAATACCGAAAATGTGACTTAATAAACATTTAGGGTGATGTGTCATTGCCAATTTTCATACTAAATTGCGGATACATAAATGTCAAAAATGCTGTAACTTGAAATTACAAAACAAATCTGCTATTTTGTGTTTTAATACATTTTTATAATCGTACAACCATAACTTTTATATAGATTGTATATCAATAACATATATATAATATTTACGAATACGGTTTTTGCTATCGATTTGCGAAAACCTCATCGAAATCGGCCCAGTAGTTTTTATGTGAATCCTGAACAACAAAAAATGTAAAAAACAAAAGACACTAACAATTTTATAGATATACTAGCTACTATCTGCCCGCGACTTCATCCGCGTGGAATAGTAAAAAAAGTACCTAAGTTAAAAAACCCTCCGATTTTTAAACATTCTTCATTGGTGCTCCGCTCTTTTTGGTCTTAGCGTGATGATATATAGCTTCCTCGATAAATGGGCTATCTAACACTGAAAGAGTTTTTCAAATCAGATCAGTAGTTCCTGAGATTAGCGCGTTCAAATAAGCAAACAAACTCTTCAGCTTTATATATTAAGTATAAGATTGTCTTATATTATTGCAATATCTTGTAGAGTACAAGATATGATTATAAAATCTAAGAACCACCCGCACAAAGTAGCGGGCACAGCTAGTTTTGTGAATATAATAGTTTCAAAGGAGGCGGGGGAAATGAAGGACAAGAAGAAATTAATATATCATGTAAGGAAAAATATACGACTAGAATATGCTTGTTATAAAACTATCACTTCTCTGCAGTTGGCGAGTGTAAATGCATGTTGAGCAACAGTGGAACGCGTCGTCAGCCGAATGGAACAACGCACTTCACTTTCCTCGGGAGAATCCAGCGCGTGCGCAGCATACGGTGAATTAAGTTCAATTTGACTCTTTTAGGTTTATTATAACAAGTGATTTTCTAAATAACTTTCGAAACTTGATAATATTATGTAGTTGATAAAATAATAATTGTACAATCAAGCAGCCGTTAATCCAAATCGGGTAGTTTCACCAAAAGACTGTCAGTTAGCCCTTTTTATTAATTTGTACTATATGTCACTTTATTATTTTTATTTTATAGTAAAATTCACCCAGTGTAGATAACACTGGGTGAATTTTTCAAATGGGCCTCTATGACTAAATCCAAACTTTAAGATATAGTGAAAAATAATCATTGAGCCTCGGAGTCGATTTTAATGAAAACTAAAACGGTATCATTAGATTTTTAAAACTCAATGACCGTAGCTACGAATCGAACGGCCGATTTAAAAAAAACATTTATTGTACAAACCCATAGTGTAAGTTGTAAGAATTAGTTACTGTAAAGAAATGTCGAGGGTTAAACTAAGGGAAAGGGTTGATTTGAACGTTTCTCATCTCTATGGAACCCTTCCTTTTGTGTGGACTTATCCAATTTATTTTAGAATGTTTTAGTTATTTGGCACTGAACCGTGTTTGCTTCCGTGCCATCTTAGTTGCATGTATAGTGGCCGCCATTAATCTTTCCATATTTCGCGATTTCAGTACATAACACTGTAGCGCTACATTGACTACCTACCCCAATCATATATCATCTATATAGACACAGTAGTACGAGAAAAATGACTGTGTCATTCATATGTGTTATGTTTTTGACAAAATACTACAGAGACTTAAAAAGCTTCAGTTAGATAAGAAATAATAATAAATGATTACGTATTTTAACATTTACGTTGACTGAAATTAATATGAAAGTCAGTACAGGCAGACCACCTTAATGCCTGAGAGCGTTTCAAGAATAAGAAGCTCAGCAGTCAAACATGTTGCAAAAATATAAATGTAACTCAATATCATTCATTTATAAGACCATAATAAACCAGCCTATTGATGCCGTTCATGCACTCATGTCATAATTAGAACGCGCAATCGTTTGCCATTTAGGAAGTTCGTAAAAGTGAAAGGTTTTCCGGGTATTTTTATATGTATAAAAAGAAGATGTTCTTAAAAATTGCTTGCGAATAAGACATTGTAATACCATATGTCGGTTTGTCAGTGTCATTTTGTACATTTTGTATGTCGAAGAAGCGTAATGTTTAAACGGCATAAGCGTTGCATGTTATCGAACATGAATAGATTACAGCGCTAGATGTATAACTGTACAAGGAAACTCCCACATTCGTGAATTAGCCTTCATGACTGTCACAGCAGATAAACTACAAGCTGCATGAGAATAGTCTATACAGGTAACGCCACGTTTTGCAGATCTTGCTGCTAATTCACGGAAGAAGGAGCTAGCTGAAGAAACTTTAACTTGATGTCATGAACAATAACATAGCTTAACACTTTATTGATCACCAGAATACACAATTATAAATAATGCATTAATACAATACTTCTTAGAAATACAACAGGCGGCCTTATCGCTAAAAGCGATATGTGAAGAAGAATAGGAAAATCAATTTTTTTTTGTAAATAGTCTTTTAATTATTTAGGGTTGCCAGAGACAAGAATAATGGAATAGGAATTTAGACTATGAGCACCTAAGCGTCCGTTCCGAATTGAATCAGAATTTAACTCTAGACGGATGATGATAGCAGATTCCATATGAAATGTAATTTCTTCTGCTTAAGTTTAAATATGTAGTTTAAGATTAAAGTAAATTTAACAGGAAGGTAAACCTTGGAAATAACCGGGATTGTTTATGACTCGGTATAGATAGATTATGAAATAGTAAAACATATTTAATATTTTATGTTGAAATTATCTCCACAGATGAAATAAATAATAGAAAGTATCAAAGAGTATATTGAATATATGGAGATAGTCTTCAGTCGGGAGAATCGTACTACTAGCACATCTAGCGAGTAACAATGGCGCTAACTCGTGTATGAACGTACCATATATATGCATGCGTGTTTGTGTGTTCATGTGTATATGTGTGTATGTGTACGTATAGCGAGTTTGTGTATACACTTTGTCTTATTCATAGAGAGAGTAAGTTTGAACGCTTATGGTTCCTAAAGAAGCGTTCAAACTTACTGTCTATGAATAAGACCGATATTCTATATATTGTATGCTTAGGTATGGAGATTTCTTCCACCATGAATTCCAACTGTATTTAAAATAAAATTTCATATTGTTTATATATTGTATATAATTTTCATTAATACATATCACTGCACATCAAGTTTTGTGTTGATATAAAAATCCAATGAATTAAACAGATTCACAGGTCACATAATATAAATCAGTAACTTCGATATCCAAAAGCAGTTTTCCTTAATAGATTCGCCAGAGTCCAAAACTACATATAGATCGTTAATAATAATTCACTTAGTAAAACAAACAGAAAACTATCCCAGAAGTTAAATAAGTTGCAAATATGACGAAAGTCGGCACTTAATTTAAATAGGCATGTTTATTTAGAAATATTAAATAATATTATATTCGATTAAATATAAATGGTTTTCATTTGAGTTTTTTTGATAATGTCATTAATAACAAAATAATGCTAAGCAACGAGCTGCAGTCTATGGCAGGTACAATGAGTTTATTATCGACCATGTAAATACTGCATAATGTAGAACCCATTTCAGTATCGAATAATCGATAATTAATCCTGTCAGATATTTGTAAATTTTAAGGATGATTCTAGGCATAGGTGTCTTATGACTAACAACAGGTAGATGGAATCTCCCATAATAAAATCTAAAGGAAGGCGATTTTGGAATATGAAACCATATTAAGATTTACCATCGCAAGGATGAGATGCAGAAGTCTCCGAAGTAGCGGACCCACGTCCCACGTCCGCTACTTTCTACACAACGGCTAATTTCTGCAAACGGCTGATTAAAAAGTAAAGAGGGATATAGGTCATTCGCTCTAAGGAACTATACTACTCCTTTAGCTCAGCAGCGACACGTAATAGAAATTGAGCCGACAACTCTCACTATAGCCCATTCAAGAGCCTATAGAGCTAAAGCGAGTCGTGTTGTGAGACGTAGGTACGACAAAATTCTAGATCATAATATCACTGGCGTAAACATAATATTTTTGATCTATTTTAAAAGAATGAAAGCTGTAATATTTAATAACTTTTTTATCAATAAAAAGAATGTCATCATATACAAATATATGCTTAAGTCTAGTCTAGTCTTCTCAGTTGTGAAGTTCGTTTAGGTGATCCACTCTAATCTTTCTAGTGATACTAACTGGTCGCCCCAAGTATGCTTTCTTCACATTCCAATCCTCCTGCATCCGTTCTACGTGACCGAGCCAGCGGAGATACTGAGCCTTTCTCTCTTCAATTATTCTAGGCTCGGCCACGAGGTTTTCTATGTCGGAGTTGGTTTGGACCCTTCAACTACTATCTCCTCTGTTTGTTGGACCCAAACAGTAAACTTGCCAATAACTTAGAACAATAAGTTATTATTAATTATGTTTTGATATTTGATTAAGTTCTTAGATTTTCTGAGTAATAATTAAAACTACAGTACAGTTTAAAAAAAGTTGCACAGCTCTTAATGTTTAAATTGGTAAGAATATTTGAGTATTGTGATTTGTTGTTGTTGTTAAAAAAAATCCAATTTATGTCTTAATATAACAAATAGATTATTTTATTAATACATCTTAGTCCGTAAAATATAGCACATAAATATGTAATAACGTTGAAATAGTTTATATTGGGAACATTTGTTACCCATGCAGACGCAACCAATGTGTATACTACATAAGTTAGCGCACATATAATTGTAAAGAATGCTTTACTCCATTTAACAATTTTATTTACGTAGGGTTTGTCGATACATTAATCGTCAAGGTATCGATTAACTCAATTTAATGAGATCTTACTAAGCATCCCTAACTACATTAATAAGTATTGACACTGTCGTAATTTGGCACTTATTTTTTCAATGATTCCATTTACTTTGGTTAGTTATAAAGAGTCTTAATTAAATGTATTCAAAAATATATTAAATATATATTAAAAAATATTTATTTATTATAAATATTTATGTTTTTATAAATATTTACTTATATATAAATAACTTAGAAAACAAATATATGTGAAGCAAAAACTTAAGGATGCTAGCAGTGCTATCTGTCATGTAAAAGTTTTGATCATTCTACGAATAACCTGACTAAATTAAAAGGGCCGAAAGATCTAAGCACTAACGTGAAATTGAAAACATTCATAAATCTATAAGTTATTAGCGATTTTTTTCTCACACTCATTTGTTTTAAGTTTATACCGCATGGGAAGTATTGTCAATTTGAAAAGCGGAAGGAAATGACGGACTTATTTTAAAAAGCTTATGTTCAGAATTGGCTGCCAGATAGACAACCGCTTTACTCTTCAGCAATATCAAAGAGTACATTGAATATATAAAGAAGCTATATTTATCTCGTCGTCAGCCAATTGTAGTTTACTGCTAGATATAATAGGTGTCCCCAATTGTTTGCACCACATGTCCCGGTATTTCGGTTTCCTTATTAAGTGACCTTATGCAGGTTATTGTTTCATTGGGGCAGCGGAACTCCTGCATCATCTCAGAACCCACGATCCAATATTTACCTATATTTATTTATTTTATGAATTTCATCTTGTATATTTTATAGATTCATTTCTACTAATATGAATTTGTGTTACCGCTAGGTCCAAATTATTGCAAATAGATTTAGCTGAATTATGATTAAATCAAATGACTAAATTTAAATAAAACATTTCAGTATGCAAATACAATCACAATCCATTAAACCAATGCTGCAGTAAATATAGCAATGCATATTATTTGTATTTAGAATATAGTGTCGCTTAGTTTGTCGTGATTCCGAAGCAATGACTCACCGAATAGCTGCGAAAATAGGTAGTGTCTCCTGAATAGTGGTGATGTTTCAACTGAAGATTACAAATGTAACATAATTTTAAACACCAATACAATAAATAAACAGCGTTATTACTAAAGTTCAGAATGAAATGAGGTGAGTGAATAGCAATGAATTATTGTTTTATGCTAGGTTCATATATTTCAAATTTATACTTACATTGATTTGCTTTATTTTCTAATAGTTAATATTTGACATAAACTCCATACAAGTAATTTCAATTGTCCATCTAATTGTAAGGTAAAAAAGTGCATAGTAAGATATAGAAACTTCAAAAACCTGATATTATATAATAATATGTATTCAGGAATATCAAAAGATAGGTAAGATTCAACTATAGTACAGGCAGGTACGTCTCAAATAAATGGTTTCTGTGATATGGGCATAAATATCGATACCTCTGGGCTCAAAGGGCGTAAAGCACATTTTGGGGCATATGGAGTTAATAATACCATCGTATTCAGTTTTTCATTCTCTATCAATTGGTATATACGAAGTTGCCAAATTCGCACAAAAATGTTCTTTACGCCCCATCTTTTTGAGCTGCTAAACCAAAATGAAACAGGAAATCGGGCTGTAAATTACATTACTGCGCAAATTAAAAATGTCCTAGGTTGTATAGGAATCCAATTATGACTATTAAGGCGTATAACGCATTAATGCTCATTATTGTTCTTTACAACCATTCAGCATAATCAGCAAATGTACCATACTACCTCAAAACTATTGTAAATGCATAAAGTATTTTGCTGATTTTAGGGTGTAAAGCACATTGTGTTTGACAACTGTTCTCTGACAACAACTTCACGCCCTAAATATTAAAAAGATAACGATTTAAATGTACCTTACTACCTAAAAAAATAATTAAACATAATTTTTTGTTCGTCTCATTTGTTCTTTACTTCCTTACACTAAAGTTTACTTTATCTTTTACTATGTAATACAACATTTTTAGCCCTTATTTTCATGTAGTTATGATATCTATTAAAAAAGATGTCTGTCTGTTTTTGTTTTTAGTATTAAAATAATAAAAAACCGACTAATTTCGATTTAATTTCTTCAAATTCGAATTGATAATAATTTAATTAATATCAGTTTTACGAGTAGGTATCCAGTGTGTTTAAATTTTAAGACTGTGGTTTACAATCTTACAATAGTAAATAATTTTACATTATTGTCCTTTACCATTTAATATTTTGAGTTTGCTCATACAGTTTCAAGTAATAGTTTTTATAATTATTATTCAGGTTAGATAATATTTAATCTCGGACAAAAAAGACGTGTTAGGTACTTATATGTTTTATAACTCAATGGTTTTACGTGTGTATGTGTACTACCTATTTACCTATCAGTCTGTGGCATCACAGTTCTTGAACAGATGAATCGATTTTGGTTTAGTTTTTGTATTTGTTTGTAAACACCTGTTCAAGAGAGTTTTTTCTATTTTTGAAGAAAATCAGTAGAGCCGTTTAAAATAATGGGGGTGGGGGGGGGGGGGGTGAAGGTGGGGATAAACAACCCAAAACAGGAAATACACTCGAGTGGGGTATCAAATGAAAGGGCATAATTTATATATTAGTTCAGCCGGAAGGCAACTTGAATTTCAATCGAATATTATTTTGAATCGTTTTTGTACTTATTTCAATTTCAGAACACACACAATATCTCTTCAAGAATTATTATTGAAAGATAATAAATATATAAGGTTGGGGAAAAAGTTTCTTCCCATTTTATATAAAAATTCAAAAGGTTTTTTTATAAAGTTTATTTACATTTGCCTAAAGTATGTAGGTGCCATTTTGTTGGATAACTTTTTCCCATCTTGTAAGTAGGGACGTGATCCCATTGCTATAAAACAATTTGGGGCTTCTGATCAAAAAGCTGCGACAAGTGGTTTTGGCAGTCCTCTCGTGATGTTAACCTGACACTGCCTAAGGAACTGCAAAGACCGAAACAGGTGAAAATCTAAAGGTGCAAGGCCAGGACTATACGGCGGATGCACCTCCGAGCCAAACTTTCGTAATTTTTGCTGAGTGGCTAAAGATGTGTGAGTTCTAGCGTTATCATGGTGAAAAACCACACCCCTTCTGTTGATTAATTTTGGCCGCTTTCTCTCAAATTTTTGCTTTAATCTCATCAGTTGTTCGCAGTACAGTTCAGAATCGATGGTCCTGCCTGGCGGTAACAGCTCATAATGAATAATGCCCTTCCAATCCAACCATACATACAGCATCCCCTTGTTGCGAGTTAACCCGGGGTTCGCCACAGTCTGTGAAGCCTGACCGGCCTTTGACCACGATCTTTTTCGCACGTTCTTGTCGTACGTGATCCATTTTCATCACCAGTTATCAGCGTCTTCAAAATGGTTCGGTTTCATTACGTCGTAATAAAGAATCACAAATGAGTACACGGTTAATTAGGTTTCTGTCAGTGAGCTCATGAGGCACCCAAATATCGAGCTTTTGTGTACCCACCTTTTTTGAAATGCGCCTAAACCGTTTTATGGTCAATTCCCAGTGCTCCAGCTACATCGTAAATACTAATACGCCGATCTTGCTCCACTTTTTCAAAAATGGCATCAATTTTGTCCGTAACAGGGCGACCAGAGCGACGTGCCTCCTTGATATCAAAATTTCCGGATTGAAAACGCTTAAACCAAATTTGCGCTACTCTCACAGATACTGCATTTGGTCCATAAACATCACAAATTTATTTCGCGGCTTGTGTTGCATTTTTACCTTTTTTATAGTAAAATTTTAAAATGAATTGAATATCTTCATTAGATTCACTCATTTTAACAATAAGAAAAACAAATGAAAATCACACATTTTCCTAATTTGAATTTGTCTTCTTTAAAATTAAAACTTTTTAATGATACCAAAACCAGCCAGATACAAATGGTATAGCCAAAGAGATCTAATTACAAGTTCATACATACTATATGCGAAAAGACTTTTTCCCCAACCTATCTCAGATCGAGAATCAACGGAACCAATTGCTTCCGGTATGTTAAATGATGTTAGTAATCCTCTCGATCCAAATAATCTAAGTAAAATAGCTATATTATTGAAGATAGTGAAGAAGAAAATTTTATGAAATGCTGTAAGCCAAAGATGTTTATTACTTCTAGTGCTGATGATGAAGTTAATACTTCCACATTCTCTCGATGGGGTACCCCCCACCCCGTTTAACCCTTTTTATTATGAAAGTTGTACAATTTTAAATGCAAACTTTGTGATTTACAACACAATTAAACATTGCTATTATCATTTACTACCTAATATTATACAACTTTTTTACGCTAGGTTATATTTACTGCCTAAGTTAATAACGTTAGCTGTTTTTAAATGGGTTTAAAGGACATTTTGTAGTTTTTTTTAGGTAGTAAAGCAAAACTATTTTGGAAACTATTATATTTAGGCTTCATTTAATAATATTTACTTAAAATATAGAAAAATGTAAGTATTTTTCTCATAGATTGTTTTTATATAATCATTGAGACAAAAAAGTTATAGCTAATTTTGTTTTATTTTTTAAGTTTTTTGGCTCTCCTGAACAGTAGCAGTTTTGTGCTATACGCCCTTTGAGCCCAGAGGTATCGATATGTTAACTCTTTTTTTTTCTTGACATGACATACATTGTATAATTTAAAGCTAAATAAGTTACGCTTGTGTTATGTGTTACATACAATGTGAAAACTGTGAAGCCGATGCTAGGAACACGTAGACCGAAGCAAATAACGGAAAAGTAAATCCCAGATCTGTTAACCTATCTTATCGAAAATTAAGCCCGAGGTGTCTAAGGTTAAATAGACACCTAGACACTAGGTGTCCAGTAAATGAAGCAGACAAACACTCAAATTAGAAGCACCAAAAACTAATTTGACAGAGTAATTTGTACGACTTTTTGTTCAGAACCGAAAATTATAATTTGCGCAAAACTTACTGTACTGCACAATTAGCTCCTTACGGCTGTATAATATTTATTTTGCATGAAAATATGTCTGCTACAGAGTATAATTAGGCTCGGACTACACCTAATTAATTTTTTGGAATAAGTTTTAATTTTTCATAATAAAAATAGCTCTCATTTATCTCCGACTTTATTAGTTACGAGATAAACGACAGGCATTTTTGGCAGAAACATTAATTTTCCACTTTTTAAATTATTTTTGATTACTATAATATGTTAAATTCTCTATAGAACGCCAAAAATTAGTAAAATCGCAAACAATGTTTATTAACTATAGTTAATACGAATAGCCCTTTGAATATAAGAACCCGCAGAAACTAAACGGAAGTAATTAAAATTTAACAAAACAAAAAATACATAAAGTGAAATGTAACCCAACACACACTTTTGTTGTCTTACGCACATTTCTATTTCATAATTACAAAACAAAGTGCAGTCCATTATTATAGATAAGTTTAATTACAAAAAACATGTGTTCGGTAACATTGTCGTGGGAAAGAAAATAATAAAAGAAGATCTTACTGTCTCATTGAGCCCCAACGCCGATGTGGCAAGTTCTCTTGATGGCTACGAAAGAAATACCACACACAATGAACACAAAACAAAATAAAACAAAGAAAAAGAGCAAAAGTAGACATAAGAGTAAGTTAAAACGTTAAAATATTAGGTTTGACAAAAGGAAACGTAATAAGAATTATGGTACACGTATAAAGCTAGCATTCTATGATTTTACGTCAGGGTATTAAAATTTAACTCAGAAAAAAAGAATTTAGCTTTTATGATTCGGCCTTACTAATAGCAGTAGATCCTTTTAAAGAATAGAGGCGCCTTTTTGTACAAACGACATGTCGTCTAGGTCTTAAACTATTTTAACAAGAAAGCAATATTTAACTTTATAAACATATTATATTGTATCTTTTGGTTACTTCGGAAACATTCATCTAAAAAGTACAACCTTTTTACACATAATAAAGTTGGTTTTGATTATATAAGTATAAAGTAAATTGTATAGCATACTTCTGTATAAAATTTATTTAAAAAAAGAACTTGAGATAAATAAATAAGTAGAAAAATAATTTTTAAATTAGAGACATGTTGCTGAAGTTTTTTTGCCGCTTCTTCTCCTTAACAACAATAACACCTTGCGAAGCGGTGTACATAGAATACGAAGTAAATTTAAATTTTAACTTATATGTCATTGTTGCCTTCGAAGTTTTGTCCAGTGGAACTTATTTTGAATAAAAGCTTTTGTACTGTAAAAAAAAAACAAAAGTTCATAATTAGTCATTGTTCTTGCAAGAAGGCAACTACAAAACTCACTACTACAAAAAATGTGGAAATCTTAAGTCAAAAATATAATATTATTTTTTTATAATCTTATGTGTTGTTGCAAATTGATCTGTTTATTTGATTATTCATTATATATTACAATGAAAGAAAATTAAAATAAATTAAATATAAAGTATGTAACAAATCGCTACCAGGAAGAAGCGTGCTCAGAAGGCTAGCTGCATTGCCATGCTGTATGGCTGTATGACAATGCTGATTCGTTGCGCGAAATATGAACCAGCCTTCTGATCACGGGTGGTATCAAAGACTTTCTTACAAGAAAGAAAAGATAAGGCTGTCTTTGAAGAAATCATTTTGCCGATGAACTCCACGGACTTAAAGTTTCAATTCGAAACGGTACAAATTATGTAACCCCTTCCTAGGGTTCCATATTTGTGCCGTTTGAGATGTTCACTGTTGAAGCGGCGTTGTCAGTCCCTGACTAAGTCATTGGAAGATGTGATGCCGCCAGAGTGTCAACGCATGTCGCGTCCCAAACAAGCGGCCGTCCCATCTTCCAAGGAATAAGTGACATTCCTTCTGGCCTCTTGCCGCCGTCGCGTACCAAGCCATTTGGCTCTAGGATGGCTGGTACGCCGACGCTGGCAAGAGCTCGGCGGATTAATTTTTTGTATTTTTCGAATATCTTTTTGTCCAATTTTAGAAAAACTTAAACCGAGATTTAGTAAAACGATGATTTGAGCTCGTGTTCTACTGAAATGATAATAATACAATTAGTGTTAATTAATAATCATTTTCAAATGCATCTATCGCTACAGAATTGAAATACTTTTTAATTTGGACAGGTTCTATTTAAATGTAATCTTGCATTTTTTTTAGAACACATATACCCAGGTCTATTATTGCGATTGGAAAAATAAAATGCACAAGAATAATGCATAAGCTATCTAGGATACTGTATTCGCATAAAACTAGTGTCATGCTTCATTTATATGTACATACATACATACATAACTTCACGCCAGGTCCCTTGCGGGGTAGGCACGAACAACAGAGCGCCATACAGGCTTATTCTTACACACCTCACTTGCTTCTTTGACATTCATAGCTCTTTTCATGCACGCTCGTCTGTTCTTAAGGCTCCTGACATCACCTTCTGCTAATACACGATCAATTTGATCATGGAAGGTGTGTCGTGGCCTTCCGCGACTTCTGCATCCATCCACTTTTGCATTGTATATCTGTTTAGTCATTCTTTCATCATGTGTGTGTGTGTTTAGCTCATTTGCTACACAATTATGATTGTAATGAGTATACACTTAAGTGTATATATAAATATAAATAATATAATACATTGTTACATACTTTGTATTCATTTATTTATAATTTAGTTTTATTTTCTATCATTATAAAATATTTGTATGTGGTGTACCTAGATGTATTTTATTATAATAATATAATATACTTTATTTATATTTACATAGTTAAGACAGCGTGAAGTTGAAAAGCAAAATTAAGCAAACCGGACATTGTGTTCCGAAAGAGAAGTTTACCACACAACCAAGATTATTAATGATGTGCAATCAAAACTATCGTGTCCCAATATTTGGTTTAGGTTGGCAAAATTGCTAACCTAAAACCTAATTCATCAAAAGATTAAATATGTACCTAGGTGGAGTCCGTCTTAAACTGGTTCTGGTCCACGAATGTCTGTTCAAGGGGTTACCAGGACTCCTTGTGCCGTTTTCTAATCTGTGAACAAAATTGTGCAGTTATTGTATACTAATAATAAAAACTAAATCTTAACAAAACCTAATGAATTAATAATAGTTATTTTGCACTATGTCTAATACTTCATAATTCTGTCTGGACTTTTCACGTGCAGTACTGTGCGTATAATATGATAAAAAATTATTACATTTATTGCATGGATAAAAGAAACTGAACAGTAAAAATTCGTCTATTGTCTATTGTCATCTATATCTTCACGTAAGGATACAACTTTTCCCATTATGAAGTTTTTTCTTTTGTTGAATGAAACATTTTTAGTTCTTTTAAGAAAAAATACAAGTATGTAATATTTAATTTAATTCATGTGCGACGTTACTAAAACGCTGGTCAGAATATCACTTGTCTTTCGGAAGACGGAACAGCCGCTTGTGTGAGATGCGAATAAGTTTTATCCATGGACGCGACTTACGTCGATACTCTAACATCGTGACATCTGTCAAGGTCTGAGTCAAGGGCTGGTACTGCTGCCTCTTGCGCTGATAACCTCAAAAGGTGCAAAACGTATGACGGGTATACATATTTGTGCAGTATGGGGTTAAAACAGTCAAAAGGCTCATTGATATTTCCAACCGCGAATCAGCATAAATTTATGTTTATAATTTTTGGTAAAAAACACTTTAATAATAGAACTAATAATATATTCAGACGAGTTTTTGATGGGAACTTGTTGTAGTGATTTTAAAGGCTTTGTTTAAAATCAACAACAGTTATTGGATATTTTTTTAAAGATATTAATTATAATTAATCATATAATGTAAAATAATTCTATGACTTCTGACAAGAATTCTTTTGCTTGCCGTCAGTCAAGGACCGGTATTTGACTGAAGCTGAAGTTGAATAGTTGACAGTGGTTCGATGCACAAATTGTGCAGTCTTTATTATAAAGAAGAAGAGAAGAAGTTTATTCAGACATGTCAAGTTCTGATGTAATGGAAAATTATATTGGACTAGCTGCGTCCCGCGGTCTCACCCGTTGTGATGGAAAATCGTTATATTTTGGATAATTCACACTAATATGTGTTAAATGTTATTTTAATGTGTAACCTATATTATTGTAAAGTTTCATCCAAATCCTTTCAGTAGTTTTTGCGTGTAAAAGTTACAAACATACATACATCCATACATTCTTACAATTCGCGTTATAATATTAGTATTGGATAGATTTGAAAAACTTTCAGCATAACAAATGTGCAGTAAAAACGTACCTAAATAATATCGCCCTATAAACACTACAGCTTGGATCTGGCCTTCCATTTGTGGAAACGTAGGCTGTACCCGTAACGCTTCTGCTGATTGGGGTGTTGCATAATTATCGTTAATCTAATCGCTTTCCTTTACCATCAGCATATGATAATTGTAGAAATATGCACATATGCGTAAAAAATCCTAAGGGGTGCTTGTTTTAAAGCCAGGATTAAAGCCTAGATCAATGGAATTAGACACAGTGGTTTAACCATGATGCTGTCTTAGACAATTCCATACCACAATCATACAAGTATGTGTTGTTTGTGTATTATAATTGGCACAGACCCAGAAAACGATATACTCGTACTTATATAACGATTTACAGAAGAGTTTTCGTGGAATAGAGATCAGACTTTTACTGGACCAAATCTGTGTGAAACTGTAATGATATCCGTGAGATTCAAAGAGTAAAAGTAATATAATCATTAGATACCAAGCATTTAATATTTACATGTATTTGAACTTTAAACAAAAAAAAATACAAAGGTGTTAAATGTTAAAAAAGTTTTGTTCTCATATGACAAAGGGTATATATTCGTGTCCGACCAATATTGTTTGTGTAAACAATTTGTTATCCTTATTTTATTTTAGCTACTTCAATTTCCATTTGAGCAAAGACGTCACGTTTCAACGTGACTTGTTAATTAGTACGAGGTACGTGCTAATGTTCAAATGGAAGGTTTGCATTTTGTTCAGTTTTTGGTTACCACTCTTATTATTGTTTAAATAAAACTGAGGTCCATCCAGGAGTATGTGGTTTTCGTTGGAGGATTGCATTGGTACAAAGTAAACCATGACATGCATATATTTTTATATAAGAACAGAATAGGTAAATCGCGAAGGAATAAATGAGACGACATTATATGATTATTAAAATTTATAAAGCATCAAAGTTTTTTGTTACATAATATATTTAAAAGGAACTGTATTAATAGTTATGCTACATATTATACTGGCAACTGTTGAGCCAGTTTTTTGTGGGTTCGTGGGTCGGTGCAAAATCAAATGAAAGGCAATTTGAATCTTGCAATTACTAAACGTATGGTGTCCTGTAAGGAAACTTTTTTCTTGATATCAACTAATTATTTAAAACCTACTTTTTATATAGCATGCATATTAATTTTAAAACGTTTTTTATTATATATTATGTTAATATCTGTGTTGAATATGTAGGTAATGTTTTAAGGAATTCAAAATCTCTAAATATGATTGCTAAAACATCGTGAATAAATTAGATCAAGATACTCCATATCTGAAATCCATATAATGTCCAAGCCTAGATGTGAGACGTTTACGGTTTTGTAGTCATTTTGGGAAAATTGGAACACTTATAAAATATGTTATTTGTTAAGGTTTACTTTATTAAGTTAAAGTAATTCTCTTACACTGAAGCATTTGCTGGAGGATCCGTGTCGCCTTCTCCATAACATTCAAAGTTTTCTGCATCCGAGATAGAGTTGCCGGGGCTGGAGTCCGTTGCCGCAGTAGCATCTTGTTGGCTTGCTGTGTCTGTGCCATTCTGAAATTCGTAGTAATCAGAACTTCAATAGTGACAGTCATGAATGTAAGTAATAATTTTATCACCAGAGATATTTAATTGCTTGTGTTTCATTCAAAAGATTAACGAATTTCAATTTAAGTTTACTTCCAATGACCTTTAGAGGTTCAAAAACCTAAAGTGACCTTTGGTTGTCGAAACAGGATATTTCCATTTTAGTATACTCAGCAACATTTCTATTCAATTTCGTGCTTACAGTCGGCTCTAGATAAAGTGAGAGGAATAACAGCATGTCATTTCATAGGTACTTAAAGTTCAAAGACGGCTTCTGTGGTTGAGCGGACTAAGCCTTTCCCGGCCTACCTGACTGCAACGCAGAAGCTCCGGGTTCGATTCCAAGTATGGTATGAGTTTTTTTCGTTTTTTACTATGGCCTGGGTGACTGAGATCGCCCCAAAGTAGTCCGTTGCATATTACCCATAACCCAAGCTTGCTTAATTTGGGGATATAGAATATGTGTTTGCCTGCTGATTATTATTATATTATAAAGTTCTCGTAACTACGTAAAACGATCACACCAATTTTATAAAAAAGGAGACTCTTACCTGTAATTTTCTTGGCAAGTTTCCAGGTGAGGAGCGAGGTGATTTGGTCCTTTGAAACACGCTAGGCGCCATCATTGCCGCCGGCACCTTTTTTTCTGAAAGTAATGAAATAGAACACATTTTAATAAAAGTTCCAAAACATACAACAGTTCGTCGGCATATTATCATGTGATGTCACGTAAAATTACCTATTGTGTATTTTAGAAACGGGTTTTGCTTAAAAAGGGAAATTTTAAGTCAACAACAGTCTTTAGTACTAATACGTACTATGCGACTAGCCCGCAGCTCGGTCAGCCGTACCGCGTCATAACAATGATTTCTATACGCATTTTGCTACGGTTGCCGGCGGATCGGTCCAATCGCTCGAAGTGTCGCTATCTGCCAGTTTACGGTTGCCGGCACTATTGCCGGTCAACCGGGTGGATGCTATATTCTTATACAACTGGATACGGTACTCAACCACGTCTTGCGATTGCAAACCCGACTGATGCAATCCGGCTAGCCGCATATTCAATCGCGTACTGCAGTCAGCCGGACAGCTGAGCGGACGACGGCTAGCCGCATAGTAGGCACGAGGCTTAAGTACACATAACCGTTGGATGTCACACTTCATTACTAATTACTGAGGAGGCTGGTTGACGTTTTTGTGAAGTCGACATACCAACACACACATTTTAAGAAACTGCACTCATAAATACAATAATAAAATACGTTTAAATGAATATATTTTCACAAGCTTAAATTAAAATTTCAAAACAAATTCTTTGATCCTATGTAAGGATGCCGTGTAGACATTATAATCACCAGTTAACCGAGTTTCAATTATAATATTGCTACGCTTCAGGTAACCACATGCCCGATAACAGCCTGTTATCAGAGAAGTCTTGATTAAAATTCGAGGCTACTGCTACTGTACTATTTAATACCTACTGTATTAAATAGTAAGTCTAGAGATTTCTATACACGTAATTTGAAGTAATTATACAAATCGTATTTATAGGTTAAATAATGTAAACTGCTATTGGTGTACTGTACTCGTTAAACACAGTATCCATAGAGGCATCCTTTTACTACAGGAGCCTATGATTATAAGTGGTCCAACAAT